>SJYT01084101.1:163538-210263 GCA_006410635.1 Cephalophus harveyi | reverse complement strand
CACAAGAAGATGGATGCCAGACAAGTTACAGAACTGAAACAGCCCTGCTGCAGTAGAGTTGATCTGTAGCTCTCCTATTCAAAGGAAAACACAGGGGCATCAGTGCATTTCTGGAATTGGGACATGTCTACAGAGGCTCGGATGCTCTGATATGTATCCTATGGGATTCTTGTTTGAAACACAGCACAGAAGTGAGATCATATTTGAGTGGAAAGGAGACCTTGTGCATAAAACTGGAGAATCACAGGAAAGAAAACAAACCTCCACCACAAAGAGGTAGACCCTTTCAAGTTTCTGAGAAAAGTAACACTCTGAAAATAGTTGTGGTGGAAATCAGAAGCTCATTCAACCCAGGTGGACCATCCTTCAACAGGACTGACACCAAACTGATCTCAGATCAACAGGACATGTTCAAGTTGATCTCTTCCCCCTAAACATATTTTCAGACATAATAATCAAAAGCAATGGGAAATGGAACCCACAGATCAAGGAAGGTAGTCACATGTAGGTATCACCACCTTAAGATATAGAACCCATACCAATGAAGAGACAGTGCATTGCCACGGGGTCAAGGGCCTGTGGAGAAGAGCCATCGATGAGAGGTCAGGGGTACAAGTTCTGGGGAAAGGTCTCAGTGACCCAGGCTCACCATAAATACTGCCATCAACATCCCATGGATGTGTCCAGGAATAAACTAAAGCTGCACTTCCTTTCAGGACATGCAAAAGGTCAACAGATTCACCTGGAACTTCACTAATATGCATGGATGGAACAGGTTGCTCTGACACATGAAACAAGAGTATCACGCAGAAGAGTATTAAAGGATGACCTGGGCGGTGTCCAGTAGGGCTGAGGATGAGAACCACACTCCAAAATAAGATCTGGATGGGTGGACTCAAAGTGAAACAGTTATGGAGGCCTTCAGCTTGGTCAGCCAGCAGAGTCACCTGTCCAGGCCTCCCCTCAGGTTAGACGCTGCAGGCAATGCAGCAGCAGAGGGCTCCAAACCCACCTGTCCCTCTGACTGAGTCCTAGGAGCTCAGATGGAAAAGAGCCCCTCCTAGTTCAGGCTTCACTAGAACAGCCAGGACTTCAGAAGTGCCATGTCATAGCATGGAATAAACTCTTTCCTCCACAGACAAGCAGCATTTGCTCACATTCAAATGACATCTCATAGAAACTCAAGGAGTGTGTACAAGATTAACTTACAAAAACATAAAGGTCACTTTTTTTATCTTAAATACTAAACAAATAGAAATATAGTGAATTGTATCCCTGGAAGAGGAAGAGGATGTCCATTCACCGTTAGAAATGAGTCACAGATATATTAAAATATTCACATCACAATGGAAACTCACACCTCACTATCCACTCCACTGCAATACAGCAACGAGATATTGTAGATTTCTTCCACAATATTTTTCTTGGCAAACTCAAATTTTAGGTAATGAGCCAATATGGGCATATATTACTGCATGGGAAGGGAGCTTAAAAAGACAAAGCAACATTGCTCATAGACATCAGGGTAAGCAAATGTCATATTAGCATTCTAAGCTACTCGATTCTGGCTGATGTTACTGAGAGACAGGGATGAAAAGAGAATGGGATTCAAAGTCTGTAAAGAATCTTGTCACAGGAGAAAGGGAAATAAATGCCATGACAGGAAGATGGATGCCTGAAACTTCAGCTATGGCGAATGAAGAGCCTTGATAGTGTAAGCTTAGGTCTCCCTTTTCTACTAAAGAAAACCTCAGGTGGTTGGCACTTCTTGAACTTGGGTGTGTGTGTGTCAGAGGACAAGGAGGGCATACCTACTCCAGGATTCTTGCCTGGAGAATCCCATGAACTGAGGAGCCTGGTGGGCTATAATCCATGGTGTTGCAAAGAGTTGGACATGATTGAAGTGACTTAGCATGCAAGCAAGCGTCAGAGGACAGGGTGTCTCATGACACCTCCTCTAGACCCTGTTTTCAGCATGGCTGTGGAGGTCAGCACCACATCTGTTACCACATTTTACCCAAATGGATAATAGATGTTGTGATGGATCAGGTTCTGCCCTAAAGCTTTTCCCAAAGTCTTCTAAGAGAGTTCCAGTGACAAGTGAAGTTGCTCAGTCATGTCTAACTCTTTGCGATTTCATGGACTGTAGCCCACCAGGCTCCTCCAAGGAATTTTCCAGGCAAGGGTACTGGAGTGGGTGGCCATTTCCTTCTCCAGGGGACCTTCCCAACCCAGTTATTGAACCCAGGTCTCCCGCATTGCAGGCAGATGCTTTACCATCTAAGCCACCAGGGAAGCCCTCTAAGAGAGCTCAGCCCAAGCACAAAGTTCTTGTTACCTGTGCCCGGAAGGGAATTACCTTGACCAGTGGGGTGAACGGAGTTGGTGAATCCTATCCTTGCAGGGAAAACATCCTGTGATACATTCTACATGGTTCGTCACAGGGTTCTACTTGGGAATGGGACAGGGGAGGTGACAGCTCCACGCTGTGCCCATTATTGGTCATTATCCTCATCTAGTCTCATAGCCACACACTCAAACCTCATGTGTTACCTGGGATTGCTCCTAAATAAAGTACCTGGCCCAAGTCCAGGTCTCAGATTCACAACTCCAAGATTTACACTCCAACAGCTTTCCAAATTCATTTCACTTCTGAGGCTTTCCTCACCCTACATGAGGGAGAACTAACTCCACCCCGAAAGTGACACAGCCCGAAAGTGACAGCCACCAGCAGCAGGATCAAGAAAGAGGAAAAATGATGGCAAAGGTGAACAGCTGGCGTAGAAGTCAGGACATACCCGCTCTGGACCAGATAATGAAAAGCTGCCAGCAACAGTCAGGATACAAAAAGGAAATGGAAGCACCTCACTGGGAGCCAATGAGGAGTCCATTGAATGGAACCATAGCATGGAAAAATGATGGCAAAGGTGAACAGCTGGCGTAGAAGTCAGGACATACCCGCTCTGGACCAGATAATGAAAAGCTGCCAGCAACAGTCAGGATACAAAAAGGAAATGGAAGCACCTCACTGGGAGCCAATGAGGAGTCCATTGAATGGAACCATAGCATGCCAAGATAGCCCACCACTGAAGACGCGCAAAGGCTTGTAACTGCTTTCTCAGGCATGAGGAAGAATTCTAAATACATGCCAGGAAGCATGAATAGGCTCAGAAATCTAGTCTCATAAAATCATTAGCAAGTGGAATCCTACCTCAGCACAGTAGTCCGGGCTGATTGATCTGGTACCTTGTGTAGGGTGGGGTGTCAGAACACAGCTACTCCAGACTCAGTGGTTTTGTCCCCGACAATAAAGTGCACTGTCGGTCCACTGGCTGAATTCTCACCAGATCTACTGCCAGAGGAACAGAGATGCTTGATGCTTTGTACTTCACAGACTAACAAGCTCCTTGCTTCAGACAGGCTTGTTGGTCAGCAGAGCTGCCAAGAGAGGCAAATCTTTCACCCTGTCTACTGACAGCATGTTCTTTTTGGGAAAAAAAAAAAAAAGAGTCTTAGCATGATTCATTTTCTTAGAGCCATTTCTCAGGATCTGAGTCATTTTCCCTAGAAAATCATCATCAAGAATAAACCAGGAAGTAGCTAATGCCCCACTCCCACAGATCGTATGGCCGACAGCTGCTTCTCCCACCCAGAAAATGTCTCTGCTCGTAGTTTGGGGATAAAGGTCAGTTATCCCCAGCTGTGTGATGCCATGGGACTGTGCTGGTTTTAGAATTAATTCTGCCCACATCTCCTGAATGAGACTTAGCTACACACAACAGAAGGTACAGAGCTGTCCTCGGTGATCACTGTCCCTATCCTGTCTGTGACATTTTTTTTTTTTTTAATTACCATCAGTGCCAAAGACACCCAAAATAATTCAGGTGTCCAGGTTTCTAGCATTTATGTTTTTGTTTCCTCTGGAAAAGTTTCAAGCAGCAGCACCCGAGACATCCCAGGGTCAGAGGACAACCAGGTAGAGTACAAAAGGTACCCAACATGCGTGTCAATCAAAACACTAGCATTTTAAATGGAGCCGCTCCTCATTTATATGCTCAGACAGAAGAATCACCTCAAGACTTTGCAATTCCAGGAAAATCACCGTAAGAGCACTATTTTCTTAGCAAGTTGAACCTCCACTCCATAAAGAGACTAACTGATCAAGAAATTCCGATAAGGCTCTCAAAGACACTGGGATGAATATTAGCCCAAAGAATATAGACAGGAACATTCAGCATAAGTATTGTGTAAAACTACACATCAGTGGGAAAGAGCAGGGCTTATGGGAAAAAGAAAGCAGGTCTCTCCACCAATACTTCCTCTCTACAAAAGACAATTTTCTCTTCCAAAACAATAATATTTTCATGGAAGTTAGGTGGTGTAACTAGGGAGGGGGTATCAAAAATACCCACAGCCAAGTGAGAATTCTACAAACACACAACTTTCAGCAAGCCATTAAGATTTGAAGGCCTAAAATTCCCCAGGTCCTATTCAGGACAGGTTCCTGTGGAGATAGGAGTAACATCCCTAAGGTCCCTTCCATAATAAAAAAAACAGGAAAGACAAAAATAGAAGGTGAGGAAGGGCAAATAAAACAAAGATAAGATGGTTGTGCACAGTGTCAACTGCTACTTATAAGAGCAGTTGAGCTGGAGACAGGTCTTTCTATAACTATCCAACACATGGGAGAGAGGAGATTCTTGCCTCCTGAAAGGCACTGCTTTGAGTTGGTGGTTAGGGAAATACCCAGAGATATAATGTGTCATATTCAATCCAGGGGAGACCTCCATCTGATGGCACATCCCAGGAGATGTACAGGGTTAAAATCCTGATGTACAAAAGATGGCCTTGGATACCCATCTTACTATTCTAATAGAAGGTTTCCTCCTGCACATGTGGTCCCCAGATGCTCAGCATTTGGGTGGGGGGGGGGGAATAAAAGTGCTGGAATCACCTGACAGGAAGCAGCTTCCCACACTGAACTCCTCCCCAACTGTGATGATCAGAATTGTGTGTTGTGATTCAAAAATCAATATAATTCATCAAGGTACAAAAGAAGAACTACATGATCATTTCAATAGACACAAAACCAGCCTTCAAGAAAATTCAGCTTCCATTTTTCACTTTCAAAACCAGCAAACTCAGAAGGGAAAGAAACTTCTCCAACCTGATAAAAGGCATCAGTGACAGTCACAGCTAACATACTTAGTAGTATAAATGCTTCCCTTTCAGTCTCAGGTTTAAATATCATGGTGACCAATTACCCGCAGTATAATCCAAGAGCCAGGGGCCAGTAATAATGAAGATAAAAATAGCCTGAACAAACCTAGACTTCGCAGCCTCCATCCTTGAACATTTAATTGTGAGATGCAAGTTAAGGACAGCAAAGTAAATGATAAAAATATCACTTGGAACCAGTTGACAACACTGATAGGAATATAGCCCAAGGAGACATTAAGTATACACTCTCAGGAAGGAAGAGAAAGTCAGATTATACAAGAGGACCCGATTTCAGATCCAGATGTTTATCTTGCTGATACAAATCACATTCTCCCAGAAGAACCCTGTCCAGGCCAGGGAAAAAAAAAAAAAAATCTATCTGGATGTAGTCTGGATACAGAGTAGTACTGGCTCATCACTGAAGAGCAAGCCAGACTCTCAGTTCCACTGGAGGAAACACAAACTACTGCCAGAGAAACCAAGAAGAGATGGAAGCGCTTCTGCTCAGAGCTTCCCAGGGGCTCTAGCGGTGAAGCACCCACCTGCCAATGCAGGAGGTGTGAGACTCAGTTTCGATCCCTGGGTCGGGAAGATCCCCTGGAGGAGGAAATGGCAACCCACTCCAGTATTCTTGCCTGGAGAATCCCATGGACAGAGGACCTGGAGGGCTACAGTCCATAGGGTCACAAAGAGTCGGACACGACTGAAGTGACTTAGCAAGCACGCTGCTCAGAGCTGGTCTGTGAGGTCCCCTGCTTCACGGTAGCTCAAGGGTCAAAGGGCAGCCCAGAGAGATGGAACCTCCAAGGCAAGTCTAACAGTCTAAGAAAAGTTAGTTTTTCCTGTGGGACCCTTCTACCAGGGCCTCAGAAACACATTCCCTAGAAACCTACCACCAGTCACAATCAGCAAAGAGTTCAGTCTAGGAAGACAAGCAGAGCACAAATCCCAAGCCAGAAAATACACTAGACTATGTTTTTGCCTCAAAAGATACACTGAAGCTCAAGCAAGGTGTTAACTGTGGCGACTGGAACAAGTACGGAATTCGGCTCCATGTTTCCAGCCTGGACCCTGGCTGAGGGCAGAGAGCGCTGCCACTGGCCACCACGACCACTGATCCCTCAGCCTGTCCATCAGTCACGGCGCTGGTGGTGTCACAAGAACAAATGTTAACCTTCCTGTGTTCAATCTGTGCTTCCAATGTACACTTTCCAGCAGGTACATCCTGTACCTTATGCTCTAAAAGCATCCTTCAGCTAAGCAAATAGATTTACATCAACTCAGGGGGACCATCCTTTAATAGGATAGAGGTTGATACGTGTTCTGATCTGTTCCACCCCAAACATGTGCTTGGACACAGTAACAAAAACCCATGGAAAAAGGGGCCATGGATGAAGGAAGGCTATTACCTGAAGGTGCCACACCACATTAAGATATGAACTCAGAACCCAAGAAATCACAGGAAGATGATCTCATGGCAGCATGAACCACCAGAGACCCAAGACCCAGGCGTGCGAGCCTTGGGGAAAGACCCGAGTGACCCAGAAAACGTGCCCTAGGAGGTACATCCAAGGTTACATTCTGAGATGATCCACTCTCATCTATTATTTGAGGAGGGTGTTAAGAAGATAATGAGTTTTAAAAACGGAAGTCATCCTTTGAATACAATAAGGTTAACTATTATTAATTTTTGGTAACCAAATCTGTACAGGCAGGCTTTGCAGAAAGCAGAGGGAGGGGTAAGGATCCAGGGACTCTGTAAAATTCTTCCTGTGATGGAGGTTCTTCCCCTCTCTAGAAGGGTGGAGAGGGAACACCTTGCTTCAGTCTGTTCAGTTGCTCAGTCGTGTCCGACTCTTTGCAACCCCATGGACTGCAGCACGCCAGGCTTCCCTGTCCATCACCAACTCCTGGAGCTTACTCAAACTCATGTCCATTGAGTCGGTGATGCCATGCAACCCACTCCCCTTGCTTCAGGAGGAGGTGAACCTGTGTTCCTTTGGTTAAGAAGGAAACCCAGGAGACTGGGCACGTTTCTGGAGAGATAGGCCTCTTCTCCAACACCCTGGATTCTCAGGCCCCTTATTTTCATGCAGTCAGATCTCAGTTGCACAGGGAATTAATACCTTAGGAGGTATCCACACACAAGGCAGCAGGTAGAGGGTGTGTAAATGACCAGACACTTGCCCCTCGGTTGAGTCAATTCTGAGATGCATTAGTTCCTCAGAAGATCCCCTGTGGGATTGAACCCAGTCACTTCCATAGGTGACCAGCTCAGTAATACCCAATCCAGTGAAGCTGCTCCTACCATCCCATCTCTGGTTCACTCCTCCCTTCCCTGGGCTTCCTGGGATTACTTGAAGTACCAAAGAGACAGTCAAGTAGATTGTTAAGCAGCTCGCCTCCGAATCAGACTTTTGAACATGTTATATGACAAGGGAGACTTGCCACAGACAGAATTAAGGCTTCTCATCAGCTGACCTTAAATTAAGGAGGTAATTCTGGATTATGCCCACGGGCACCATATAATCACAAAGGTGATTGAGAGGATAAAGTAGAAGAGAGGATGGGAAGTGGAGGTGAGGGCTGTTTCTAGATACAAGGTCGACTCTGATCTTCAGAGTCAGGGCATCTTTTTCTTCAAAATTGAGGCCCAAGACATGAGAAGCAAGGCTTAGAAGGTGGAAAACAAAACATCTTCTGTAAAACCAAAACGGACCACAACCCATGGACAGAGGAGCCTGGCGGGCTAAGGTCCATAAGGTCGCAGAGAGTTAGACAGGCCAGAAGCGACCCAGCACACACACACAGTATAAACAAAGAAGTCTCAGCTGTGCAGATCATGCGGCCCCTGTGCACTTGCTTCGGCTCTTCAACCTGGATAGGCTGCTAGTTCCAGGATGGTTGCATCACACAGAGAAAGCATTGGCCTGAAATCGAGCCATGATCATCAAAAGCAAGCTGAGTAAGATCAGTCACATAAATGTTAAGAGTACCACCCAGAGTGTGCCCAGCAGGGCTGACAGGGTGAGAAGCACACTCCAAAATGAGATTCCTCAGGCAGTGATGTAAATGTTTCCCCTGCGAAAAGGGCTGGACTAGTGACGGTGCTGGGCTCCCCTGGTGGCTCAGATGGTAAAGAATCTGCTTGCAATGCAAGAGACCGGGCTTGATCCTTAAGTCAGGAAGATTCCCTGGAAGAGGGCACAGCAACCCACTCCAGCATTCTTGCCTGGAGAATCCCATGGACAGACGAGCCCGGTGGGCTAGTCTACAGGGTCGCAAAGAGTCAGACAACTCAGTGACTAAGCATGCACGCAGTGCCAGTGCTGGCTGACAAAGGCAGGCCCTGCAGGCGGCGCAGCTGCAGAAGCCTTCCAGCTCATCTCTCACGTCCGCCTGATTCAGTCTCAGGAGGTTCACTGGGAGGATAGCCCTGCCCAGTCCAGGCTTCACCAGAATCCATGAGATTGCCAGAGAAGATGCAGTGTCACAGTTTGGAATAAACTAATGCTTCCCTCCACAGACGAGCATCGTTCACCCATGTTCAAGTAAGAATGAATGTTTTGAGAAGCTCAAGGAATGTGAGTGAAATCCACTTACAGAAACTGAAAGGTAATAAACTAATTTACATTTTTGCTAATAAACTAATCCTAAATGAACAGGAATATAGCAAAACATATTCCTGGAAGTGTCTAAGTAGTGAACTGTCTACCATTAGAAATGAATTACTGATAGATTCCATCCCTGTGAAAATATTTCATCATAACACCTCCATAACCATTTCACTGCAAGACAGGCATGAGATATCATATTAATTTAGATTTTGCATTGATTTAAAATCTAGTGAAATATCTCTCACAATATTTATTTTTTTCTTGGCTAACTCAGATCGAACTTTAGATAATATATCAACATGATTTTATATTCCTAGATGGAAAATATTTGAAAAGAAAGCAAATACACTCACAGAAACAAGGGTAAGCAAATAATGCTCATGTATCAGCACTCTAAGGTACCTGACATTACTGAGCAACCGAGATGACAAAGGAATGGATTTGAGGTCAATAAAGAATCTCTTCTCGGGACAGGGAAATGGACACCATCACAAGATGGGCGACGCAGACCCCAGCTATGCCTTTTGAAGAGCCTTGCTCGTGGAGACTCAGGTGTCCCTTTTCCACTGAAAGGAGAACCCAGAAGGTTTGGCTTTCCTCAGAAATGGGTGGGTGTGTGGCAGAGGATGGGGAGATCCCCTGGTGGAGAGCATGGCAACCCACTCCAGCACTCTTGCCTGGAGAATCCCACGGACAGAGGAGCCTGGTGGGCTACGGTCCACGGGGTCGCAAAGAGTCAGACACGACTCAGTGACTAAGCATACACGCAGTGCCAGTGCTGGCTGACAAAGGCAGGCCCTGCAGGCGGCGCAGCTGCAGAAGCCTTCCAGCTCATCTCTCACGTCCGCCTGATTCAGTCTCAGGAGGTTCACTGGGAGGATAGCCCTGCCCAGTCCAGGCTTCACCAGAATCCATGAGATTGCCAGAGAAGATGCAGTGTCACAGTTTGGAATAAACTAATGCTTCCCTCCTCAATCGAGCATCGTTCACCCATGTTCAAGGAAGAATGAACGTTTTGAAAAGCTCAAGAAATGTGAGTGGAATTCACTTACAGAAACTGAAAGGTAATACCATTTCTGCTAATAAATCCTAAATGAACAGGAATATAGCAAGACGTATTCCTGGAAGAAGAGGATTCTAAGTAGTGAAGTGTCTACCATTAGAAATGAATCACTGATAGATTCCATCCCTGTGAGAATATTTCAACATAGCATCTCCATAACCATTCCACTGCAAGACAGGTATGAGATACCATACTAATTTAGATACTGTATTGATTTAAAATCTTGTGAAATATCTCTCACAATATTTGTTTTTTCTTGGCTAACTTAGATCGAATTTTAAATAATGCACCAACATGATTCTATGTTCCTAGATGGAAAATACTTGAAAAGAAAGCATAATACACTCACAGACATAAGGGTAAGCAAATAAGCCTCATGTACCAGGGACGGGGGAGCCTCGTGGGCTGCCATCTATGGGGTCGCACAGAATCGGACACGACTGAAGCAACTTAGCAACAGCAGCAGCAGCATTCTAAGGCACCTGAAATTACTGAGCAACCGAGATGACAAGGGAATGGATTTGAGGTCAATATAGAATCTCTTCTCAGGACAAGAAAATGGACACCATCACAAGAAGATGGGCAATGCATACCAAAGCTATGGCATATGAATAGCCTTACTCGTGTAGACTAAGGTGTGTTCCTTTTCTACTGAAAGGAAAACCCAGGAGATTTGGCTTTCCTCAGAAATTGGTAGGTAGAGGATGGGAAGATTGCCCTGATGGAGGGCATGGCAACCCACTCCAGCATTCTTGCCTGGAAAATCCCATGGACAGAAGAGGCTGGTGAACTACAGTCCAGAGTCACAAAGAGTCAAACATGACTAAAATGATTCAGCAGAGCACAGTCCAGTGGGAGGGGACTGGGTGCCCCATGACACACCTTCTAGACCCTGCTTTCAGCAGGTCTGTGTCAGCACCACACCTGTTACCACATTCTATCAGATGACCTTGTTGTGATGGATCAGGTTCTGTCCTAAAGTATTGCCCAGTCTTCCAAGAGCGCCTAGCCCAGGCACGAGGTCCTGGCTATACGTGCAGGAAGGAAATTACCTCGACCACTGGAGTGGGTGGAGTTGTTGGGGGAAATCCTGAGCTTTCCAGGGAGGACCTTCTGTGATATATCCTACGTGGGTCCTTCACAGGCTTCCCCTGGGAATGAGACACAGGGAGAGGTGACGGCTCCACGTTATAATGGTTGCTGCTAATTCTCCCCATCCAGTCTCCTGTTCACCTCTCTGACCTGTGTGCCACCTGAGTCATGTCCAAAGAAGGTATCTGATCTGGCCCCAACGCAGGCCTCAGATTCTGAATTCAAGGGTTTGAACTAACACAGGTGGCCCTAGTGGCCTGGATTGGGAATATCCCCTGCAGCAGGAAACAGCAACCTACTCCAGCATCCTTGCCTGGAGAACCCTGTGGACAGAGGAGCCTGGTGGGCCATAGTCCATGGGGTTGCACAGAGTCGGAAGTGGCTAAGGGGACTTATACGCACACATGCATTAAGATTGCACTATTTCTAAAGTGAATACTCTTTTGTTTCACTGAAATGAATGATAAGGGCAGAGTGTGAGGAAGAGGGGGACAGAATGATGAAAAGTTTGAGGTAACTAAGGGCGACATGACAAGAACTTGGAATCAAAGGAAAGAAGAAAACAAGTTTTAACCTCCCCACCACCTGGGGCATGCTCCCATCCTCTCTCAGCCCTGGCTGTTATTAATCCAATTCAGATCTTCCCATGCCATCTGTATTGGAGAAGGCGGTGGCAACCCACTCCAGTGTTCTTGCCTGGAGAACCCCAGGAACAGGGGAGCCTGGTGGGCTGCTGTCTGTGGGGTCACACAGAGTCGGACACATTGAAGTGACTCAGCAGCAGCAGCATGCCATCTGTGATGACGTATACAATTTGGGGCACATTGGAATGTGCACTCTGCAGGAACCAACAGATACACCCGCTAATGACAGGTGATTCATCCACGGGTGTGATGATCAATATCCGATGGCATGCGCCAGAAAGTGTGCACTGTACATACCGAGACCCATGGGATTTTCCAGGAAACCAGCCATCCCCTCACTGTTCCAAACACACCCACATACACTGAGTACACTGGATCTCTAGACACTCAGTCTGATTCTACCCCTGTAATGGTCACGTGACCTGTGTTTTCTATGGTGTATACGGTGTATAGTGTTTTCTATAATTAACAGATTTTCTTCCGCAAAAGAAGGTTTTGTGGAAAAGTCAGCCACCTGGTATGAGTGTTTCTGGAGAGCTTCCTAGGGATGTAATATAGGAACAGGGGATGACCTTCTTGCTCCCTCATCTCTGAAAAGGGATGGAAAAGACAACAACTGAAGTGTGGAAGACAGAGAGGCAAAATGCTTTCATACAACTCCAACATTTTGGGGCCCCCAGAATACAAGGTAAGGAACGGAACAGGACATTCATGCATTTGGGTTCAGGATCCCACCCCATAAGCTGCCGTGGGCCGTAAGTTGTGGGTAGTGCACCTAGAGCTCCTGCTATGCTCACACAGCTCATCTGAGTCATAGCAAGATTCCTTAGAAGCAGGAGGTCGTGGACAGTTATTTTCTATGTTATGAAAATAGTCTCCTAGCAGAGCACTGAAGAATTGATGCTTTTGAACTGTGGTGTTGGAGAAGACGTTTGAGAGTCCCTTGGACTGCAAGGAGATCCAACCAGTCCATCCTAAAGGAGATCAGTCCTGAATATTCACTGGAAGGACTAATGCTGAAGCTCCAATACATTGGCCACCTGATGGGAAGAACTGACTCTATAGAAAAGACCCTGATGCTGGGAAACTTTGAAGGCGGGAGGAGAAGGAATGACAGAGGATGAGATGGTTGGGTGGCCTCACCGACTTGATGGACATGAGTTTCAGCAAACACTGGGAGGTGGTGATGGACAGGGAAGCCTGGCGCGCTGCAGTCCACGGGGTCACAAAGCGTCAGACACGACTGAGCGACTGAACTGAGCATTATAAAAGGTCATGCTTAAAAGAGTGCATATTTAGATCTAGATTCTATTGAGTAGTCAGGACTAAGTGTGGAATAATACCATTCTTAAACATTTGCATTTCTAAAAACTAAAAAGGAGACTTCAAATGCTCAGAGTCGGATTCATGATAGAATCCATCTTGGAGCATGGAGGACCACACACAGTTAGAGAAACCTGTGAAATAGTCCTTTTCTTTTAAAGCCATTAACACAGAAGAACCATGGGACTGGGTTTACAGACAAATGGAATGTATCCAGTTTTAGAGAAGGGAGTGAAAGGGGAACCCTCCCAGACTCGACGACAAGGAGGTTCTGCGGCTTCTGATGAAGCCAGACAAATGACACACCTGGAGTCCAGTAAACTCCAGACGTTGTCCCTGGACCGGAGAAATCCATCAGGCAAGGGGTCTTCCTAATTAGTGAAGTTCATCAACTCACTTGAACCAACTCATCCCCCACCAACAGGCAAAGTCAGGCCTGTTTTCATTAGGAGGGCACACGTGTCAAGATGGCCTAGGAACCAGGTGTGAAGAGTGATAACATGACTATTTAATACCAAGAGAAAAGGTACTTCAGACTCATATTGCTGTAAAATACCAATAATTAATTCTAAAATGATTTTTTAACAAGGCCACATGAAACATACTTTCAGTCTTCACTCAGATGCTACATAAAGAAAATGCTAGGACCATACAAGGTAGAGTCTAAAGCCATACCCTTCTAAAATGGTAACCACTTGAGATCTTGACCCTCTAAAGAATAAGGTCAAGCATTTAAAAAATCTATTCATGGTAAGGTGTAGAGGAATAGCAATTGGCCAACATGGCAGTTGTTAGGCTCTCTAGCCCCATGTCCTCTAAACAATGACAATGATTACATAACAGCTAAGATCATCTTTAGCACTGTGTATATGCATGATGTAATTGTGTGGCAAATCGCCAGTTCATGTCTACCTATATAAGTACCACCTGAAGAATCCCTTTCTGCTGTGTCAGCCATGAGAGAATAAAGCATGTCTGCAGTTCCTACAGCAGCTCGAATTTTCTTCCAGCTTCCCAACTCATGCCTTGCCTGCCCCGGTTCAGCAATCAGTGAGACATAAGGAAAGCCTCCTGCACTGTTGTGCAGCCACTATGGAAAAGAGTATAACAGTTCCTCAGAAAACTATAAACAGAGTTGTCATATAATCCAGCAATCCCATTCCTGGGTATATATCCAGACAAAACTATAATTCAAAAGATGTTTGCACCTCCCTCCCCACCCCACTCCATGTTCGTAGCAGCACTGTTCACAAGAGCCAGGACATGGAGACAATTTAAATGTCCATCAGCAGATAAATGGAGGAGAGCACCGAAATCACAACTAACTGCTGGACAACCGTGACGGGAGGAGGCTGGAGCCCACCAAAAAAGGTTCCCACATCTGAGGACGAAGACGAGTCCACAGTGAGATGGAGGGAGGGGTGCAGTCAGGATAAAATCGAATCCCATACCTGATGGGTGGGTAACCCAAGACTGGAGAACGATTGTACCACGGAAGCTCTCCCACTGGGGTGAGGGTTCTGGGCTCCATGTCAGGCTTCCTTCCCAGCCTGGGAGCCTGGCAACAGGAGTGGCAACCCCCAGAGAGTCTCTGAGGGCCAGCAAGGCTGGGCCGTGGGACTTCCACAGGACCGGGGAAACAGACTCCACTCTTGGAGGGCTCACACAGTGTCTCGTGTGCACCAGGACCCAGGGGAGACAAGCAGTCACCCCACTGAAGACTGAACCAGACCTACCTGCTAGTCTATTTATATTATCTATGGCCACATGGAAGAAATCATGCTTTCCCAAAGCTGAGCAATGGGTTAGCTGTTAAATAAAAAACCTTATGTATAAATGCTTGACCTAAGCACAAAGCACTGAAATAATTTCAGCTACAAACATCGGAGGGTCTTCTGTGGAGGTGGGGTGGCATACACCGGCAGCAGGAGACCATTAGCCCTGCCACTTGCAGCCTGTATATTCCAGGACTGGGTCGCCTCAGGCCAAACAACTAACAGGGAGGGAACACAGCCCCATCCATCAGCAGACAAAATATACAACCAGCTCTGACAACGCAACAAAAAGCAATCCAATGGAAAAGTGGGCAGAAGACCTAAATAGATATTTCTCCAAACAAAAAGTGCAGATGCTGATCTGTATATATAAAACTGAGAAATCAGGCCTGATTTACCAGACAGTGTAGACCCAAAATATGATAAGATTAATGGCTATCCTGAGGAAGAAAAACAAAAAATGTCTAGTGTTATGTTTACTGAGAAAGTCACTCCTGAAACAGCTGACTCTGGGGAGATCAGAAAGTCCTAAAATACATCTCACTTTCTCATCCAAAATGAGGCCTTAGTCAAGGAGAACAAGGCTTTGGGGTAGAATTATCAAAACACAGGAGAAGGAAACAGCAACCCATTCTGGTATTCTTGCCTGGAAAACTCCATGGAGAAGCCTGGTGGACTACAGTCCACGGGGTCACAGAGTCAGACATGAGTGAGCAGCTAATACACATCAAAACGTAGCCATACTGCTTCCATACATGGTAGCCCAGGACACACTGCCCAATCACGAGAGATGAGAATTGGCATGAGATTGTTGTCTGGAGGTCCTTCTGATCGAGTTCTAGGAGGTTAAATGATGAGCAGTCCCTTCCCAGTTCAGGTTTCACTAGAATGCTCAGGGGCTACAGGAGGTGCAATGCCATTGTGTAAAATAAACTCTTTCATCCCCAGACAAGCTATATTTGCTCATATTTAAGCTTTTGAACTATGGTGTTGAGAAGACTCTTGAGAGTCCCTTGGACTGCAAGGAGGTCAAACCAGTCAATCCTGAAGGAAATCAATCCTGAATATTCATTAGAAGGTATGATGCTAAAACTCCAATACTTTGGCCATCTGATGTGAAGAGTTGACTCATTAAAAAGACCCTGATGCTGGGAAAGGTTGAAGGCAGGAGGAGAAGGGGATGACAGAGGACAAGATGGTTGGATGGCCTCACTGACTCATGGACATGAGTTTGAGTAGGCTCCAGGAGATAGTGAAGGACAGGGAAGCCTGGCGTGCTGCAGTCCATGCGGTCACAAAAAGGTGGACATGACTGAGCTACTGAACAACAGCAAAATGACTGATGGCTCTCACCTCAAGCAGTGTGTACAAAATTCACTTCCAAGAAAGATATTGTCGACTACAAATTGGCAATTGCCAAGAGCATTGCGAATGACTGGACACCGAGGGCATTCGCCATCTGCTTCTGCAGTGATTGAACCCCATGCTGCTGCAGCTGTTGCTCTAGAACATCCCCAAAGGAGCTCAGGGTGGAGTGAGGCACTCTGTGCTCCAGGCAATCTATTAGGGTAGTTCTCAGACGGTAAAGCGTCTGTCTACAATGCGGGAGACCGGGGTTCGATCCCTGGGTTGGGAAGATCCCCTGGAGAAGGAAATGTCAATCCACTCTAGGACTATTGCCTGGAAAATCCCATGGACAGAGGAGCCTGGTAGGCTACAGCCCATGGGGTCGCAAAGAGTCGGACACGACTGAGCGATTTCACTTTCACTTTAGATAGTAGGATGTTTTTAGGAACAGATTTTATGATCTCAATCCTACATCTCCTCATATCTAGAAAAGCACTAAATCCCTTCACGGTGATGTCAGATCCCTGTGACTGGCAGAAAACCTTTGTAAAATGAGTGCTTAATGGCACTGAACTCCACCTTCCCCCACTGCCTCTTTGGAGCCCTCTCAGAGCTATCCAAGAAGCTGCCGCCTGGGCTGCAGTCCTCATTTTGCCCCAAATAAAACAACTTGCAACTCTCAAGTTATGCATCTTTTTTAGTCAACAATATCATTGATCATAAACAATCCTAAGTGAATAGAAATATAATGAAGTGTATTCCTAGAGGGGAAGAGGATGTCCACATAGGTAAGTGTATACCACTAGAAATACAGTCACTGATATATTGAAATATTCACACAGGAGTGGACTCTAATACCTCCCTCTCAACACCACTCTAGCATAAATGAGATATTATAGATTTCTTCTACAATTTTTTTTGGCAAATTCTATCAAGCTTTAGGTAATGTATCAATATGGCCCAATATGCCTGGATATGATGATGATGTTTGACAAGACAAAGCAAAAGCACTGAGAAATCAGGGTAAGCAAATAAATCACTTATCAGAAGTTTAAGGCTCATGACTCTGGCTGGCATTACTGAGAGATGAGCACAAGGACAGGGCTGAACGGAACTCGGGGCTCTATAAACCCTCAGGAGGGGAAATAGACACCATCACAAGATGGAAGTCAGAGAGCTCCGCTATGGAGCTAGTGAATAGCCTTGCTAGTGTAGGCTAACAGGTCCCTTATTCAACTAAAAGGAGACTCCAGGAGGTCTGACTGCCTTCAGCGCCCCAAGTTAAATTGAAAGGATGCCCATAACACATCCTCTAGACCCTGTTTTTGGCACATCTGTGGAGGTCAGCACCACAACTTTGCTCGCATTTCACCAGATGACCTTGATGCGAGGGATCAGGTTCTGTCCTAAGTGTTGTTCCTCAGTCTTCCAAGAGAGCTCAGCCCAGGCTCAAGGTCCCTGTTACACGTGCAGGAAGGAAATTACCTTGACCAGCGGGCTGGATGGACTAGGCAGTGAATCCTATCCTTCCAGGAAGACATTTAGTGATTCATCCTAGGCGATTATTCACAAGGGAATAATCCTGGGGGAATGAGACCGGGAGAAGGGACAGCCCCGTGCTGTTTCTCTGCATTCGGTCTCATGCTCACCTCTCTGACCTGTGTGCTACCTGGGGTCTGCTTCAAATAAAGTTATCTGACCCCAATGCCGGTCTTAGATTCAGACCCCAAAGATACGTACTAAGACATTCAGGTTTCATTTCCTATTTCAAAAATGAGGACAGTTAACTACTCTTCCATTGACGTGAATAAGTGGGCAAAAGGCCTGGGGGAAGAAAAATGAAAGGAGGAAAGCTTGAAGAAAACGAAGAGAGACATGGCATGAATTTTAAATAAGACTGAGAGTGACAGAGGCCAATATGTTGTCTTATATGTGGATCAATCACACGCACACACACACACAAATTAGCTCCTAGACAAGGTAACACACTGAGGATTGCCAAAGGAAGGGGCTGAGGGTGGGAGAAATGTATAGGGGGTCAAAAGGTAGAAGGGGAAAATTTTTCCTAAAATGTAAAATGGTAGTCAATTAACCACATCTTTGGACTCATTTGTCAACTGCACAAAGACTGAATTCTCTTAAATTTAAAAGTCATAATATATACTCCATTGTATGTCAAGAGCATCAAGTAAGACTCTGTATGTGAAAGTCCTTTGTGAGCCTTAAAAACATTAAAGTCAGTTGAGTGTTCATTTACAGGTGCTTTTGAAGACATAATCAGGGTGTAGTGGGGCTTTGATGATCTATGTAGACCAGGTAGGAGTTATATTGGCAGGAAAGACATGAGTCAATTATGTGACGAAAATTGTATGATAATGTAAAAGATGTGGATTTGGGGGGATATGGATTAGGATCATAGAGGGTTACTAAATTTCAACATTTGTGAATTGAATTCCCATTTAAAATAGATATTATTGGTATTGAAAATGTAAACAATGGAAATAATTCTTTGCGGATGTTTCACCACTGGACACCGCTTACAAAATACACCAAGAACAAATGTTTCAGACCCTCCTTTTTTCTCTGCCATCCCTAAAGCTAGTCCTTCCTGGCCTCAACTGAAGGAGGACATCGAAAGACAGAGGGGAGACCACCACGTTTTTCAATGGTAGCACTCTCAAAAGTTCAGCAGCACTTCACTCATGCCACATGACCAGAAATTAACTGCCTGTCCCTGAGCTAGTGAAAGGCAGCAGGAAAGTCACCTCAATTCTAGCTGGCCCCAGAGACCCCCCTGTGATCCTGCCAATGTAAGTCGTGAGGATACAGGCTCCTCTGAGATCTCTCTTCAGGCCAGGGACCTTCACAGTCTTGGCCCTGGACCAGGCAGCATGGGACAGATGAATTACCTAACGGTAGCCAAAGCATGTGTCCAGCTGGGAAAGGACACCAAACAGTTGTCATCAGACACAGGGGAAAGGGGCACACTCTCATTTCCTCTTCAGTGGGGGCATTCCTATGCTTTACAAGGAGGAGCTGGGTTTCCTCGTAGAGACTGCCTTCACCTCCTAAGTGATTGCCAAAATCCATCACCTACTGATGTCTGAGAAACTTCCAGATAAATTTTTCACCTCAAGGAACAACCTCCTCCTCCCAAGGTGCCCTGGGACTCAGGGGAGTCTCTTCTGCTCGACAGTCCTGGGGACAAACATTAGAGACATCTCCACGGATTTCTAGGTCATGTACATGACTTTGATGACATATCAGTTCCCAGGCCTCCGGGAGCAGTGTTTCCTCCTGTCTGGGGTCAGTGAGGTAGAAAGAGAAAAACACTTCTTAGCGCTCCCTTAGGCCTGGATGCCCAGCAAGCAGGGGTCACGAAGGGTTAGGTTTCAGGTCTCCATGTCCAGACACTTCCAAGCCCCAATGGATGGGAAGGACAGAGGGTGGGGTGGGGGACAGATGATCGTGTCTGTAAAGGGTGGACTTTGGTTTATAGGGGACTCAGCCGCTGCCACTGGACTGAGACCTCTCCCGGCTACAGGCTGTGGAATGATGCTGTATGTGGGAGCAACCTGAAGCAAAGAGCACATGGAAGTGAAACGTGAGGAAGTGCCTCCCGGGACAGAGATGCTCCGTGGAAGCGGGGCGGCGACTATGTCAGGACCCTTCAGGATGCTTCGTCAGCCACATGGCTCCAAGGATTCCCCTGGCCCTTGTGAGGGTCCCTCTGTGATGCCACCAGTTATAAAGTTAACAGGGTATTTGGGGTCCATGTTTATCAAGTACTTTTATGTGTGCAATAGTCTATGTACTTCTCACACGCCATGACAATCCTTGTTTAACTGCCTGCAGAAACTGAGGATATGACATCAACTTCACACAAACAGGCCCATGACACACATGACTATTTAATATGAAGACTATTCCTTTATTGTGGTTCTCTTTAGATCAGCCCAAAGTATAGCTGTTTTTTCATAGATCAGACAACATAGAGTTTAGGAAAAAGAGTCTCAAACAAATCTACTGGAGAACTGCCATCACACTCCAGTCATCCCTTCTTGCTGCTGCTAAGTCGCTTCAGTCGTGTCCAACTCTGTGTGACCCCATAGACGGCAGCCCACTAGGCTCCTCTGTCCCTGGGATTCTCCAGGCAAGAATACTGGAGTGGGTTGCCATTACCTTCTCTGATCCCTTCTTGTAGATATGCTTTAAAAAAAAAAAAGTTCTCTCTCCACCTAATGCTGTGAAAGTGCCAGCAAATTTGGAAAACTCAGCAGTGGCCACAGGACTGGAAAAGGTCAGTTTTCATTCCAATTCCAAAGAAGGACAATGCCAAAGAATGCTCAAACTACCGCACAATTGCACTCATCTCACATGCTAGTAAAGTAATGCTCAAAATTCTCCAAGCCAGGCTTCAGCAATACATGAATCGTGAACTCCCTGATGTTCAAGCTGGTTTTAGAAAAGGCAGAGGAATCAGAGATCAAATTGCCAACATCCGCTGGATCGTGGAAAAAGCAAGACAGTTCCAGGAAAACATCTATTTCTGCTTTATTGACTATGCCAAAGCCTTTGACTGTGTGGATCACAATAAACTGTGGAAAATTCTGAGAGAGATGAGAATACCAGACCACTGGATGCAGGTCAGGAAGCAACAGTTAGAACTGAACATGGAACAACAGACTGGTTCCAAATAGGAAAAGGAGTACGTCAAGGCTGTATATTGTCACCCTGTTTATTTAACTTCTATGCAGAGTACATCATGAGAAACACTGGACTGGAAGAAACACAAGCTGGAATCAAGATTGCAGGTAGAAATATCAATAACCTCAGATATGCAGATGAAACCACCTTTATGGCAGAAAGTGAAGAGGAACTAAAAAGCCTCTTGATGAAAGTAAGAGAGGAGAGTGAAAACGTTGGCTTAAAACTCAGCATTCAGAAAATTAAGATCATGGCATCTGGTCCCATCACTTCATGGGAAATAGTTGGGGAAACAGTGGAAACAGGGTCTGACTTTATTTTGGGGGGCTCCAAAATCACTGCAGATGGTGATTTCAGCCATGAAATTAAAAGACACTTGGCTCCTTGGAAGAAAAGTTATGTCCAACCTAGATAGCATATTCAAAAGCAGAGACATTACTTTGCCGACTAAGGTCCATCTCGTCAAGGCTATGGTTTTTCCAGTAGTCATGTAGGGATGTGAGAGTTGGACTGTTCATTCTGAAGGAGATCAACCCTGGGATTTCTTTGGAAGGAATGATGCTAAAGCTGAAACTCCAGTACTTTGGCCACCTCATGTGAAGAGTTGACTCATTGGAAAAGACTTTGATGCTCGGAGGGATTGGGGGCAGGAGGAGAAGGGGACGACCGAGGATGAGATGGCTGGATGGCATCACTGACTCTATGGACGTGAATCTGAGTGACCTCCAGGAGTCGGTGATGGACAAGGAGGCCTGGCGTGCTGCGATTCATGGGGTCACAAAGAGTCAGACACGACTGAGTGACTGAACCGAACCTCCATCTAATGTAGTCACCTAAGATTTCAGTGAAGGAATATACCTTTTATTAATAGTTTGTTGGGGGATAGCTTTATATAAGAAACAAAAACAAAAATCAGGTCTCTTCCAAAATGCCTTCTGCAAAGGCACAATTTATTTCATCTACATTTCTTTCATCAATTAGAAAGTAGCAGTGGATAGTGATCATCATAAGCTCTCTTACAGGTAAGACTCCTGGGAACATACAGATTGTCATGGTCATCAACCTAGACTACATATATAAAATTCTCTATATCCTATTTGCAAGAATTCTCTGGAATGGTAACAATTTAGAGGTCATGTCAACAAGAGAACAGGTAGTCCAGTTTGACTTAAGAGCACTACATCAAACTGGAAAAAAAAAGAACATGGCGTCACTGGTGCTAACTTATTGTATAATTGAGGACAGCCTGACATCTTAAGGAAGGATATATAGAGAGAAAAACTCAAGTTCCATTGGAAAGTAAACACGTTGAAAATGGTTCTGGTGTAAATTAACCATATCATGGCTACTTTTTCACACTAGAGGGTCACTTCTAACTGATAACAAGAAATGGACAGTATTTAAATCCTGAGATGCCACCTGGAGACCCTGGAAATATCCAGAATAAGATAATGTCATCTTGCTTACCTACGTCAAGGGAGAATTAAGCTTTCAACATGAGTATTGCAAGATACAATCTTGGATAGTCTTATGTCTCAAGCAATACAATCAAGCAACATGGTCATGAAGACTGGGACTTGAGAACCCCAGGACAGACAATATGATTAGAGACCCAGCTAATGGAAGCAGCAAGGAAATTAGAATTATTCAGGCTGGTCTGGAGGACATGGATCCCTGTAAGATAAGTCAAGGGAATACAGGTTCAGCTGCTGCACCCGCCACTCACCCACCCACCGCCACCACCCAAAGTCAGCCCCCTTCACCTCGATCATGGAGCACAGAGCAGGTGAGCCACAGGAAGGCAAAGCCCAAGTCCACATAGGCACCTGTCAGATTTATGGAGAGGCATTATCACCAGCCTTTTCCATGCTGTGCAATTATTGTGCCTCTGTAGAACAGGAGAACACTCTCTGCCCAAATACTGCCTTCTTTTGCAAAGACAAAGTTTTCTCCCATCTGCCTTATACTGAGCAAGACTGAAGAGAGAGAGTAATCTTCAGTCACTCAGTCGTGTCTTTGTGACCCACGGACTGCCCCTTGTGCTGTTACAGACACAGGTGTGAAGGCAGCTCCCCCTCGCATCAATAGCGCTGGACACCCTGGAGTGGGTTGGGCTGAGCAGGGCTTTAGCAAAGGGTGTTATAGTCAATTTCGCTATACACCTCCATGTCTGAAAACCATTTGTAGTTAAAAAGAGTGTCTATTATCATCTCACAGATACTGTAGCTCGGATTCTGGGCTCAGCTTAACACTGGGATTTCCACGGGGTCTCAAAACAAAGGTGACAGCTGGGCTACATTCCTGTCAGGAAACCAGATCCACTTTCCAGTAAGAATCCACTTAGATTCCAATAGGATTCCACTTTCAGAACTTCCTTGGTGGCCCAGTGGGTAGAGTCTACGCTTCCACTGCAGGGCACACAGTTTCGATCCCTGGTTGGGGAACTAAGATCCTGTCTGCCACGTGGCATGGCCAAAAATTAGGGCAATAAAAAGAATCCACTTCCAAGATCCCTTGGTGTTGTGACAGTATCCTTTTATGATTGTCACACTGATAAAGTCAGAAAAGGCTGGGAGAGAGAGGGTGTGAGTCTCAGGGAAGTCTCTGTCCTCAGGGAAAACACAGTATCTTTAAAAGAACTTCTAAGTCAAGGCCTCACAAGATATTTCACCCTACTGACAACTTAGTCACCAGATTTGGGAGTGTTTACACCTGAAAAATCCATCACTCTTGCCATACAAGGTAACCTGAACTAGAAGTCATCCACAGAGGGAAAAGGTCATGGACCATCTTAAAACTTTGCCTCACAGAGCCATCTTTACATACATAGCCAGTGACAGTGATGAAAAGCATACTTTCCACTCTCTAAGGAGGGAGCTGGAACAAGATGCGGAGTACAAGAAGGTGGTGACTTCAAAGGCCCCACAGGTTAAAGCAGTTGAGCTTAGGAGTGAACCAGCTCATTGAACTGTCTCGGGCCAAAAGGAGAGTTCAAAGCCAAAATGTGCCCACACCTGACTACACAGCCTTTACTGGAAGTGCTGAAAGGTGTGTTCAGCCAGCCCAGATTAGAGAACCTGGACCAAATGGTAGTTCTCAACCTTGATCAGCCAGTAGTTGAAGCAAGGCTGCAGCCAGTGGTGGAAGCAGTGGCATAAGCCTCAGCCATGGTCTTCATCAGACGAACCATCCAGAACGTTCCAGGGGAGAAGGAGGTGGTCCTATGATACAGAACTGCTGCCAACATTCACTCTGCAGGTCATGGAATTTCCAGTGCTTCTGGCCCTGATACCAGAAGCCTGGCCTTCTGCTATCTCGGGGGGCTCATGCCTATTTGGAATTCCTCACTGGATTCTCCACCTTGGGATGACTGTGGAATCACAGGACTTTCTTGGGTCTCTGTTTTCTGAGCCAGCTTGATTTGTGCAATCTGATACCTTCCCCAAGAATGATGATCCCAGCATTCTTGATGATTTCTCTTCCCCTATGCCCACCAGCTAGGAGCTAGCACCAATGTTCAGTGTGGCTCAGATACAGCTATGCCAACCCTAACGAAGGACTGATCAGAGACGTTTGCAAACATCTTTAGTGGACAGCCTTGATTTTAAGAACACCTTAGCTCAAAGAGTGAAAACAAATTCTTCTTACAGAAAAAGGTCAGTTCTTTCTTCACTGCCCATATTCTCTCTTCCCTTTGGATGTCACTTCACCCAGTTTCTCCATCACAGCCATCAGGTGATTTGTGTGTCAATAGCAGAAACCAGACACTTTATCCTGACTCCCCACTGGTCCCAGGTTGAGTCCTGCTCAGTGAAAGCACCCATCAGAGTTAAAACTTATTTCCTGGTCCCCATGTTTCTTGATTTTACTATTCATGTAGATTACTATCTGCCACCAGTGATGTCTATAGGCCAGAGGCTACAGAACTGTCCAAGTATCATAAGAACATCAAGTGGAGAATTTCCCTGCTTTATGCTCCCCCTTATGACTCCTTGACCCCTTCACCCCAAGAAGGAAAGTCCATGAAAGCAAGTGAGTCACCAGTAATCAGAATTCTAAGTTACTTGATTCTGGTAAATGCAACTGAGAGGCAAAATGGTGACAAGTCTGAATGAGAAGAGAAATATATAAGGATTTCCTCTTAGAGAGAAAGGACACCATCACAGAAGATGAATGTCAGACATATAAGCTATTGATTTAGATTAGGCTTGCTGCAGTAAGACTAGTCTGAACATTTTCTGCTGAGAGGAAACCTGGGAACATTGTCATTCTTCTGGAAAAGATGGAAATGCCTGCCAAGGCTGGGGAGCTTCACATCCTATAGGGTTTTTGTCCAACACAATACAGCACTGAGATCTCTTACTTTGAAGGAGACATTGCATCTAAAATGTAAGATTTACAGAAAACTAGCAGGGCAAAACGCCATAGCTTTCTTGGCACACCTAGAACCTTCTCTCCTAATGGGGTTATTCTTAAGCTAACCCTGAGCCACATTCCACTCCACCTTGTGGCCAGTGGTTGAAGACAGTCCATCCTGGGTCCTATGGAAATGAGAGCCTTGTAGGGACAGACAGATATGTCCCAGCAAAGATCCACATTCCCATAAGCTACATTTGAAGGGAAAAGATGGTCCTAGAGACAGAAGCTTATGTCTTTGATAGNAAGCTAACCCTGAGCCACATTCCACTCCACCTTGTGGCCAGTGGTTGAAGACAGTCCATCCTGGGTCCTATGGAAATGAGAGCCTTGTAGGGACAGACAGATATGTCCCAGCAAAGATCCACATTCCCATAAGCTACATTTGAAGGGAAAAGATGGTCCTAGAGACAGAAGCTTATGTCTTTAATAGCAGATCAGGGACCTATCTTTGAATGCCTTAGACAGCTCTTTAAAAATGCACCAGCAAGAACGCTGAAGACACACTTCTCCGCTTTTGTTTTACAGATCATCACACATAGCCTAGTTAGTATGGAGGACATCAGACAAAAGAGTTGAGGCCACAAAAGGAATAAAGTCTCCATAAAAGAGATTTACAATTGGATGAAAATTCAGATATTAAGAAAGAAGCAGAATAGTGACCTATGTGGGAAAGACTCAGTTTTAGCAAAGACACAGTGTTCTCTTCCTGAATCGGAAAGATATTTGGAAAGGAGCAGATTGACCCCCAGGTGCTGGAATACTAAAAGCCTAGATTCTGGCAGATTACTGAGGCAGAAATGGGAGCGAGGCTAATGGGATTTGTGGGCTAGAAGTCTCTAAGGGCTCGCTTTTCAGGAGGAGGAGAAAGACACCATCACACGCAAATGGATGTCAGAAACCTCATCTATGGAGTCAGAATAGCCTTGCAGCTTTAGAGTTGATCTGTACTCTTCCTCTCAAAAAGGAGCATGGGCATTCTTCCAGAGTTTGTGGGCATTTCTGGCAGAGGCTGGATTCCCCTAGATTCATCCTCTATTTTTAAAGCACATCCTCATATTTTAAAGCACAACAAAGCAGTGAGATGCTATTTAGTTGAAAGGACACAGTGTGACTAAAACTCGAGAATCACAGGAAATAGAAAAGGACAAATGAGTTACAGAAATAGTTTTCCCTGACCATGGCCTGCTCTTGAGATCTGAATCTGGATCAATCATCACAGGGGAGCTTAAAGAAAAGGTGACTCACATGGAAATCCACTGGGGAATAAACCAACACAGCTCTCTCATTCTTTCTTGCATTCATGCCTTTTTATTTTTAAGGTGTCACTCTAGGCCGCTGTGATTTCAGTTAAATACATCTCTTTCTCACAACAATCACCCACTAAAGTAGAAGTGAGAGCAAAAGGCTAAATCTGTCACCTTACAAACTCTGCCCTCGACAAAGACAACTTTCTCCTTCTCTACATCAGTTTCATTCAAATTTTAGTCAAGGAAGTGGGTGTCCACCATAAGCACTCTCTCCAGAAAATCTCCGGAGCACACATATAGCAATTTGTGAGTAGCAATTAAACTATACACATGAAAACTCCCATATCTGATTTGTGAGGGAAATCCTTATGAGACAACAGTATCAATGCCAAAGTCATATCAGTAATAGCGCAAGTGAAGTGTAAGGAAGCAACAGTGTCAAATGGATAGGAAAGCATCTGCTATACCCCCAGTTCTAATATCTTTCTCTTGGAGTGCTCGGGTCAAGGTGAAGTATTTAACAATCTATGGTGAGAAGGAGAGAAGCAAACTCTGCAATCATACTGGAGTATAATGCTCTGAAAAGTTATTGCACTGCCAACTAGCCACATGTGTAATTTCTCAAACTAGAGGGGCACCTCTACCTGCTGACCCACGTCAGATACTGCACAGCTAAGTACTGAGAGCCCACCTGTGACCCCATGGGATTATCCAGGAACAGGTGCTTTCCTAAGCCAAGGGAGGATTAACTTTCCATCCTGAGCATTTCAAAAGATAAAGGTGATTAGTCTCAGAGTTAAGGAGCAAGATTCTGAAGGTCAGGTATCACTATTGTTTATGTATGAGAATCTCAGAGTAGGCAGAACTTATATACCCAACTTGTTTATTCAAGTTTTATATCAAGTGAGTCCAAGGATTCATGGGACCTTGTAGGAGAAGTTAGGGGATACGGATGCCTCTCCATGGACCCTTCATCAGTCCAGATGCCTCTACAGTCTTCTCCTGGATCAGGCAGGACAGGGCAGATTCAAGGGGGCCAAAGCAGAAATCCAACTGGGAAACAAAATACTGCAGATCTGCCATCAGATCTAAGGTGGAGACACACATTCCTCATTTCTATTTCAGCTGAGGGTTTTCTTTCTTATGGAGAGGAGGAAATTAGTTCTTTTCACAAAGGATGGTCTCTGACAAAAAAGAATTCATCCTCACCTCATCAACACTGTATTCTTGCAAACGGTGACAGAAAAAATGTCTTCATGAGCTATCTCTGGCCAAGGAAGAATTACAAGAACAAACTACCAACCAGGATCTAAGAGTGTCAATTTCTCCATGTCTGTTTCCTGGAGGACCCTAATGAGACAATGATGATGTTGCAAAGGAACCTTCAACAATAAAAGAGCAAGTAGGAAGAAAGCAGTTAAGAGTAGAACATCAAAGAAAAGACGGTTTATCAACAGTGCTAACTTGCCATTGTATGAGTGGTTGAAGGCCTGATGAAGCGTTCCTTCAACAATCTAAGATAGCAGAAAACAAGAAAACTCAAGTCTCAGGAGAGGTTATACTTTGAGAAGGACTAGAGCCAGATAGAACACTCTTCTGGGTAGTCCACCTAATTCTTTGGTGCCCAAGAGCCAGTAGGACATGCCAGCAAGTGCACAGAGCTTAAGTTATCACCCTACCTACAGGTCCACAGGACTAAATAAAACAGAATGATACCATCTTACTGGTCAGAACAGACCCATGTCTACCAAGCAGAGTACAGATGCCCCATGACCGGGGGACACGGTAAAGACCAACTCCATCCTATCAGAAGCCAGTTGGGGGTTTCCTCGTAATGAACTCCTGATTGAGGAGAGACTGTTAGGGATGAACAACCCTGAAATTCCTAACATGTTTCATTTTTAAGTGACACATAATGTGTTGAATGTCCTCTGAACCTAGGTTTTCTCTGCAATAACTGATAGACCTCTTTTTGGTCAGGTAGTTAATGGTCCCAGGAACACAAGCATTTCAGAAATCCTCCAGGGCTGTGGGTTAGTGACAGTGTGGGGGAGGACTCGGATGAGCCCTTGGCTGCTCCCACGTCTTCCTGAAAGACCCACAATCTTCCATGGCCATCTCTGCTACATAGAGACACAGAAAGACTTCCTTCTGACAAATTTCAGAGAAGATGGGTGTGGTTACAACCTTCCAGTTAGCTATGAGTTGAAGATTTTCTTCTACCTATTCAAGACTAACTTTTCATCTGGAATGTGATATACCATCAAGGAGACTAGTCAGCAGCAGCAGGATCAAGGAACAAGAGACAGGTGATAATGAAGACAAAATAACCAGAATAAAAATCTGATCATGCTCCCATCCTTGGATGGACCACGGTGAGCTGCCAGCAAAGTCAATATGACAAAGAAAACTGAAGCACTTTATTTTGAGCCAATGTGGACTCCGTTCATGGGAACTATAACGTGCTGACTTCATCACTACAGCCACTGAGGACAGACACAGAACCCTGCTAAGGAAGGAGGGAAAGTTTGGAAAATACGGAGAGTGTAATTACAAACTCAGAAGTCTGTTCCCACAGTAAAGATGCGCAACTTCCTTTCCCCCTCAGCCAAATGGTCAGGGCTGAATTGATCCAGTCCCTTCTTTCAGGGTAGTCAAGACACAGAGCATCCCAGACTCATCCCTGAGAACCAAGGAGACTCACTAAGTCCAGTGGGTTGGTTCCCCACCTGCTTCACTACCAGAATAAGATACTGGGTTGGCCACAGTTTTGTCCCAGTATTTCTGGAAGTTTTTACAGAAAACCCAAACTTTTTGGCCTCACAGCTACACGCCGATGTCTCTGCTTCACAGACACTTATTGATCAGTAGAACTACCAGGACAAACAAAAACCCTTCACCTTGTATGTTGACAGCAGCAAAGTTGTGGGAAGAGCCCCAGCATTATTTTCTTCTAATTACATACATCATACCCCAGGACCTCTGATTTAGTCACCACAGAAAGCATTGCCAGGAAGAAGCCAATAATCAGCTAATATGCTTACTAAGTGTGTTTAACAGCTGCGTCTCCTAAGCAGAAAATCTCTCTGATCAGCTTAGGGCAAAAAGTCAGCTATTCCCAGCAGTTCACCACCATGACACTGTGATAGTTTCAGAAGTGTTCCATGTTACAGAGACGGGCCTTGGCTTCCCAGAGGAGAAGGTGCATTGCCCATGAGAAGCACTAGCTTCCGTCTGTTTGGGACATTCATGGTACTGCTGAAAAAGGCAGAGGCACTCAGCAAAACTGCAGAGGGTATCTGGATCCAGCGTTCTCGCATTTTGGCCTCTACTTCCTCTGGGGGAAAACTGAAAGAGCAGCCCTAAGGCATCAGATCTTCTGAGGACATCCAGGTACTGTACAGACTGACATTCAACCCGGGGGGACCTCTGACAACTCAAGCATTTCTCAAGCCACTTAGTCAATATATGTGATCAGGCAGGAGAGTCTCCACAAGAATTATGGGATGAAGAAAGTCACCTAAAAGGTGCTGTCTCTAAGAAAACTGAACCTATTCTTTTCAATGGGGAGAATTAAAGATCAAGAAATATCACTGCAGATGGCGACTGCAGCCATGAAATGAAAAGATGCTTGCTCCTTAGAATAAAAGCTATACAAACCTAGACTGCATATTAAAAAGCAGAGACGTTACTTTGCTGACAAAAGGCCATATAATAAAAGCTATAGTTTTTCCAGTAGTCATGTTTGGTCATGACATTTGGACCATAAATAAGGCTGAGAAACAGAATTGATGCTTTTGAACTGTGGTGTTGGAGAAGACTCTTGAGAGTCCCTTCGACTGCAAGGAGATCCAACTAGTCCATTCTAAAGGAGATCAGTCCTAGGTGTTCATTGGAAGGACTGATGCAAAGCTGAAGCTCCAATACTTTGGCCATCTGATGAGAAAAGCCAATCCATTAGAAAAGATCCTGATACTAGGAAAGACTGAAGGCAGGAGGAGGAGGAGATGACAGAGGATGAGATGGTTGGATGGCACACCGAGTCAAAGGACATGAGTTTGAGCAAGCTCCAGGAAGTTGTGAAGGACAGGGAAGTCTGGCATGCGAAACATCCGATTTGTCTCCTCAAATTACCAAAGGTGATATTAGTCAAAGAATATTAGGTTATAAAACATGGAAATAGCATAAATATGGGATAAATACAATCAACATGATTGAAGATCAGATGGAACTGTTCCAGAGGCATCAACTACAAAGATTAGAATATAGAAAACAAAGGGCCAGAATGTATTCATTTCAGGCACTCAGACATCCTACATTCTCAGGGCCCCTCCCAGTGCATCAAAGGGACATAAAGGACTTTCAGGCCTTTAGGTTCAGGTTCCCCTCCAGGGCCCTGAACACGTGGTTTGAGTGCCTATAGATCCTGCCATGCTTAGACAGTTCATCCAACTGTCTGGGTGAATGAAAATGTGTGAAGGAATGGTAGTGGGTAACACAACCGTTCTTTTCTCCATTATATATTCAGAAAGTATATTTCCTTCAAAGATCGATCCTTGTTAATTGAAAGGCAGATTTTGATCCAGATTTAATTGAAAACTTGGAACATCAAAACAGTTGGCATTTGTATTTGCAGAGTCATGGACGGACCTAAAGGCTGTCTTACAGAGTGAAGTCAGAAAGAGAAAAATAATATTGCTGATACGTGGAATCTAGAAAAATGATAGATGATTTCCAAAACAGAAATATAGGCAAGCAGAGAACAAATGTATGAATACAAGGTGGGGAGAAGGGGTTGGGATGAACTGTGAGGCTGGGATTGATAAATACATAACCGTGTATAAAATAGATAACTGATGAGAACCTATTGTATATCTAACACAGGGAACTCTGCTCAGTGCTCTGTGGGGACCTGAATGGGAAGGAAATCCAAAAAAAGAGGCAATATATGTACAATATATGTATAACTGACTCACTTTGTTATACAGCAGAAGCTAATATTGTAAAACAACTATTCTCCAATAAAAATTAACTGGAAAAAATGGCATGGGAGGACTAAAGAGACCTGGAATGTCCACCTTTGAATTTCTGATCAGTTCACTCCCCAAGCATACTGGACTACTCACAGAATGGGCAATCACAAAAGTCTAGCTTATTCTCTCTTCCTGGGAAACCCTTAAACCAGGATTGTGGGNTCCACCTTTGAATTTCTGATCAGTTCACTCCCCAAGCATACTGGACTACTCACAGAATGGGCAATCACAAAAGTCTAGCTTATTCTCTCTTCCTGGGAAACGCTTAAGCCAGGATTGTGGGACTTTCAGATGGAACCATTTTTTACCATGGAACCCATCAACTTTGACAGGGGGCAGGACAAGGAAAAACCACCCAGTCAGGAAAGATAATGAGTGACACCTGTCATGAGACTTATCTAGAGGCAAGGAGCCTACAAGACCTTGATTCAGGTTACAGGAGAACATCAAGCCAGGAGTTCTTCTAGCTGGACAAATCCCTCATTTAGCTTCAAATAATTCATCCCAACAAGGAAACTCAGGGCTGGTTCCATAAAGTAGGCACACTTTAGGAGACCTTAGCATCTCAAGATCAGGGCAGAGGGGACAATGCTTTCCTTGTCTGTCACAGATGGGAACTATAAGAGGCTCAGCCCTGCACATACAGCCCAGACAGCCTGAGTCCTGAACCTCAGTCCTGCCCACACCCGTCAGAGCTCAAGGCACAGAAGGTTGAACATGTCTTTGAGAGCTATAGATAGATATTGGAGCATTGGGAAGACCAGGGTGATTCAGGCACACAATAAATGCACCAACACTCAGTTGACCTTGTATGAAGGTATATAAGGAAATGAATCTCTCCCGGAGAAGTGGTTGAGACCTCACTAGGACTATCCCGAATACTTTGGCTTAGGAATGACGCCCATATGGATGCATAAGGCACAGCAACAGTAGGCAGATGGGTATCAACAGATGATGAGAAGGGTAGGTGGGGATCCACTTCCAGAACAGCTGAAGACAATGTCAAAGCCAAATGGGCTTGGCAGCAGCTTCCATTTGAGGTCAACCCAGAGTCTGCTCCATTCTGGCTTCGCCCACCCCCGACTACAAGCAGAAGGGTTTCAAACATTCTTTCTCATTCATTCTAGGAATGAACTGGCTTGGTTCCTGAGAGCTCATAGAAGCTAAAGGAAGGGAAATTTTGGAGGAGAGAGTGAATTCTCTCCCACAAACAAGTGCATCGAATTATTGAAATTCATACGACATATAGGCAGTTCTAGGAGCAAATGGAGAAAAAGATACTTTAATGAGAACTAAATGTTAAGATTTTTAGATCATACTTGCCCCTATAAGCATATAAAGAGGGAATTCCCTGGTGGTCCAGTGGTTAAGGCTCTGCAATTCCACTGCAGGGCACAGGGGTTCAATCCCTGTTTGGTGATCTGAAATCTCATAATGCCACTTGGTGAGACCAAAATATAATGAAAATTATTTTTAAGAAGAGGTACATAGCAAATATACACAATAATTAACATGATACAATACTCATGCTAATGTGGAAATCTAACATCCTTAACCTCCGTCACATTCCAATGAGGAAAGAATTGTAGATATCGTCGAAAATATTTATCTACAGCAACTTATAAACAGGTAAGAGATCTAAGATTAGGTAGATCTAATTTTAGACCTTCAGAGCTACATTCTCATCTATTTTTTGCAGTATAAAGAGTATGAGATATAGACAGATTATACTCCCCCCTGAAGAAATTAAAGGTCAAGAAATTGAGAGATTCACTATTGTCAAAATGCTCTGTAAAAATATACGAATGATAGAAAGTGTGGCTAAAGATTCAGGTTTAAGAACAATCCCAGAAGAATGAGGAAAAGGCAAACGTGTGGAAGCCTACAGTCTCATTGCAATCACTCAAACTGCCGCCTCTCAGGGGCTCCCGGGGGACAAAGTAGAGAACAGTACAGACACTGATGCTCTAATTCACGCTGGACACGGAATCCACTCACCCGTGGTCCCCTGCTGTGCTCGACAGCTCACCTGAGTTACAGAAAGTGTGCCAGGAGTAGCAGGAGGCAGCAGACTGTAAACATGACAGAACTAAGCCACTGCTTCCATCAGTACAAAATATCAACCTTAACGGGGAGAATGCAGAGCTTGATCCCGATTCCATTTGGAAGAACTATAGCACGTTGATAACTAGCTTTTCTGAGAACTGAAAAAGAAAATATCCAGTGTTGGATTCCTCATTGAGTCCATCCTGATTCATGCTGGACTACTCAGCATCACGAAAACATGAAAACCAGTTTTAGTTTGTCTTCTAAAACATTAAGAAACATCACAGGACTGGGCTTACCACCAATGGAATGATTTCCAATGGAAGACACCCATTCTTGAGAAGGCAGTAAAAGGGGAAACTGCCCAATCAAGACAAATGAGTGGTGGCCATGGGCCCTGAGGAAGGCAGGTACCTGCCACTGGACCTGCCTAGGGGCCAGGAGGCTACATCATTTCTACCTCAGAGGAAAAGGTCAGGCAAGCGTTTTGCCTATTGGACAAATCCTTCAGTTCATTATCTTCAACCAACTCACCCTGTTAGGAAAAGTCAGGGATGGTTCAAGAGGTCACAGCTGTATCATGATTACCCAGCATCCTATCAGTTCAACCTAAGCTCATTAGTGCAGAAGGGTACCCAGGGGCTCAGCCCTGCACATGGTGTGGACCCTGCTGACCCCTGAGCCTCAGCTCTCTACCACCCCACAGAGAGCCCACCGCACAGAGTGCTGAAGACCAAGATGTGGACCCACGGTGTAGTAGGTGGAGGGCACCTGAGCACCCCAGGCCCACAATAATCCTGACCTTGTCATCCACACCTCTGGGGGCAAAACAGAGCTTCTCTTTCTCCAGAGAAGGTAGGTGGTAAAGAAATCCCACCTGGATGATCTAAATACTCTGGCTTAGAGATGACCCTCATATGGGCACCAAAGGCTAGAAGTTTCAGGAAGATGTATGCCAGAGAAGGGTGCAGGCTTTGTCCAGCAGGGGCTGGGATGACGACGGTCAATTGCCACAGTTGACCCAGAAGCCAGAATGCCACACACTTGTCAGAAGCTTCTTCTAGAATCCAGCTCTGGGTCTGATCCATCCAGGTCTAGGCTTGTCTGGGACAGCCAGGAGGAGAAAGGGTTCAATACATCCTGTTTTCCTTCTCATGAAGCCTTAGGAGTTTTGAACAAGAGAGTGGGGGGAAGGGACATGATCAGACCAGGGTCACTAGACTTCATGGGAGCTGAGGAAGGTAGAATATCAGGAGAGAAGAAATCTTTAAAAATATATATATCAATTTCTCCATTTCAAGTGAGACGTAGACATTTCTTCATCTCAAAAAAATTGAAAATACTTAAGAAAATGAAATAGTAACAGAGTTTGGATCATATTCCCTCCTAAACAATAGAGCTATATAGCACTGAAATACAGTAGTTGGTTGGGAGCTGAGGAAGGTAGAATATCAGGAGAGAAGAAATCTTTAAAAATATATATATCAATTTCTCCATTTCAAGTGAGATGTAGACATTTCTTCATCTCAAAAAAATTGAAAATACTTAAGAAAATGAAATAGTAACAAAGAGTTTGGATCATATTCCCTCCTAAACAATAGAGCTATATAGCACTGAAATACAGTAGTTGACATCATAGTATTTACCTGACTGAATCAAAACCTGCTGATCTCCATCATATACCAATGAGGGAGGGAGTTGTAGAATTTTTACAATATTTATCTTAGAATGACTCATGACTTGTAAGGGAGACCTTCAATGAAGCAGTTTTAGTTTCCCATGCTTAGAATAGTCTCATCTATTTGTGGAAGAGAATGAGTCATAAAATGTCATCCTTGAATACAGTGAGATTTTAATTTTTGGCATCTCAAGATATTTAATACAAGCAGACATTGTGGGAGGCAAAGCTGGGACTAAGTCTAAATAGGATCTATAGGGTCTAAAAAAAATCTTTTCCCAGAAAAGGGAAAAGACTCCATCACAGGAAGACAGAAAAGGGAGCCCCTTGCTCCTCAGTAAGCAGCACTGAACTAGTCCCTCTTCTGCCACAAAGGAGATTCAGGAGGCTGGCATCCACTCTGCCACTTCCTGACCCTCTGTCCCCTAAACAAGGTGAGGTGAGAGTCAGATTTCCATATGCATTGCCCACTCTGAAGTTGAAAGAGGATCCAGACTTTGAAAATGAAGCCAAGGACTTGTGGGGGCCCCTTGAAGGTGGATATAGCCGAGAAACAAACTGTCTCCTTGTATCTCCAACAAGGATGCAAACCCTGCCAGAGTCACATCTCAGTGCAGGGGAACAGATGGCTCAGGGGAGGGGATAGCTACAAAGAACATAGCAGATACAGTTAGTGGGCAAATGACCAGACTCTTGCCCTCAGGGATACACAGCTATAAGCTGCATTCTACATGGCAACTCACAGGTTCCATGGGGGACTGAGTACCAGTCACCGGTATAGATGACCTGCTGCAAAACCCCTTCAGGGGCAACTCCTTTCAACTGACCTCAGGTTCTCCATTCCTCTGGGCTCCCTGGGGATAACTTCCATGAAGTAAACAGGTAACAGCAACTCCCAAAGCTGTTAACATCTAATCCTGGGAACCTGTAATCATGGTATGTTACATGGCAAGGGGGAGTTCGTTGAAAGAGGGAATTAAGTTTGCTCATCAGCTGACCTTACATCAAGGGAATTACCCTGGATGATGCAACATGGCTCCAGTGTATTCACAAGAGCGAAACAGGTGAGGTGAGAGTCAGATTTCCATACACATTGCTCACTCCAAAGTTGAAAGAGGGGCAGACTTTGAAAATGGAAGAGGCCACAAGCCAAGGACTTGTGGGAACCTCTTGAAGGTGGATATAGCAGAGAAACAAACTGTTGTCCCCCGGTATCTCCAACAAGGATGCAAACCCCATCAAAATTTGACTTTACCCAAAGAGATCCATATCAAACTTCTGATCTCTACAATTCGAAGATAAAATTTGTTTTCACTTAAGCCCCCAACCTGGTGGTCAATTAGTTATACAAGCAATAGAAGTGAATTCGGTGCCTGTCCAAAACTGCTATTTCAGGTTCTATATTCAAGAAAATTCATATTAACTCACTAAAGTTCATTTCAAATAATATGCCTGCTTGGCATAATAAAAGCAATATTAGCAATGTCTTCCTAGCATTCCAACCTACAGATGAAGGCATTAAGAGTGATCAATTTAAACTTCAAATACTTAGGTATAAATGCCTTGAAAGTCTCAGATTATTAAAGTTTATGCCTAAGAAATATCAAGCATTTATCATTTCTATAAAAGAAACTGAGTATATAATCTTTCCCCAAAGAATTATATGGGACCAAATAATTTTATAGGACTTGATTTTTAGGATTCTACTACTGGTTCAGCTACAAATAGACCACTCAAGCACCAGTTATTCCAAAGAGTAGAAAAAGACATTTATCCAAAGGCCCTTCTTCCCTGACAACTAAGTAGATTGTCTAAGACTGCTTGTCTCCTCTTTAACTTCTCCCCCAAGGAGGCCAAGGTGCTATAAGCGACCTCACATTTCAGAGTGGACCATAATGTACCTGTTTCATAGGAGGTGTGGGTGAGCACAACTTCTAGAGCAGGTAACTTACGGTGTTCTGACAAACAGCCCTGTATCTTGGCTCTTCTCTCCTAGGACAGCCATGGTCCAGGCTCCCTCACCACCTCCCCAAAGACACCTGAAAGTGGAACCCCCCGTCATGGTCCTTGTAGACCAGAACCTGGGGACTGGAGTCGACGAGAAGAGGGACACAGGGGACCCAAGTCTCAAGTGAAACAAGGGTGCTTTATTTGCAGAAACTCATGTTTACATATCTTCATACAAGGCAGCTTTAGGCAAAAAAAAAAAAAAAAAAAAAAAAAACTGAGCAAAAACAAAGCCAAGCAAATAACAATCTTTAAAGGGCCAGAAAGCATTCCATACCCTGAGTAAGAGGGGCATAACTGAGTAGATGACCTTTAAGTAAAAGGTCACTGAAGGGAGTCACTGAAAGGAATCCAAGCAGGTGCCCTTTCATATGATCTCAGTCCTGAGAACTGCACACAGCTCTGCTCGCTCCCGTTTTCCAGGAACTGATAAGGAAGAGAGAGTCCTTGAGAAATGACACACAAATGAGAACATATTGGATCCCTTCAAGTTGAATGTCCCCTGACACCCCCCAAAGCAACACCAGCAGCTGTTTGCTCATCTTGGAAGGAACCACAAGCTCAGACTTGCCCCAGTGGTCTTGCAGTCCAGGATTCTAACACTGAGGTAGTGGGACTGACTCAGAACCCTTCTCCTTGCAGCACTGAGCCCTTCCTGCCCAGAGAAGGTGCTGGCATTGACCACTGCACTGTCCCCAGACTCTCTAGGATACATCTCAACTGGTACCGAAGGCATTGAAAGGCATCCAAGAAAGGCAGAAGTTTCTACTCTGTGCTTCCTGAGTTCAGACTTTCACCTCTGGGTAAATTCCCAATATGCAACACCAACCAGGATCAGAAAATTCTTAAAAAAAAAAAAAAATCCCTTTTCTGAAACAATACAGGCTGCTACTACTTAAGAAGGTATGATTGAGCTTCAGATGGAGACACTTTGATGAGAACCCATCTGCTCATCCAAAAAGCAGCACAAGAAGAAACTACCTACTAAGATGCATGGGCAACTGAACATCGTCACATTGTACTGGACTCCTGGTGGTCAGAAGGCTACAGAATTTGTTTCTGCACAAGGATAACAGCAAACAATGAGCGTTCCTAGCTTGACATTATCTCTCAACCCATTCACCACACTAAGTAAAGTCAGAGCAACCTTAAATCCCTTGTGATGAGTGCAGGTTGAATTGATCCACCTCCTTCTGGGGGTACAGAGCACCCTGGAAGTACAGTGAACTTATCACTGAGGACCAAGACGACATACTATGTCCACTGGTCACGTTCTCAATGGAGGCATTTCTGTCTCATAATTCTGCCTTGATGAAGTTAGTAGAGCCCAGCATCGTGATAACATGGTGGATGGTTTCAGAACTATCTGCTCCATGAATCTTGGACTGAGCCCCAATCTTCTCAGAGAAAATGCTGCTGTTTGGGCACTGTCCCCAGCCTACTAGGACAATCCTATTTCTTCCAAAAGCATCCGTTAAAATTGTGAAGGACTCTAGTGACAACATTTCTGCCTTCAGACCTTTGCTTCCCTGTGTGAATGTAAGATGCCGCCCTATGAGATGTATCAGCCTCCTCTGACCGTGTGTGTTGGAACCCTGAGGAAACACAAGTGCCCCCAGGACAGCAGTCAAGTATTTCCCATGTAAATCAACCTCTGGTGATAACTTCATGAAGGTAAGTTAGAGTGTTAGCCTTTTCTAGGCAGCAACTGGATAATTAGAATCACCTTGAACCACCTCAAGTCCTCTAGGATAGCAAAGAACCCCTTATTGAAACAAAAGATGTCAGTTAGACAAGAGCAAAACATCAACCTAGGTTCTATCCAGTAGATTCTCATGATGTGCATCACACACCCCCAACACCGACCTCTGATCAGAAGTCAAAATAATTTTGCAAGAATTTTCCCCAATAATGTCAGTACAGTGGAATAAGCATTACCAAAAAGGCAAAGCTGTCCAAAAATTTCCCTACATAAAAACAGCAAGCGCAAACAAAAATTCCCAAAATTAACTTTTCTATTACATTGGAAGTTAACCAGATTCTTGCAACAATTTAAAGACCATTTTTTGAAGAAGTGTGGCTAATACTTAGTCAAAACAATGAACTTTGTGACATTTTAACTTTCTTACTCCAATATTCTCCCTAGCTCTGTAGCAGACTTAAAAACCATCAGCCTCAGAACCAAGGTAGAATAAAAAAGGGCAGTCTATCAGACATCATGGGGGGAAAATTGAGGTTGGATCATAAAAATCCCTTGCTCCAGAAATTAGTAACTATTTTATTGGGACGTGCCTGACAGGTCATAGCTCTATTATCAGAGATTCGTTAGTTGATCTTGCTTAGGAAATAGTGCCATTTCCAGTGATCCAGCTCTAGAATTGTTTAAAAAAATAAAAATTTTAAAAATATATCAGTTGTTTAACATAGATATCTGAGAAAGCATTACCAGGTGAAGCAAACGAGAGGCTAAGTCAAAACTTGAAAGACTGGAAGGAAATGCTCATGAGATTTTGAAAAGCTTCAACATATTTCTGGGACTTCAGAAGGCTACACACAGGTGAATGGCTGTGCACACATCATAAAAAGGATCAGAGAAAGCCGTAGTCTCTTGTTGACCTTATACCTCTCACAGTGGAGAGTAAAGGCTAAGACAGTTACAACTGCCAGAGAATTTAAAAGGTGCACCCTCTATATACAGCACCTCGTCCATAATGGGAAAAGATATTTGTCCAAAGTATGCAGGGAAATAAGTAGTCATTAGGTGACTAAGATAACTGAGATTTTGACTTTGTCAGAAGAGATAGTCTTTTTTTGAAGGGACTCAACCATACGTACAAATGTATCCATTCTCTCCCACATCCCCTTCCCATCCAGGCTAGCACATAACATTGAGCAGAGTTCCATGTGCTACATAAGTTTTTGTTGATTATCCATTTTAAATATAGAGTGTGTACTGCTGGATTTAAAATAAATCACCTCAGTATGTGGGTACACATTGGAAATGGAGGCCTACTGCTCCAAAGCTCACTCAAGGGTCAATCTCAAAGGATCGTAGAAGGAAAATCCATCCCAATGGATAGCACTCCCAGCAATGTACTTGACAACCTACTTCGTGTGGAAAAAGATGTGGCCCAAGGTTAGAATACGTATGGACTCATGGGCAGAGGCAGATGGGAAAGATATGAAAGGAAAAAGATTGAAGGATTGAGGGCAAGGCAGTCCTGGGTAAGTGTAGGTAGGTGGACACATAGGGGTGGGCAGAGAGTAAGAAGATCTTTGCAGCACGTATTGAGATCCTCCAGATGACCACCACCATGGAAAAGATATAAACCAAGAAGACTGACTTTGTCAACTGATGTCATCTAGCCCTTACTCATATCCATCATGCTAACAGCACCAGGGTGGCCCACAATACAACAGCCACACATGCAGAGACAGTGGTGTTTGTGGGCTCAAAAGCAAAAGGATTTCACTTGGCATCTTCTACCCCCTCCAAATGTCTATCTTTCCAACAACAGTCAAGTCCTGAGCACCCAAAAGAGCACATTTTCTCATGACGGTAACCTAACTAGTCACTTGGTATGAAGTTGAATACAGTGGGCTGTTATCTTAAGGGCTATTGTTTGGAAATAAGAAAAACAGACATTCCTGGTATGTGAAGCCCCTGCCCAGAGGTGTTTAGCCAGCACCACTATCAAAGGGCATAGAGCATCAGACCCAATATATGGTATCCAGCAGAAACATCAACATCATCACATCAGACTAAGGCATCCATTTCAAGGTGAACAAAGGGCAGGCATGGACTATGACCATGGAATTCACTGATTGCATCACAGGCTATACCACTACTCAGCTGCTGGCTCCAGAGAATAAACAATATTTCTGGGGTGGCTATAGTCAGGCCATCTCAGAGGCAATACTCTAAGGATAGACACCATCCTCCAGGATGAAGCATATACTGTGATTCACATACTTTTCTATGATACTGTGACACTCATCACAACACCTGGAACCAATGGGCAAATGCAGGAAGATCCCCACTTACTATCATACTCATGACCCATTTGAGGACTGTATGCTTTCCATCCCTGAAACTTTAGGGACCAGGAGCTCTAAACTTGCAGAGCCCAAAAGGAGAATTCTCCCAGCAGACATCTTCTGTTCCTCATATCCTGGGACAGGCAGGCAAGAAGAGTCAACAACTTGTCACAGGTATTTAGCTGATCAGCATGATACCAAGCAGGGCCCTGTGGGGCTCCTGGACACAGAGGCCTTTTTGTCCCCCATTCCTCATAGGCAAGACTCCAGCCTCCCTGAGTTTCTCTTAATTCCACAGGGCAGAGCCATTGCCAATCAAAGGAGAAGCAGCAATGAAACCAAGATTAAAGGGCTTAAGAGGCTCATTAATATTAGGAGATAGACCACTTAAGATCCTACACACAGCCTAACCTTGTCAGTAACCCCATCCTTTTGAAATTTTGTAAAGGAGGAATGAAGACTGTTACTGCCTTGATCCTTATGACATATCCCTACCTGACTGTATAACCTGTCCTTACTCACCAAGTCTTGACTACAGCCATGAAATTAAAAGATGCTTGCTCCTTGGAAGAAAAGCTATGACCAACCTAGACAGCATATTAAAAAGCAGAGACATTACTTTGCCAACAAAGATCTGTCTAGTCAAAGCTATGGTTTTCCCAGTAGTCATGTACGGATGTGAGAGTTGGACTATAAAGAAAGCTGAGCACTGAAGAATTGATGCTTTTGAACTGTGGTGTTGGAGAAGACTCTTGAGAGAGATCAAACCAGTCAATCCTAAAGGAAACCAATCCTCAACATTCATTGGAAGGACTGATGCTGAAGCTCCAATACTTTGGCCACATGATGCAAAGAGCTGACTCATTTGAAAAGACTGATGCTGGGAAAGATTGAAGACAAGAGGTGAAGGGGATGACAGGATGAGATGGTTAGATGGCATCACTGAGTCAATGGACATGAGTTTGAGCAAGCTCTGGGAGATGGTGAAGGACAGGAAGGCCTGGCGTGCTGCAGTCCATGGGGTTGCAGAGTCAGACATGACTGAGTGACTGAACACCACCACTGACTGGGGGCTGGTGGCGGGGGAGTGGGGGGGACACAGTTCTTGAGGCACTAGCCTACTGTGCCTCCCCTTTGCCTGGCAAAGTAATAAAGCCACTCTCTCCTTCTCCCCCATAACTCTGCCTCTGTATATTTCTGTTTGGTGCAGAGAGCCAAGATTTTGGCAACAACCAGGGAATGTAGTGCTGCTGAGCCACAGCTGGGGTGGCAGGAATGTATTTGTCACACAGGTGGCCCCCCTTGGGCCTTTGATGGTACTCCTTTCCTAACTGTGATGAACAGACAAGAGCAAAAAGTGACCTTAGGCTGAGAGGACATGATGAGCAGGGGCTCGGGATGAGAGTCTAAGCCACCAGGTAAGTCAACCAGATCAAGCTTGCTGAGGGGATGGGAATCGGTGGGATGGTGGCGAAGGTCAATTGTGGAGCCACCATTGGGAGATAGTGATTACTGGTGACAACATGGCCACCCACAAGAGCAACTGAGGCCTTAGTTTGTGCTCTAGCTCTGCCTTTCCCAAGTTTGTCCTCAGGAAGGGGGTGGGATCCTTCTGATTATCAGAGGAATTACTTGTTAAGTGAATATAAAGTGTCTTGGATTGGGCCTGAAGAATGGACTGTGTTAGACAAAGGTAACCAGTAGACCCCCCTTCAAGGAAAAACTTGTCCTAGCTTCTGGGAGTATTTCAGCTGACAGGGACAGCTTCTACAGCAGTTTCTAACCCTAGGTCATGCCCTTCTGGAAAGAACCGATACCCAGTAACTAATCAAGGTAGGCATATAAAGCCCTGATTTGGGTCCAACATGTGATGACTGACGGCCCATTTCAACTCCAGAGTTTCGCTACAGGGTCAGCTGTGACTGTCGGACCAACTTGACCTTGCAGCTCAAGTTCTTGCTCTGCTCAGTCGGGTCCCTTATCCACAGGGTGGATCTCAAGGAAACTCCCTAACGAATACCCTGTGCACCACCCTATTGTCGCGTTTCCTAGAACCTCAACAAGGGGCCAAGAACCATATCGTAACCCTTGAAGAGCCGATAAACAAGTCATTCCAGACACAAAAGATCTACCATGGCACTCCTAGACACCTTTACCTTTGACAAAATATTCTTTCCCCATGCTGTAAAATGTGGAAATAATGTGACAATAATGTGAGCATGTCAATGTAGTTAGAATAATGATAACACTTGGATAACCCAAAGCTACCCTAGAAAGACATCCATTGGCCTTAATTTATGCAGAAGTTGAAGTGCCTTTGTGCTTTGCCTTCACTTTAGTGTATACTAGTTTAGAATGTATCTAGAATATTCACACAGAATATCGGACATTTCACTAGTTTGCACAGACATTCCATATTTAATTTCTGATCCCCTTTTCCCTTAAGTTACCTGGAGCATGTTACCCAATTTTTCCTTAAAGAAACAATGCACACAGCGTCATCTGCAGCTGCTCATCATCCATCCCCACTGAGTCCATCTTGGCCAGACTCATCCCAAAGATGAGGTACAGTTCTGGTGGCAGGCATGACCTGTCCTGCCTACTGGGCAAACCTCTCCTTGGCCCCAGTTACAATGAGTCTACCAGTTGTACCTAGACTACTGTGATCATCTCAACAGCAGAATTTTATCTGCTCAGGACTGGAGTTGTGACACTGCCCAAGGTTCTGGAGCTCCTTGGATCAGACACTAGCACTGGCCCTTACCAGGGCCTAAAATCCCAGTTTTTCCCAGGCAAACACGGTTCAAACCTCTCGGAGATGCTGGAGAAGGCATTCAGAAGGTAGCATAAACAGGTGGTGGAGGAAAGTCCTGCTGATAAAGACCTTGACATCCTGGAGAAGGCGATGTGAGATGTCTCTAGTGTGACCCTACATAGGCCCCATGATCCACACTGGGGTATCCCCTATGGGACACAGGCAGAAACTAATTCCTGCTCTGACATCACCAGAAGCCCAGTTTTATTGACTTAGAAAGGGAGGTTAAGTTTACACAGGGATAGAGTTAACCTGTTCCTGGCCTGTGGGAGCTCTCTGCATCTTCCAGAGGTACCTGAAGTCATGACAGTGGCCTGGGCTGAGTTAAGAATGCAGCTAGTGATATTTGTGTTTAAAGTTTGAAACACCCCATGGGAACACGCTGGCTTCCTACAGTCTCCATAGTATGTCTAGACCCACAGCTAGACATATCCTAGTCCAGATGTTTAAAGACCAGACCTTGGAAGCATCAAGGGCAAAGCAGCCCACTGCAAGCAAAGGAGACTCAATAAGATTGACAGCTGATTTCTCAGAGAGACCAGGAGGTATTACCACCACATATTGAAAATGAAGTGAAGACTTAAGATTTATCAATACATCCTTCAAAAACAAAACACTTCTAGATAAACAAAAACTGAGATAAATCGAGACAACAATCCCCTCTCAGGCCACTTTCCCTTCTTTGACCAGACTAGATGTGGTACAGGACAGGAGACCTGGCATAGGAAAACTTGGCCCTGAAACTGATGCTCCCCATCGATTCATCTCTAGTTCATTCCTTCACAGAAAGAAGTCAGAAAAGCTGAGAGGAATCAACATGAGCTCAGGCAGGCTGGACTGGCTCTGCTGCCCACTCCTATAGCAGAGGAGGCACGTTATTCTCCTCTCAAGGGAACAGCAGGTGGTGGCGGCAGGCGAGGTGGGATAGAAACAGGGTTTGACTCGCATGCCCTGCCCTTGTGATCCTTTCGGTAAGGGGGAGCCACTTAAGCACACCCACTCTTGCTGTAAGTTGTCAGGCAGCAGAGCCAATCTACAAGACGACACTGGATTTCAGCTCACTCCAAAAAAGGATGATGCAATTGAAGTGAAAGAGGCAATGTCTTCCTGTCCAGGCAAATTGCAAAAACCCAGCACTGCAGTGAGCTGGACTGAAGGTCTTTTCTAGAATAAGGCTCATAATTAATGTCCTTTTGGAGGCAGGCAGCTCCTCTCTTGCGATACTGGACCACTGAGTTCCTCCCGGCTCAATGTCTGCTTCTTTTCGTCTCAGACTGCTCATCTCCACAGAGCAGTTTGAAGAAATCCCAGGGCAAAACCAACAAAGCACCTCCCTACTAGGAGATCCTCAGTGGAAATTGGCCATTCAACCTACTTGGGCTGAAAAGAGCGCACATGGACAGGGCTGTTCCCCGCAACCCCTAGACCTGTGAGGACAAGAACGACCAGCTCCTGCTGTAGACCCCAGAGGCACGGCAGTGTTAGCTCCTGGCTCAGGAGCTGTCTATGAGAAGCTCGTCACTCAGCACCGCTACCTGCGGCTGTGGTTTGTCCTCAAGAAGAGGTTTCATGTTCCACAGTCAACAGTGCAGCCCACGGAGTTAACACCACACAACATGTGTGAACTTAGCTTTGACCTTTGGACAGAACAGTGGAACACCGTCCAAAGTAGGACAAAGACCAGCCTGGGACGCAATAACTAGGCCACCTTCCAAAGGCCAGCCAGAGGCCTGAGAACGGTGGCACTGATCAAATCTGATGTCAAGAGAAAACCCTCCTCCTAGGAAATGTCAGTTCTCCCTAAAAGATTCCTGTATGGATCATGGTCACCCCTATGAAAAGCAACCCCCCACACACAAGGTTAGGGTTTTCCCTTTCTTCTTTTTCCCTCCACTTCTTCCTTCTTAAATTTTGTGGTAGAGATAGCCTATAGTATATTAACTTCAGATGTACAGCTCGCTATACTTGAAGATTTTCTCGTGAAGAGAACTTCAAGGTTTCTCCTGTTAGCAACTCTCAAGTACTCTATATAACATTGGTAGAATTACCATGCTGTACACCATATTCTTGTATAACTGGAAGTTTATACTTTGGGATTTTTTTCAGCCATTTTGCTGCCCCTTTGCTCCCTACCTCTGGCAAAACACTCATCTGTTGTCTGTATCTGAGTTTTTAAGTTGTAGATTCCACATGAGTGACATCATACTGTATGTCTTTGACTTTAGAGCAAAATGCTCTTAAGTTCCGTTTACTTGGCTGCAAATGGCAAGATTCCATTTCTCATGCCTTCAATAGTTTTCCCGCGTGTGAATGTGCAAGCATGTGTTTATTATATCTTTATTCATTCATCTGCCAATGAACACTTTGGATACTTTCATATCTTGGCTATTGTAATAATGCTACAATGAATACAAATACCAACCAGGGCTGGACAACATTTCATATCATCAAATCCCACGAAACAGGGTGTTGTTGGAACCTTCCTTGGTACAGAAGTCCCTTCCTATCTCCTGTTTGTTGATAAAAGGCTGTAGTCTCCTAGGCCTTCCCAGTGTTCCAGAAAACAGACTCAAGCAGTTATAATTAGAGACATGAGAATGTGGGGGGGGGGGCGGGGGGGGGGGGCAGGCAGTTTGTCCTTTAAGGATAAATAT
>SJYT01084101.1:91035-163428 GCA_006410635.1 Cephalophus harveyi | reverse complement strand
GGTGGGGGGCGGGGGGGAGGCAGGCAGTTTATCCTTTAAGGATAAATATTCACTTTGTGTCAGTCATAACTTTTTTGCAAAACAAATTAATCATCTTGTAGGACCCATCACTTTCCTTTCCCCCTTGAATACTCAGTTTCACCTGAATCTGTATCTCCCAAATTGCAATTCCTAGACCCAAATAAAGCTTTCTTCTGTGTAGCCTTGACATTGATTATTCTTAGACACAATGTAGTATCAGAAGACACCAGAGTGGCTTACCCCTATCTCCAGCACTGCTGCAGATACAAGTATGGTGTCCAAGAGGGCCCTTTATCATCATCTCCTTACAAGACAGTATTAGTTGAATTGCATTATAGTAGTAGTAAAGGGGATGACCGAGGATGAGATGGCTGGATGTCATCACTGACTCAATGGACACGAGTCTGAGTGAACTCCGGGAGTTGGTGATGGACAGGGAGGCCTGGCGTGCTGCAATTCATGGCATCGCAAAGAGTTGGACACGACTGAGCGACTGAACTGAGCATAGGTTCTCGGGACTAAGTCCACTCAACATGGGTAAGCCTCCCACATTGGTCATGGTTCTAAGCCTTTATTTGGGTGTCTTCTCTTGCTGGCTTTACCTGGAAAGGGAAACCTTCACCTTGGTGGTGAGTTTGAAGAGCTTGGTTTCTACAAGAACTCCTGATGGGCAGCTGCTATCCAGGACTATGGTTTATGTTTAAAACTTACAGCCCTCCTAATTTGTTGCTTTGGACTAAAATCACCCATGACAACATGAAACTGTTGGCCCACTTGCAGCTCATTTGTGATTCCTGAGTTTATTTGCATGCTTGATTGGAGAAAAGGTATAGAACAAGATAAGAATGCAAAGCATATTTCAATTGGTATTTTGAGGTCTCCAAGCATCATAGTGAATCCACTATTGCTTCCCTCAGAGAAACTCAAGTTGTCTTAAAGGATTTCCAAATTGGAAAAATCCTCCAGGGTTTCTGAGAGCACTCCCTCCCGGTCTCCCCTGCTCCTTTCCTGTTCCTCTCAACATCCACCACCAGGCCCTCTTTGTCGCTCACCCCTCTGTACCTCCTACTGGAACACTCACGCCCCACAGAAGGCTAACCATACTGCCTCTCTGTAATGGTAGCCTTTTAAATCCAGGCTCAGCACAGACAGGTGGTATTCTCTTGGACTAAGGCAGAATTACATGCACAGCTAAGGACTTTCCCAACGTGAAAGGATTCCACTGAGTTTGCCAGATAATTTGACCTCTTAATTAAAATATCAGCTTGGCTACTCAGATTTCTATCATTAGACAGAATCTCACACATACAAGCAGATGCATTAAAGGAGGGATGGAAGATGTTGATTTGAAAGATCCTACTGGTGATTTTTCTAGAATAGGCAAAAAGGGATAAGCAGATGTTGGCTAAGGATCTCCCCAAATTCTCAGTCTTAATCATTGACAGACATGTTCAATAATGCATCAACAGCCTGATGAAAATGTCTGATTAGAGTCATTCTTATAAATGCTTTTTCCAGGAATTGTGTAGAAAACCTGATGGAAAACACTACCAGCATATCTAACTTCGAGGCAGAATTACAAGATGAATTCCTATCTAGGCTTTCACTCAGTATTCCCTCCAAATTACCACACGAAGGAATGTCAAAGCTGGGGTTCAATGAGGACACCAATGTGTCAAGTCCTCCCAGGCAACCTGGGTCGCAGCTCCGCCTGAGATCAGCCTCCCATTGGGAGAGAATGTAGATGCAAATCAATGGGTTCCTGACTTCAGCCCTTCACCACAAAGGGAAGAAAACTGAACACCCTGAGTCTGAGAGCCCGAGGTGTGGGAGTTGACTGATGATCCAGGCCCGTGATAAATATTGCACACATAATCAACATCCAGTGGGTCTTGCCTGAGCTCTATGGGTACAAAAGACTCTCTATGGGAAGGCAGAAGATGGAAAAAAACCTCATCCAGATGCTCAAGTAGTCTGGCATGAGAAAGAACTTCGAGACTAAACAGGACTGTCAGGCACATGAGGATAAAAGGATCTAGGCTTGGCCAGCAGGGGCTCGGATGGTGGGGGTCACAACCCGCAGCCCCCATCCATCCACGTACCCAGTTCTGTGGGCAAAAGTCCAAGCAAAGTATCTTTAGAAGCATAACTTTCAGAGGATCCAGACAGTGTCCAATCCAACCACTCCTGTTTTCTTCCTTTGTGTGCCATTTCTCAAGGACTCTGTTCCTTATCAGTTCCCGGAAAACAGGAGCAAGCAGAGCTGCACACAGTTCTCAGGACTGAGATCATGGAAAAGGACACCTGCTTGGATTCCCTTCAGCAACTCTCTTCAGTGACCTCATACTTAAAGGACTATCCATTTTGTTGAAACTGGTGAAATTTCATTCTTTTTAATGGCTGAGTAATCATTTTATTGAAGATCTATAAACAAGCATTTCTGCAAATAAAGTACCCTTGTTTCACTCAAGACTTGGGTCCCCTGCATCCCTCTTGTCAACTCCAGTCCCCAGGTCCCGGTCTATGAAGACCGGGACACACTCCTATATTAGGTTCTGCCAAGGAATGCAAGCAAGAGGAGGGGTTTAAGGACATGTTCCTCTTAACACCGATTCAACCAGGAGTGTTTTCAGTGGGGAGGGAGCACAGTCAGAGGCAGGCTCACTATAGGGTGTGGGAGCCCCAAGAGGTGAAGGAAGTCAGCAGAAGCAATTACTCTTCCTATTAAAAAAAAAAGTATAAAATGCTTAAAATCAAATGAAAAATACTGTTCTAGAACTTAGAAAAGTATATTCTTCAAACACTAAATGGAAACAATAAATCTTTCAGATTGTATTTCTCCCTAAGTGCTAAAGTGTGGTATAAGCCACTAGAAATACAATAACTTGACATCATAGTCTTGCAGATGTAAAAACCTAACACTTGAGCAGCCATTTTATCCCAGTGAAGTGTTGAGTTGTAGATCTCATGGTCAAGGCAGATCTAATCATAGCTCTTTAAACAATGTTTATGCATCTTACAGCAGATTTTAAACAAGATGAGTAAAATGATCCTTAGAATCCAATGAACATGTTAATTATCAGAATTGTAAAACACTTGTCAGGTGCAACTGGAAAGTAGAAGTAGAAAGAATACTTAATCTCTGGAGGAGGAGAAAAGCCAGCATCACAAGATGTTGGGATTTGAGCTATGGAATCATCGTAGCCTTACTCTACAGGTACTGAGCCCATCCCACTTTCTCTAAAAGGAGAACCTAGGAGATCTGACTTTCTTCTGGAGTCAGGGGGTGGCAGAGGCTAGGCATGTTCCGTGCTGCATTCTCTGTACCTATTTGTTTTTTGGCACAACCTGGAGGACAGCAACATGCCTGGCAAGCTCCTAATTCAACTCATTTCTCAGTTCATGGATTTTCACCGAAGTCTCAGAAGGCTGCTCAGCCTTGGGCGTACAGTGCATTTCCCATTTCAGCCAACCCTGACAGGAGTTCCATTGATAGGAGCTGAGAGGGGATTGCTGTTTCGGTTCATCTCAATTTTTGTTTATCTAGAAGTATTTTGTTTTTGAAGAATGTATCAGTTAGGTAAATAATTCTTAAAAGTCCTCATTTTCAATATGTGGTTGTAATGCCTTCCAGTCTCTGGTTTCTCTGAGATTATCAGCTGTCAATCTTATTGAGGCTCCTTTATATGCGATTTGCCCTTGATGCTTCCAAAGTTCTGTCTTTAAAACATTCAGCCTACTTTCCCATCTTTGACCAGGCTAGAAGTGGTACAGGACAGGAGACCCAGCATGGGAAAACTTGGCCCTTGAATTGATGCTCCCTTCAATTCATATCTAGCTTATTCCTTCACAGAAAAGGGTCAGAAAAGCTGAGAGGAATAAACATGAACTCAGGCAGCCTGGACTGGCTCTGCTGACCACTCCTGTAAGAGAGGAAGCACATTATTCTCAAGGGAACAAGCAGGTGGTGGCGGCAGGCAAGATGGCACAGAAACAGGGTTTCACTTGCGTGCCCCGCCCTTGTGATCCTTCAGGTAAGTCTTCAGTGAGACAGTTTGAGATTGAATGTGGCTATTTGCTGCTCTGAATTTGAGGGAAGAACGAAATTCGGAATGCAAGTGAGGAGTCAGTTTCAACCTCAGACATCTTGTCCCTTGCTGAAGAGCAACCTTAGCCCCTTGTGATGAAAACTCTGCAGGCTGAATTATCTGCCTCCCTGTGGGGGAATAGAGCACCCCAGAAGCACAGTGATCATGGGACCAAGAAGATCTACTATGCCTACTACTTACTTTCTCAGTGGAAGCATTTCTGGTTCATAGGGGCCTCAGTGAACTTAATTAAGCCCAGCAACATAGTACCACGGTGACAGGAACAGTTTCAGAACAACCTGCTTCATGAGTCTTGGATTGGTCCCCTGCCTTCTCAGAGATGGTGATGTCACCAACCTGAGGCACTGTCCCTAGCCTGCCTGGAACTACCCTATTTCTGCCAAAAGCATCCATTAAAAAAAATTTACAAAGGAGACCTAATGGCAAAAACGTTCTGCATTCAGTCCTTTGCTTCCCGGGTGTGAATGCATGATGCTGCCCTGTGAAATATCACTGCCTCCTCAGAGCAGAGCCAAGTGTTGCAGAACCCAAGACAGGGCCTTGAGGTAACCGTCAATATTCCCCACACATCACGTTTCAGTGATAATTGCCTGGGGTAGGTTGGAGAGCCAACCTCTCCCAGAGAGGCTGTATGGCAAGAAACATTACCTTGACCACGGCGAGGATTCTAGGATGAGAAGAACCCATAAAGGGAGAGGAATAAGGGTATCAGGTAGACAAGAACAAACATCAATTAGGTTCTATTCAGTAGGGTCTCAAGACAAGCATCACACCCCATACACTCAGGATCTGTGATCAGAAGTCAAAGAAAAATAGTTTTGCAAGGATTTTCTCCAATAATACCAGCAGAGTGGAATAAGCACCTTCAGAGTGTTCATTCCAGAAAAAAAAAAAATAGCCAATCATTACTAACAGTGAACCTTTTCGCATTATAAGTTGCCTTATTCCAATCTTCTCCCCAGTTCCAATGTGGCAAACCGATATTGTAAAGTAATTAGCCTCCAATTAAAATAAATTTTAAAAAGTCAACCTCACAACCATAGTAGCTGCAGAAAAATGTCAGCTTCTCAGCCATTGTAGAGGCAAATCGAGTTTGGATCTTCATAAAAATCCCTTTCCCCCGAAATCAGGACAGTTTGAGCCATTGAGCACTTCCCAGTAAAAGCCCTATTCTGGAATTGGAATTAGTTGACCTTACTTAGAGCTGGATCACTGAAAACAGCACTATTCCCAAAGTGCTTATAAAAAGGATTGTTTGATCCATCTGGTAATGTTATCTCTATTAATACACAAGAGGCTGATAGGAAAAACTTGGAACAAAAGGAGATGTTCACAGGGGATCTTTGAAAAAATGGTCCAGCATATTTCTGGGACTTTAGAAGGCCACACACAGGTGCATAGCTGTGCACACACTAAAAAAAGATCCAAGGAAACCCTCATTTTACTCCTTGCTGACCTGAAAACTGTCACAGTGAAGAGTAAAAACTAAAAGTTACAACTGCCAGAAAATTAAAGGTATGCCCCACATATACAGCTCCTCATCCACAACTGGATGACTTGCTGATCCAAAGCATTTAAGGAGACAGCAGTCTCATTGTTAGGTGATTAAGATAACAGTTCAATGGCTGGATGTACAGAATTAAGACCTTGCATCATTAGTCGGAAAAGCTGAGAAAACTACCAGGAAAACCAGTCCTGGTGGTAAGGGAATATGATCTCCAGAGATGCCCATCATCTCCAGACCTGCCCATCATTTGAAACATCCAAGTGAACAAATTTGAGGCATACAAAAAAGCATTTCCATACACAAGGGAAAGTTCAGTCAGTAGGCACTGTCCCGAGGAAATCCAGATTTGTACTTATTTTTAAAAAATCTTTAGATGAGCTATTTTAAATACCTTCTAAGAGCTAAAAGAAATCATGTGAAAAGAACAAATATGAGAACATCTCATCAAGTAGACAACATAGAAATAATTTTTAGTGAGCCATATACAAATTCTGGAGTTGAAAAGTACAACCAATTCACTTGAGGGACTCGCAGGTATAAGTTGGTGAAAGAATGATCAGAAAACCTGAAGACAGGCTGAATGAGGTTATAGTCTGGGGAAGTAAGAAATTAACACAGCTTCAGGCACCTATTAAACATTCCATTAATAGCTTATATATAAGGGTAATCCAAGGAGAGGATATTGGAAGAAATGGCTCTCAACTTCCCAAGTGGAAAAAACATTTGTCACAACCTGAAGTTCACACAATCAAGAAGTTCAATCAACTCCAAAATTGTATTCATAGTTCAACTGTTTAAAGACAGAGCCTTGAAAACAGCAAGCGAGGAGCAGTGCATCAATTACAAGGGAGCTCCCATAAGACTAATGCCCTATATCTCAGACCATAGATACAAGGGGCATTAGACCCACAGATCCAAAATGCTAAGACTTTCAAGCAAGAATTACACAATGAAACAATCCTTCATAAATGAATTAATACATTTCCAGATAAATAAAAACATAACTGAGGTGGCAATCCCTTGTCCCCATCCTTGGCTGGACCAGTCACAGCACAAGACAGGACAGAATTCAAGACCCCACATTTCCCTACAATGGCTTCGTCTCACACTCCCAGCATGGGATAACTTGGCCCTTGAATTGAAGGCTGTTCAATCTCTTGGTTTATTCCTTCAGAGCAAGCAATGCCAGGGAAACTGAGAGGAATAAGCATGAGCTCAAGCAGGTTGGATGGGCTCTACTGACCACTCCTACAGGAGAGGAGCATGTTTTTCTCCTCTCAGTAGAGGAACAAGGGGTGGTCGGGGAGGCAGGGTCCCTTTGGTAAGATGGAACCACTTAAACACATTGGCACTTGCTTGAAGTTGTCAAGCATCTGCACCTGGGTTAATATTCAAGACAGGATGGGATTTCAGTTCACTCAAGTAGACTACCATCACCTGATCTGTATGCAACTGAAGGGGAAAAAGATGGGATATTTTTCTGTCCAGACTTATGGCAAAGTGGCATTGCAGTGAACAAGATGGAAGGTCATTTCCAGAAAAGACTTGTAGCTAAACAGTCCTTTTGGAAGCACTCCTCTCTGATGGTGTGGGACCACCATTTCCTGTTGGCTCGATGTCTGACTGCTTCATGGAATTGGACTGCTCACCACCACAGCAGGCTGAAGAGATGACAGGAAATAACAGAGCCAACCCAACCAAGCAAATCTGTGTTTGGAAATCCTCAGTGGAAACTGGCCATTCAACATACGTGGGTCTCGGAGGAGCACACATGCGCAGGGTTGCTCCCCTCGCCCCCCAGACGTGAGGACAAGAGCAGACAGCTCCTGCTGTAGACCCCTGAGGCTGGGGGCACTGCTTGCTCTCTGGCACAGAAGCTGTCCATGAGAGAAGCTTGTCACTCAGCACTACCACATGGAGCTGTGGTTCCTCCGCAAGGAGGAGTTTCTCCAGGAAGGACTGGTTTCACATTCCAGAGTAAGTACTACAGTGTGCCCATTGTGTTAACACCACGCAACTTTGGTTGTGAACTTGCTTTTACCTTTGGGCAAGGCAAGACAGTGATAGACATTCCAAAGTAGAGCAAAGACCACCTTGGGATGCAAAAACTAGGCTACCCTCCAAGGGTTAGCCAGGGGACCCAAAAGGTGGAGGTGACCATATCTGACTTCAAGAGAAAACCCTCATCCTGGTAAGTAGATTCCCCTATTGTCCACAGGAAATTCGTGTACCGTGGGTCACCTTATCCTTGAAAAGCAACCCCCACTCCTGCAGTCAAGGTTTCCCCTTTCTCCCGTTTTTACTTCCTGTGTAGTGTGGTATTATTAATGCACGTGTTATACTAGTCTCATATATGCAGCATGATTTAGTACGTGTTGGGAAATGATCACTATGATCCATCTAGTCACCATACTTAATCACTAAATTTCTCTTGTGTTGAGGACTATGGTCTATTCTCAGCAGCTTTTCAAGTAGGCAATACAGTCTTAGCACAGTTGTCAGGCTGAATATTAACAGCCTCAAATCTTAGAACTGCAAGTTGTACCCTGACTTTCTTCTGCCATTTTGTCAACCCTTACTCCTGCCCCCAACTGGCAACAAGACACCCATCTGTTCTGTTTCTTTATGCTTGAGTTTCTGCATACAAGTGAGATCTTATGGTATGTGTGTCTCCCAAACTGTAGTTCTTAGGTGTCCTGCTAATCAAGGCACACTTGATGAGCACCTCGACCTGATGGTTAGATTTTGTGCTTTCAAAAGCAGGAGTTAAAGTGACTCACCTCTACACCTCCAGTGCTGCCCCAGACACATACAAGGCACCTACAACAGTTCCCTGTGCTCCATAATCTCCTTATACTGGCTTTGAGTCATGGGGGTTTAAGTCCTCTTGATCCAAGCCTCCCATTTTGGTCATGGTTCTAAGCCTTCATCTGAGTGACCTCTGATCAACTTCATCTGGAATGGGAATCCATCTTGGTGAATACTTAGTTACAGGGAATTTGGTTTCTAAGGGCACTTCTGATGGGCAGCTGCCGTCCAGGACTCCGGCTCATCTTATATTTAAAATTCACAGGCCCTCCTCAATTTGTCGCATTGGACTAATATACCCATGACAACTTGAAGCTGTTGGCCCACTTGCAGCTCATTTGTGATTCCTGCGTATTTGTATGCCCAGTTAGGAAAAATTACGGAAGACGAGACAAGAACGTGAGACATTTCAATTGTTCTTTTGAAGCTCCCAAATAGATACTTTCAAATTATGGTCTTGGAGAAGACTCTTGAGAGCCCCTTGGACAGCAAGGAGATCAGACCAGTCTATCCTAAAGGAAATCAACCCTGCATATTCACTGGAAGGACTGATGCTGAAGCTCCAATACTTTGCCCACCTGATGTGAAGAGCTGACTCATTGGAAAAGACCTTGATGCTGGGGAAAATTGGGAGCAGGAGGAAAAGGGGGCAGCAGCAGATGAGATGGTTGGATGGCATCACTGACTCAATGGACATGACTTTGACCAAACTCCGGGAGATGGTGAAGGACAGGGAAGCCTGGCGTGCTGCAGTTCAGGGGGTCACAAACAGTCAGACACAACTTAGTGACTGAACCACCTCCACCACAATCGTGAATCCACTATTGCTTCCCTCAGCAAAACTCAGTTATCTTAATGGATTTTCAAATTTGGAAAAATTCTCTAAGGCTTCTGAGAGCTCTCTCCCTCCACTCCTTCATGTTCTTCTCACTTGTCTACACAAGACTCTGCTTGTTGTACATCTCTCTGTACTTATCCCCCACCCAGAGGGCTAGCCCTACTGCCCTCCTCAGCCCCTTTTAAAGCTAGGGCTCAGTGGGGATGGCACCAAAACCACCATATATGCCTCAGACTGAAGCAGAATTACATGCACAGCAAAGGACTTTACCAGTGTTAAGAGGATTCCATTGAGTGTCCAACACAGTCTGATCTCCTCATTAAAACATACCAGCCTATCTTTTCAGGTTTACATCAACTAATATGTCTTTTGATGGGAGAGTTTATGTCTAGAGAAGAAATGGAAGCCATCGACTGGAAAGATCCTAATGATTTTTCTAGAATGAGCAGAAGGAACAAGCAGATGTTCAAATATTGGTAACAGTCTCCACAACCATTCCTTAAATGTGTTGAGTGGTGTGTTTTTCAACAATGCATGAGCCTGACAGAAGTGCCTAGGACTGTGGCCATTTTGAAAATTTTTCAAAACTCTAGCACTTTTATCTGTCAGGTCTTTAATGTCTGCCTAATTAACTCTACCATTATGGCAGGATTAAAAGATACCTTAAGTATCTAAGTTAAACAATGCTTAATGTAGATTCCAAGACTCTAAATTTGATATTCCAGTTGAACAGCTTTCTCCGACTCTCGCCCAGAAATCTAAAGAGGAAACTACCAGAGCCGTGGATTCTCAGATCCAAGTGGCTCAATTCAAAAACCTTCAAATGAAATAATTGTCCACCAAACCAAAATTTCAAGCCTTACTTGGTACTTATGTAGTACTTGGTAAGGTTATATGCCATCAATCAACCAGGACACTGAGACAGCCTTTGCCTGTTTTAAATAATTAGTGACATAAGACACAAAATAACCTAAAGCTTCAGTTCTGTAAAATGCCAAGTGAAATATTTAAGACATTGAATATTCACAGTACTACTAATAGACCTTAACTGCATTTGAAGTATACTTTCTCTCCCTAAAACCAAGAGAAAAGGACTTTTGGGATTAGCAGGATACTACAGAATTAGATTCCAGTGTTCTTTATTACGACTCAGCTTTTATAGCAAGTCTTTAAGCCTGAACAAGTAGAGCCTTTAGACAGGGTTGAGGAATCTGAAACTGCATTTGAAAAGATCTAGGATAGCTTCCACGGAGTGATTTGAGTATCATTCTCTTGTGCCAAAGACTAGTAAAGGAATAAGAAGAAAAATCAGAAGTGTGTTACTGCCTCCAAGTGCTTTACATGCAGAAAGATCCTCACATGCTTAGAAATGCCTGTGACTATTCTATAGAAGAGTTTAGTCTTCATTTTCCATTTCTCACTAGAGGGTGTATCATGATCAAATATTTCCCAAAGCTGGGCAAACCAGAAAGCCTGACAAAAGCAGGAATAAGAAAGGGGTTAGAACCCAAGGAAGCTTAAGCACTTGATTTCCTCTTTCAAGGAGAGGGACACTAACATGTGAGTTATATCCCTATCTTTAAAGCCAAACTACTTAAGAGTTGACAGCCTCAGACGAAAGAGGATTGAAGCTTGTTGTTTGGAGCAGCAAAACATTGCGCCAGCTTCCTTGGGAATTTAAGTGCCTCTCACTCCACCTTCTCTTGTAAGCTCACCAGGATGTGTTTATGCCACAAAACCTCATTGGAAAACTTATGAAGTTGCCAACTTTCATTTTGATAATGGATTTATCCAATAATTTGCCTATTACTCACAGCCTGATCCATCATTAGCAAACCAGAAATCATCCACAGGTTATCCTCTCCTTCTTCTCTGGTTCTGCAAGAAGCTTGTGTAACTCCAACTCCCATGAGTGGGCTTTTGCCCAGTTCCCACCTCCGCAGATCCGTAGGACCCCTCACCCAATCCATGCCTATTTCATACTGGCGCCTATGTTTAGTCTGGGATGTTATAGGACACTTGGTCAGCCCACACCTCACAGCATATATTTGAGGGCAGAAATAACCCATGGCCAATTGTCTCAAACACCACAGGTTCTCTTTTCCATCTGTTTCTATCCCTTTCCTTCCATAATGGGCAAAGATCCCAGGGATCAATATGAATCAGGTATTGAGGATTTCTAACTCATGCCATGAGACAACTAACTGATGGTCAATACCTGGAGGTTTGAGCCAAATGGCTGTAGAAACGGTGACCAGTGTTGGCAATCACAAGTGTCTTTGTTCAACTAACTGCTTTTCTAAGATATCAACCAGGGATTGAGAGTTTAAGTCTATCAATTTCTTGATTGGTCAGTAGTCACCCAAGGATGGCTATCAGCAGTGAGGTGCTTATGGTTAGGGACGGTCATTCGTGCCACCTCCAGGAATATATCTCATAATGGCATCAACAAGAGACATGTTTCTCATTCAGCATCTGCCCAGCCAAGCTAACTGTACCTGCATAGCATTTCACATGAAAACACAAAGGTCAGATTCAGATACTTAAGTATGAATAACTGATATACTAAGAACTCATGTTAATATATACAACTTGGGGGTGTGATGACTTTGAGCTATGAGTCTTTGGATACAAGAGCTGAAAAGGGATTTCCATAACTGGGAGGGGATTGAGAAAATAGTCAGAAGCCTTATGAGCTAGATTTAGGGGAATCATCCAAGGACATAGAACCCTTGTTCTTAGGGAAATCCCACCTCTGACCAAGGCAATCCAAAGTATCCCTATACTTCCCAGAATCAAGGAAACTTCCATTTATCTATATTCAACCCTCCATCCATCATCCAACCAGTGGAAGAGTCACCACAGGACACCTAGTAGTCTTCCTAGGAAAGACCTACACCTCAGTGATTCTCAACCAGGGGTAATTTTGCTCCCAAACTAATTTTTCTCATTCAATTACACCACACTAATGGTAAAGAACCCACCTGCCAATGCAGGAGACATAAGAGAAACTAGTTTGATCCCTGGGTTGGGAAGATGCCCTGGAGGAGGGCATGGCAACCCACTCCAGTATTCTTACCTGGGGTATCCCATGGACAGAGGAGTCTGGCAGGCTACAATCCATGGAGTTGCAGAGTTGGACTCAACTGAAGTGACTTAGCATGCAATGAAATGATACCAAAGACATGTTCTACTCTTTGTATAACATATCTATTTAGAGAATCTACCACTACTGTATACAATGGAATATATGATAAAATAGAGGTGCAAAGAACTAATAGAAGCTAAAATTTTCATTTTACACAGCCAAGGATAAAGATTCTTTAAAAAAAAAAAATAGTGATTTGAAGTGTAAACCAACTGTCATGCACATAGATGCTTGGAGATGCCCACTCCATGGAGTCCCAGGTGACAGGACTTCAAGCAGAGGAATTCACCTATTAAACATCTGGACATCTGACTTGCAAGGTCTACAGATGTCATTCTAATTGAAGAAAGACAACCCTGGGCCTAATCCCATTGTCCAAGCAAGTCTATTCAAGGTTCTCAAAGCTCCTGTGGGGCAGTGGATTACTCAGACAAAATGCCAAGCTTGCTTCAGTAACAGAAGCTAAGATTAGACTGGCTCCATCAACTGGCAAATGACTGGACTGTAACTCTGAGGTCAGTAAGTGCTTGAACCCCTTGGTGAGGTCTCCTGAGAGGTATTGCAATCCTGTGCTGGCTTCTTTCCTGATCATCAACTCTCCCAGACAGAGAAGCAAAAGGAAAGATGGCAGGGAGGGTACCATGCAAGACAGACTGAGTTCAAGTAGGACAGCTCCCTTAGTGGAGAACACAGCCTTCCAGCTTCAATGTCAAGTCCCTCTGAGTAACAAGGCAGACCCCCCTGCAGATTCTGTGCCTGAGAGCATAGGTGGGCTAGCCAGCCTTGGGCAGCCAAGAAATTGCCCTACAGGAAACCTATCCTGCAAGATCAGAAGGGTCAAGAGGTAACAGAGGGGCTTTAGCATCCTAAATTTGAGAGGGGAAAGACTGCTCTTGACTGGGACCAGAGTCTACTCTATCAGTGACATTGCAGTGGAGGGAGAGATTATCAGTTGTGATTTGTGGAAGGAAGCTAGTGGCTTTAAGAGGCCAGGAATGCTGCTCAAAATCCTATGATGTACAAGCATGGCCTACCCACAAAGAATTATTCAGCCCAAAATGTCATCAGTACTGAGCTTGAGAAGGATAACCAGCTAGTACCTCTGCAAGAGAGAATCTGACCCATCTGCAGGCTTTGATGTCCATTCAGGAACACTGGTAAAGCCTTTAGGATTTTGAAAATATCCATGACCTGGAGAAGCACACAGAAATAAATCCAACCCAAATGGTTGGAACTCCTTTCCTAGAACAGAGAGATAAGGCATCTTCCACCTGTCTCTAAGTTCCCCCAAAGACACTTTTCCACTACATACTACTTCAACAGTGTGTGCACTGACATTGGACATAAGTTGGCTTTTCCTCATTTCCCTGTGGTGACATTGACAGTACAGAGACCATCTGGTGTCATCTAGAAAGCTATGACTGGGAGACCAACCTACCCATGACTCTTTCTAGTGAAGGTCAAGTCAGACGTATTGGATTCAGGACCAAGACCCCAAGACAACAAGCTCTGCGGTCCTGCCCAGGTTCCTTTTCTGTGATAAGTTTTGTGTTCATTTCTATCACTCCTCCTTCAAATTAGCAGTAGACAAGAGCCTCACAGGTATGAATTCAAACTCTAAGCTCCTGTAGACTAGGGAAACTATGAAATTAACACCTTCGTTTCAATGGCAGTTAGCCAACTTTTTTTCTTCATGCAGGGTAACGTCAAGATGGGCACTAAGCCCTGACATTTCAACAGTGGGGGATATCTTTGCAGCCTCCACATTGACTATTGTGCTACAGATTCTGTAGGCAGGGTGCTTTCCACAGCTAAAAGTACCCAAGTGATGCTTCCCCAGTCAACATGCATCAAGACCATTGCTTGAGGCAGACAAACTCAGGCTAAAAAGTACCCCCTGTGCAAAATAGTATTCTAAAGGTATTTTATACCCAGATGAGCTAACCAGGTCATCAGATCTGTGTTCATCTTCCTCATCATTCAACTGTTGGCACCCCTGCTCATCCACCAGCTTGCCATCAAAGGAGGCCGTGGAAATGTGCTACAGCAGACACTAGAGTCTACACCCCATGCACCTAACAAGAAATAGTCCTCAGTAGCAGCCTGAGGTCAAGTCCTTGACCCTCCACAATGGAGCAGCTCAGGCCTCTGCAGCATCTAGAATGAAAGGTAAGTGCTTACTGTCTGATGCCCCCCAGCCCTCAGTTTCTCCCTCACCATCTTAGCAGCCCTTCTATCCCCTCTGTAATATCAGTTCTTATGAGCTGCTGCTGCATTTAAGAATGAAGCCAAAGGTGTGAGGTACCCAGCCCTATTGAGGGAAGCTTGTCACATTGGTGGGAGGCACCCAACATAGCAATATACATAGTACACATAGACATAAGTGCATTAGGTCTGATGGCATGGGGCAGGTGGCCTAACACTGTACTCAGCCATGAAGCTATTCCATATTCCAAATGAGGTCCAGAGAGCTGGGGTTAGGAAGACAAGGCCTGTCACTGCCCTAATGTCCTCCACAAAGGCTGTATGCTAAGAGGAAAATAAGACACTAACTGAAATGCCTTGGACTGCCATCATGCTCCTGAGGACCAAAGCAGGCACTCTGTCTTGATTTAGGGGGCTCCTGAAAGCAAGCTTAGTCCGATATTCAAAAAAAAATAATTTGAAAATATACATGCACCTCAATATTCACAAGAGCTCTACCATTACCCTGATATGGAAGTAACCTAAGTGTCCATCAGACAAAGAATATATGGTGTATTCTTATAGCTGAATACTATTCAGCCATGGAAAAGAATACTGCCATTTGCAGCAATGTGGATGGACCTGGACAACATTATGCTAAGTGAAATAAACTAGACAAGGACCAAAGCAGACACACTGCCTTGATTTGGGATGGTGCTCCTGAAAGCAAGCTTAGTCAGATATTAAAAAAAAATTTGAAAAACATACATGCATGCACCTCAATATGCATAACAGCTCTACAATTGCCCTGATATGAAAGTAACCTAAGTGTCCATCAGACAAAGAATATATGGTATATTCTTATAGCTGAATACTACTGAGCCATGGAAAAGAACATGCTTACATTTACAGCAACGTGGATGGACATGGAGAGCCTTATGCTCAGTGAAATAAATCAAATACTGAATGATATCACTTCCATGTGGGATCTAAAAAAATACAACTAGTGAACAAGGAAGCAGCAGACTCAGAACTAGCAGTTACCATCAAGGGAGTTACAAACTACTGAGTGTAATATAGGCTACCAGGACGTCTTATATAACGTGGGGAATATAGCCAAAATTTCGCAATAACTAAATTAGTGTAACCTTTAAATCACATAATTTTTAAAATGACAAAATAGTGTAGTTGTCCAGTTATCTCTGTATAACTTATTGAAGAAAAACAGACTTGGCAGCTGGACTATGTTCAGCTTGTGGCCTCTGGGAAGCAGGAGACAACATTCACGAAGCAGCACAATCCAGTGGGGAAAGAAGAGAGCTCAACCTGTAGAGAAGCCTAGGAATAGAGTATAAGGGCCACGTTGACAGTAAACCTAAACAGGCCACCTGGTCCACCTGCAGGACTCCCTGCTCAAGGGACACAAGGAAAAACTTATCCTTCTTCCTAGGAACCACAGTCACCTAGAACAGAGCTAAGCACAGGACAGTTCTCAAATATTTGACTGGGATTAAGGCAGGCAGTGAAAAGGGAACCACAACCTTATCAACCACAACCTTATTCCCTCTGCCTGGCCAGGTCCTCCTGCATTCACATCATGCCTCCCAGTGTTACCAAAAAGATGTACCTCTTTCAGGCCAGGCTTCAGCAGATGCAATCGGTGAGGAATTCCATCTTTTTCTTACTCCCTCACATCGCTTTTGTGTTGTGTGAAAGCCCCAGGCCCCTTCCTGCATCCCTGCACCAAGGGGATGGGCGGGGAGAACGCTGGACTTCCCTGGTGGCTCAGACAGTAAAGCATCTGTCTACAATGTGAGAGACCTGGGTTCGATCCCTGGTTTGGGAAGATTCTCTGGAGAAGGAAATGGCAACCCACTCTAGTACTCTTGCCTTGAAAATCCCATGGACGGAGGAGCTTGGTGCAGGCCACTATCCATGGGGTCGCAAAGAGTCAGGCATGACTGAGCGACTTCACTTTCACTTTCAGCAGATCCAAGACCGACTGTCCAAGCTGGCATCTACACCCAGACAATCCAAGTGCCTCATCATCTACCTCTTCCACCAGCGCCATGGCCTACTCCTGCCTGACCACAGCACAGGAGGCATGTATGTATCCTATAGTCAAGCTCAGGGAGGCTTAAGGAACAGTCTATGACACCCAGCATTCACCGTTACGAATAGTGAGGATCAAGCCTGAGGCTATCTGCCTAGAAGAGGGACTGCTTGATTCAACATGAGCCTGCCTGGTTCATTCTGATACCTTGGGGCCCAAGTGAAGGCCACAAAGCTTGCCTCATGGTGATCCAGGGTGCTCATTCAATCCAGATGACACTCTGTTGAGAGCAAGAGTCTCCAAAGTCTCTCAAGAGTCTCCAGCTGTCCCAATATCACCAGGAGCTTCACTAGCAAGTCAAGTCTGTTCTGGACCAGTATTTTATAGTCAAATGGGAAGTAGGCAATAAATGTATGAATATTCCTGACATGAACAGGAACCTGCACTCTGACCTGGGAAACATTTTTTCTGTCACTTGCTCAGAATTACACGCCTGGTTGTGACCCAGACCCCACACAACCCAAGACCCAAGAGTGGGCTTTATCAGTTATCAGGCAACAAAAACGTTGAGTAAAACACAAGACCAAGTATATGTCTCCTTGACTTCATTGTTTCAGCCACATTGTCCAGATCCACAGAAGCCTATAGAACCAATGTGGGCTGTGGCAGTCCATGAAATGATCCAGAGAAAAATACACGAAACCACACCAGCCTGGAAGCCCTGTCCTATACCTCACGTTGGAGTATGCAGGACAAGCAGCATTTCCTCGGCACTGCAGTGTGGGGTCTGAGTGTGGATGTCTAGTGGGCTTTGATTAGGTGATGAAACTACCTGGTGATTAAGAGATTAATACAGTTGACCCTTGAATACCACGTTGGTTAAGAGCACCAACCACGCTCCGCCCATGCAGTCAAAACTCCACATGTCACATCCACCGCCATCCACAGTCCCACATCTGCAGAGTCAACATGTACTGTGTAGCACTTTTTTGAAAAAAAAATTCAGTGGACCCACAGTTAAAAGCCCATGTTGATTCAAGGCTCAACAACTTATAGGACAGTCAGATTATACAGAAGTCCTTTCTGGTTTCCAGCTCTTAACACAGTTGCTCCAGAAAGAAGATTTAGAACCTGTGATGGTCAGTATTATTTTGTCAACTTATCCAGGCTACAGTTCAGTTAGTCCAAATGCTAATCTAATACCTCAGTGGAAGTATTTTGTGTGATTAAAGCCTGTAATCAGTTGCCTTTAATAACAGGAGACTATCCTAGCTGCTACCATATCAGTATTGGTGCTGAAGAAGCATTTTTTCTGTTTTCTACAAAGATAAACAGTCAGTATATTCTGTCAACCACCTCCCCATCCTTAGTTCAGTTTGTGAAAAGGCCTCTGTGTAAGATTGGAGTGTTTCTCAATTCTGACAATGGAACTGTGAGCTGTGATGTTTTCAGAAGTTCCCTCATATATAGTTCCCTTCCTTCACCCTTCTCCTCCCCTCTGATACATTTGTCTTAAGCCTTATAAATTGTCCATTTCTTGGACCATTTATTGGAGCTTCTTCTCTGGGGATATTGCTGCCCTTCACTTCATGTGAGGCCACAGGCTATCTGACCGTGTCCAAGCACGTTGTTATTTAATGTAACATAGTGGAGAAGGCAATGGCACCCCACTCCAGTACTCTTGCCTGGAAAGTCCCATGGATGGAGAAGCCTGGTGGGCTGCAGTCCATGGGGTCGTGAAGATTCGGACACAACTGAACGATTTCACTTTGACTTTTCGCTTTCATGCATTGGAGAAGAAAATGGCAACCCACTCCAGTATTCTTGCCTGGAGAATCCCAGGGATGGGGAAGCCTGGTAGGCTGCTATCTATGGGGTCACACAGAGTTGGACATGACCGAAGTCACCTAGCAGCAGCATCCTAGGTAATGAGGGTGGGCCTGATCCTATCAGGTGAAAGGCTTTGAGAGCAAAGCAGAGGCTTTCCTGATGAAGAAAAGCTACTTTTAGGCAAGAATTGAGGCTGCAGTCCAAGACTTCCAGACTGTACTTCCTAATTGGCTGCCCTATGGTGGATTTCTGCTTCGACAGGTCACCCCCACCATCACAAGTCAACACCTTGCAATCAATCTCCTAGGGGGTGTTTTTCTAGAGAAACAATCCTAACTTAACCCCTGCGAGTTGTGAAGTCTTTAGAAGAAGATTTTGGCTCTGACACTGGGAAAGACTGAAGGCAGGAGGAGCAGGGGGCGACAGAGGATGAGATGATTGGATGGCATCATTGACTCAATGGACATGAGTCTGAGAAAGCTCTAGGAGATAAAGGACAGGGAAGCCTGGCCTGCTACAGTCCATGGGGTCACAAAGAGTCACTACTGCTGAATGAATTAACACAGCAAAGCACATAGTTCAGATACAGCCCCAGCCCCATGGGTCACCTGCAGAGACTGAAGTCACTGCAGACATCAATGGGACTCTAGTTTCTCACTCAGCATCCACCCAGATGAACTAAATATGAATCCTGATTCGGACACAACTGAACGATTTCACTTTGACTTTTCGCTTTCATGCATTGGAGAAGAAAATGGCAACCCACTCCAGTATTCTTGCCTGGAGAATCCCAGGGATGGGGAAGCCTGGTAGGCTGCTATCTATGGGGTCACACAGAGTTGGACATGACTGAAGTCACCTAGCAGCAGCATCCTAGGTAATGAGGGTGGGCCTGATCCTATCAGGTGAAAGGCTTTGAGAGCAAAGCAGAGGCTTTCCTGATGAAGAAAAGCTACTTTTAGGCAAGAATTGAGGCTGCAGTCCAAGACTTCCAGACTGTACTTCCTAATTGGCTGCCCTATGGTGGATTTCTGCTTCGACAGGTCACCCCCACCATCACAAGTCAACACCTTGCAATCAATCTCCTAGGGGGTGTTTTTCTAGAGAAACAATCCTAACTTAACCCCTGCGAGTTGTGAAGTCTTTAGAAGAAGATTTTGGCTCTGACACTGGGAAAGACTGAAGGCAGGAGGAGCAGGGGGCGACAGAGGATGAGATGATTGGATGGCATCATTGACTCAATGGACATGAGTCTGAGAAAGCTCTAGGAGATAAAGGACAGGGAAGCCTGGCCTGCTACAGTCCATGGGGTCACAAAGAGTCACTACTGCTGAATGAATTAACACAGCAAAGCACATAGTTCAGATACAGCCCCAGCCCCATGGGTCACCTGCAGAGACTGAAGTCACTGCAGACATCAATGGGACTCTAGTTTCTCACTCAGCATCCACCCAGATGAACTAAATATGAATCCAGAGTGTCCAACACACATATATAAAGGTCATTTAGATTCAGACCCGAGTAGCAAGAAGCTTCCGGAGAAGGCGATGGCATCCCACTCCAGTACTCTTGGCCTGGCAAATCCCACGGGGAGAGGAGCCTGGTAGGCTGCAGTCCACGGGGTCGCAGAGAGTCCAAACGACTGAGCGACTTCCCTTTCCCTTTTCACTTTCATGCATTGGAGAAGGAAATGGCAACCCACTCCAGTGTTCTTGCCTGGAGAATCCCAGGGACGGGGGAGCCTGGTGGGCTGCTGTCTATGGGGTCACACAGAGTCAGACATGACTGAAGTGACTTAGCAGCAGCAGTAGCAAGAAGCTGCACTGGGGTGTGAGCAGTAAAGATATACAATATTTAGCTTCAAATTTTGATGGCAATAATCAAGTGGTGAAAAGTATTCCTCAAACTAAGAAGACATAAGCAAAGGCCAAGCTGTAGGCGCTAAAGTAGGAAATCCATCCAAGGAGGGAGAGAGTTGGAACCATCCTATTCTTTTTCTGAAGTTTTCTCCCACCTTTGAGTTCATGAGAAAAAGTGCTTCAATATCCAGCTCTCCATCTATGAAGGCTCCATGGAAGGAGAGGGACAAGATGCCCTCCCGTGTTCCTTGAGGGACCAACTTCATTGACTCTCAACCAGGAGATACTTTGCTCCCTAAGGAAACACATAACTGTCTGGAGACAGTTGTCACAAAAAATGCTGTTCAACATTCTATAATGCACAGGGCAACCCCCATGATGAAGAATCATCCAGCCAGATTCATATGCATGAGGCTAGCAAGTCCTGACCTAGTTGGCTGCTTTGAGACTAAGTCTCAATATGCAGACTTCAGATGCCACAGAGCATGCAGGCAAAACCTTCTAAAGTTCTAAGACTCTACACTGCAGAAGCACACAAGGAGAAGGTTCCACCCTTAGTTGGTGAAAGCTTGTTCTTCAGAGATGAGATGAGCCACTTTCCATGTTTATACTTAAGTTTCCTGAAGATCCCTCTGTTGTGCACTGTTGCCCCAAGGGCTTGTCCAAAGTCAGTTAAGGGAAAAAGACTGGCACATTGCTCTGTTTCCCCCTGGGAATATTGAAGACAGTTGCCATAGTGTTACGTCTTGAAAGCTATGACTGGAGGCCAACCTGCCTGTCATTCTTTGCACTGGAGGCCAGATCTGGGGTGTTGGATGCAGGATTCAAACCCTCAGGACTCTGTTCTGCTCAGCTGCCCTTTGCTTAACTTTGTCTTTACTTTCTGCAGTCTTTCCACACAGCAGCAGACCAACAGACAGAGTCCTACAGGTTTGAACCTAAACAACAAGCTTCAGTAGACCCAGGCATCTGGAAAATAAGTATCTTAGCCTCCATGGCAATTGACAACTAAGATAGTTCTCTTTATTTGTACAAGATGAATGTTCAGAAAACCCTGGAGCCAGACACTTTGATGGGAGACACCCCTGGGGCCTCCACAACTGATGTCGTCTTAACACTGCAGAGAGCCTCATTCAAAAGCTGGAGGTAACTCTAATGGTACTTCACTGATCAGCATAGACCCTTGGCACAGATGAACCATGTACATAGAATCAGGCTAAAATGTCCTTTCAGGTCTACAAGGGACTTCCCTTGTGGCTCAGCTGGTAAAGAATCCACCTGCAATGCAGGAGACCTGGGTTCAACCCCTGGGTTGGGAAAATCCCCTGGAGGAGGGAGCAGCTTACCCACTCCAGTAAGTGGAGTGGAGAATTCCATGGACTGTATAGTCCATGGGGTCGCAAAGAGTTGGACACAACTGAGCAACTTTCACTTCATGTCTAATAAAGTTCAGATACTTTAACTCTGAAATTTAAGAGCATGATCTCAAAGCTGCCAACAGCTAAGTCCTCGACCATGGAAAAAGTGAGGATGATTGGAGGCCGAAGTTCAACCTGATTAGGTGACTTACCCCGAGGACAAGAGGACTAGGGTGAAGCCTGCCATGGTTTTTCATCTGCCCAGGTGACATTACTTTTGGAAACATGAAAGAGGAAGATAAATAGATGTATTAATAAATACGTTACTCTTTCCATAAAGAGTAACATGAAAGCTTACATATGTAAAATAGATAGCCAACAGGAATTTGCTGTATGGCTCGGAAAACTCAAACAGGGCCTGCTCTGTATCAACCTAGAGGGGTGGGAAAGGGAGGGAGATGGGAGGCAGGTTCAAAAGGGAGGGGATATATGTATACCTGACTGAGCGACTTTACTTTCACTTTTCATTTTCACGCATTGGAGAAGGCAATGGCAACCCACTCCAGTGTTCTTGCCTGGAGAATCCCAGGGACGGGGAAGCCTGGTAGGTTGCCGTCTATGGGGTCGCACAGAGTCGGACGTGACTGAAGCGACTTAGCAGTAGCAGCAGCATGGCTGATTCATGTTGAGGTTTGACAGAAAACAAGATTCTGTATAGCAATTTCCCTTCAATTAAATAAATTAAAAAAATATATATCATGGGAATAGAGATTCTCAGAAGATGGAGTCGAGACAGCAATGTTACAGCAAGTCCTGGGAGGGACTAAGAATCATTCAATCCAAGGAGCAACACTCCTGATCAAAGAGCTGAAGACAACAGGGGAGTTACACAGAAGCCACTTGCCAAATCATGCGACCCTTTCCATTCACTGAATGACTGTGCCTTCTAAGGGTGACTAAGCTAAATAAGTACATCTCTAACACCCAGGAAGGACCGTAAGTAAGGATAATGACAGTCTTGATCAAATGCCTCCAAGACACCCCAGAAAAAGATGCCTGTTCACCCAAGCATGCCAATGACACATCAAGTCTGTATCAATACTTGAGATAAGCCCTTTGAGTCAGGTGGAGGGCACTTCTGGAATCTCGGGGTTAATTACCTGGCATTGATCACTTACTAACTCCAGGGTAACACAGATCTGTGGGCTGATAACACTTTTCATAAGTCATTTACTAGGGGCCTATTTAAGGGTATGTTCCTGTGTTTTCCATAGAGAGCCACCCAGCTTTATGTTCCATGGTTCTGGTCACTGGCACCAGCACCACGAATGTTAGCACGTCTATGAAGGATCTCCACAACTTTTCACGCTAAGCCCCCGAGGCAGGCTGGGCCTCCATATATGGTGAACTAGGTTATCAGCCTTTGCTTAAGGCCCTCATCTCCCCTTGATGTTAGTTCCAGAGGTGTCTCTAGAGATATGTTCTAGATCCCCTGATGGTCATCCAATTCTTTTATCACACATCTTACTCCTTTCACCTGCTCAATACTGAATCAGCCTACCACCCAGTCTTCTGAGTTTTCCCCAGAAATTTGCCCATGGACCTTCAGGGCGCAGACCTGCAAGAGGGTCTGATAATGTTCAGCGTGGAGCCAGTGGAGAGCAGCACACGGCACATGAGATGCAGCCCCCGGAGTGAGGAAGCGGAGAGCTCAGCCTGAGCAGGCACAGTATCTAAGCGCTGCAGGAGGGTGCTTCGGGGCAAAACTTAGCAGACTGGATAGTCTGATTTCAGGAGACCCCTTCATGGGGGAACAAGGAGACACTTTCTTCTACCTTGAGTGTCAGAAACACCGAGGAACAGAGCCATACACAGAGATGACTTTTAGTCAAATATTTGAGCAAGAAATGGAAAAGGAACCATGGCAATATCAAAAGGCACTCTGCCCTGGCAAAGTCCTCCTTGAAATCCCAGGACATCACCAAACTTTATCACCTAGAAGTCACATCCTGGTCCAACAGGCTGGATGCCCGCAGATCTACCACCAACTTTTCCAGTCATGTACCAATGAAGCCCAGGTACCACTCTATCCCCTTGCATCAGACTACTGCTTCTACCCGAAGCACAGAATGGATATAGACCTCTGGGCGATCTCCAGGAGCCTCGATGAAACGCTCCTTGACAACCACCCCTGACATTAACAAGGACCATGAGAAACAAGTATGGTCATCTATCTGTTAAGAACACTTAACTAAAAGCCAGTTCATTCTCACAGCTAGATTCACAACTGAAGAATGCTAAGTTCTATAAAGGGCATGAACACATCTCTAGCACTGATGACTCTGGGGTGAGGGTATGACCCAACTGTCAGCAATCTCCCAAATTACCCAGACTTTTCTCAAATTAAGTGAGGGTAGATAAGTATCCAAGAATCTAAACTTTTCTGTTCATGGTTAAGAGTTCTGGGCAATTCTTCTGCAAGAGATGAAGGAGACAGAGTAATCCTTTCACTAATCTAGGTTAACTGCTGGTTAGTATGGCACATCCTCAGGCAGGAAGTGCCTTTCATGTTGAGTGCTATTGTATTCCTGGGGTTTTCTTGATCTACTTTGTTCATCTCATGGAATCACTTAACATATGGCAACAGGTGAAGGGCCCCACATGGTTAAAGAGTCCCCAATAAATGAGCTTTGGACCCTAGTAAAAAGATAGCCCATTTCCAGAGACACCCCCTTAAGGGTTCCACTCAAAGGCCCTCAATGTCATTTTTTTCAGTACAACCGCCTCTGTTGATTTTGGCTGCTTATGTCAGTGTTGCTAAGAACCAGGGATTTAGCCAGAAGATTTGCTTCCAATCCTGGAGTTCATCCTTTCTTGAAGGATCTGTGGCCTCAGAAATTGAGGCTCACAGACCTACTGGGATACAACAGAAAAATCTCACTAGATGACAAAGGAGCCTCAGGACAAAAAGATCGGCCAAGATATGCTTGTTACCAGATGGCGCATGATACACATTCTGATGTGTGCTGTGATCACAGCCGAGAATCCTCATACTAGAGGAACCAAGATGCTCATCCCCCTCGAGAAATGGCCTTTACTCCAAAGAGATCTGCCTCGGCGAGGGCTGTGCCCCTTCCTCGGGGGAAGTCACATTCCCTGACTGCTCTGAGTATCCAGAGGTCCAGCCATGTTGCTTAGTTCAGGACAACTCTGGAGGCCTCATGGGGCTTGGCTGAAATGCCCAAGGATACAAAGTTCAACTACTTCTGCCCCATCTTGCTGTCTTTACTGCCTTCCCAGTGCTATTCCCAAGGGCACTCCCTGTAAACCTAACCCACGTAAGTCATGAAGGAATCTTTTCTAGGGAAGCCAAACTCAGACACTGGACTTTTCATGTGCCCCTGTGACCTTTGAATTTTTAGGTTAACATAGGAAATGAAGCTTCTTTAAGAAGATATAAACTATCAACAGCTTCCTGAATTAACTGCTGTATAAGGATGATCGTTATTTGTCACTGATCAGCTTGTAATATACAAACCAATTGTGAAAACTCTGAAGACCACCTACAGTCTTCCTGAGAAGACACCCAGTCCGTGTGCCTCTCTCTTCATGTTGCAGGATTCGTGCTCTCATCTGTCCAATAAGCCTAGAGCACGCTGCAAAACTTGACAGTTCTTTGATCGTCATTGTTAGCCTAAGTTAGCAAGTACTTTTTCCTGAGGACCCAGGAAGTCTTAAGGAATTGGGGAGAAAGTCAGACATAGCATTTGCCCAGCCGCAGCCACCGCACACTGGCTCGGTCTAGGAAATTCTAGGACATTTGTTTAGCTCACAGCTATTAACATATCTCCAAGTATAGGAATTGCTGATGACCAGCAAACAAGCCCTTTTCCTCATCCAGCCCAGCCAGGACCAATACTTCATGTTTAAAAATGAAGCCAGCAGAAAAGTTCTCCTTTCCTGAAGGGATAAACCCACAAGCCTTCCGTTGAAAAATCCCTTCCTTCCCTCTAAAGGCGTTTTTCTACTGGTGTCGCAGTTCCCTTCACCAAATGTCAAGCAACACTAAAACTCAAGTGAGCCAGAGAGACACACTCAGTAGCTTATGAAGTCGGCACCGCCATATCCGACTCATGAACTTTATTGACACTATCCAGGTTCCCATGTTTCTGCATGGATTAGAAATAGACAATGAACATTACAACCCAAGAACCTAACCAGAGGGAGGTCCAGAATAAAACTTTAATTCTGTCTCTAGTTTCTTTTTCCCCCCAAACTGTGCGTTGACCACTTTCCATCCCTACCTGCTGTGCTGGCCGCAGCAACTACTGGTCCAAGTTGACCGACTAGAGGCCTCCTTTCCTGTGCCTGCTCACCTGACCAGTAAGGATGAGAGAGAAGTCACCCTGCATTTGATCAGAGACCTTTGTGATTCCTCGATTCCATGAAACGTTTGGAGTCCCATGGTAGTGAACTATCACAGCGGTCATGGAGGATAGAACAAGGACACTATTTCTGGCATTTAGCATGCACCTAGCAATCTAGAAAATATATGACTCCATCCTCAATTGAGGATCAGTTTGCTTTCTCATGGGAAAGTCAGCAGTATACATTCATAGCCTCATCCTAAGGTTATGTCAACTTTCCTGATCTCTACCAGGATATAACCTACAGAAATCTTGACTAGATTGGCTTCCAGATTACATTGCTGAGAGTGGTCAAGATGGCACAGTAGAAAGACCGCGCGCTCCCCGCTCATGAGCACACCAAAACCACATCTGCAACAGTCATCAGTGAAGACTGGGGCCTAACACACGCCCAAGATCCGGCTGGTCTCCTTTATTACTGGCATTATATTGTTATGCCAATTGGCATTATACTGTTACGACCTGAAGGTCTATGTGCAAGAAAGTGGGAGGTAAACTGATGCCTTTAAATAAGCATCTAGGACATGCAGGGACCCCAATTCCTAATTAAAGGACAATTTATTGCATCTTTTATCTCCTACCATGAAGAATAACTTCAAAATCAGTAGGCCTCTTTGGAGTGTGAAAACAGCATTATGTCACACTTGAGATTACTTCCCCAAGCCATTTTTCATTGGTCTCCAAAGCCTGCCAGTTTTGAGTACCTGTGGCCTTGCCACTCAAAACATCACCTGGCAGATCTCAGTGCTGGCCTTGCCCATGGTAGGAATGGATGGCAAGTCCCTGGAGGACTCAACAGGAATCTTGATTATATTGACTTTCCACCAAAAAAATCTTTCTGGTTCACCTTATCATGGGCATCATACTATTAGATCTGAAAGTCAGAAGTATCCAGTACTCTGGAACACACCTATGGCCAGTATGCGGGAGGTAACCACAGAAGCCTGTGACTGCAGAATAAGTTCATACTTTTGCCCAGAGAAGATTTATAACTTGGTAATCAGTTCCAAGCATGTTACTGAGACGAACGGAGACTGAATGCTAATCATGAAACATCAAGTATGGGTTTAGAACTTGCCGTTATGAGTTGGATGCTGTAAGGCCAAAAAGCATAAGGTCAAGTGGGCACCACCAGGGTTAGGCAGGTGGTGGTAGTGTGTGTGGCGAGCAAATCTAAGGGCACGTTTAAGTTACAAATGGCTCCACACCCCCGTCATCCCCACCTCTGCTGCACTTATACCTCTTGGCTCACCCCTGAGACCCCATAGAGAGAACCAGGCGACCCAGAGGGAAAAGCAAAGCCCTGGTTCATAGATGCATTCATCCAACACATAACAATGAATTGTTAGTGGACTGTTGCCATCCCACGACTCCTTAGAGGACACCCTAAAAGAGGGAAAATTCTCCCAGTGGGCTATGTTCAATCATTACGCTTGGATCCTTTATGAAATAAGAGGGTCCAAGAAGGGTATTCAGAAGAGCATCCATCAGCAGATGAGTTGGCTGGCCGCTCAGGATCCTGGAAGCAGCAAGGTTAGAGGCAAGGTGGTCTAGGGAAGAGGCCATGTAGAAGGACCTATAGGAATGGACACAGCCTACGCTGGTTTTAATTACGACAGTGATTCATCGAGAAGCGATTCTCAGCAAGTGGACAGGATGACTTGTCTAGAAGTCAGCCAGCTGCAGTGCTCAGTACCCAAGTGCCTGCAAAAAAGAGCAACGCATTCTGTGGGTCCAGCACCAGGGGTGTGCGATGCAGCCTTGAAGACCTCGCCAGCACATCCCTGGCTTTCCCCACCTCTCTGTCAGCATCTGTTTGCCCGATTTCATTCTTTGGTACCCCGGGAGCTCGCTCAGCCACAAACTGGAAACCGCAAGGGAGCTAACACCCCTGAGGGAGCCCACCTCCCAGTCAATATGGGAGAGAGAGTCACCGAGTGACTGTCAGCCGCCGCATCACATGGGGGTGTTACCAGGAGCACGCTCTGCAGAACCGGACAGAGGCTCCCCCGTGGGGCTGAGCCCCAGATTCCCGTGATCGTGAATCCTCTCACACAGCCCCGGCTTGCTCCTTCCCTCGTCCTGCTTTCCTCACCGCTCACCTATGCTTCCTAGAGCTACCCGCCAGGTGAACTGCCTGAGCCCGAATCCCTCATCTCACGGTTGGCTCTCCAGGAAAGCCCAACTAAAATGTCTGATGCTTGCGGGGGTTATGGTCAGGTTGGAGATGAAGGTTTATCCCCCCTGCCACCAAATTCATGTTGAAGCACTAATCCCAATATGAAAGTCTTAGGAGGTGGAGCTTTTGGAAAGTAACTTGGTTTAGGTGAAGTCATACGGTGGACCCCGTGATGGGATTAGTAACCTGAAGAGGAAAGAGACCTTCCCAAGTGGCTCAGTGGTAAAGAACCCATCTGCCAAGACAGGAGACGCGGGTTCCATCTCTGGGTTGGCAAGATCCCCTGGAAGAAGAAATGGCAACCCACTCCAGTATTCTTGCCTGGAAAATTCCATGGACAAAGGACCCTGGCGGGATAGTCTACAGGTCAGAGAGACATGACTGAAGGGACGGTGCACACACAAGAGGAAGGAGACAGGAGCTCCTTTGCTTTCTAGCTTATTGAAACAAGACAGTCGTCGTAAGCCAGGAGACCTCTCACCAGGAACCCAATTCTTGGCACGTTAACCTCGGGCTTCCCAGCCTCCTCATTCCTTCAGGCCCAGAAGTTCTATGGCCTATCAACCTCCGTGCCCATCCCAAGAGTGTATTTCAGCTACGCTCTCCCCAGTGGTGTTTCCAAAGTCACGTCTCTGCTTCTCTGGGAGCAGTTTGGCTCTCAGTGCAGGCAGCCATGGAACAAGGGTGGAGGTCACACAGAGGGAGCATGTGGCCTCAGGCTCCCTGGCGCTGACCAGCACTGTCCCGGGCCTGTCCCCAGGTCCCTCCTGTTCCTTCCAGTCTGATGCAGGAGGCGCCCCCTCAAAGTATGCATCTGAGATAGAAGATCCCTGGTCTCCCCATCAGCACACCAAAAGACAAACTTCAGTGTCCCCAGAAAGAACTTGGCTAAGCCAAGTGTGACAGAAGAAAGCTAACATTTTTAGAGGTAAGGGGGATGGTATTATCTACAGGGTGAGCAGTTTAATATTTTGTAAAGATCTTATGAGTCCTTTTTTTCCTGCTTGTCCTTTGTACATCTCTTTAGTAGGTCAAGACAACATATCCTGTTCCTTACATTTTTGCCAATAATATGCTTGGAGTGCCCTTAGGCCGTTAACGAAACATCAAGTTGTTTGCCAAGTTCTTGGAATAAGCCCTTTTCGTCCCTCAGATTCCTAGCCAGGTCTGATGTATGGAATTTCCACCTGGGCATCTGGGATTGGACTTTCAATCCTGGTTTTCGTATCAACAGAAATCTTCCTCCTAGAGGAAGAAGCTGCCTGGCAAGTTGGACCATCAGCTTAGAAAATTCAGCTCACTGGTATAGAAACCTAGAAGGAAGACTTTTAGGTTTTCCTGAAAACCTAGCAATTGAAAAGTAGTTGTGGACTACTGGGTATGTTAACTGATGTTTGATATATGTAAAGTATATTTCAGTGAAAGCTTTAGACTCTGCTAGGATCACGACAAATAGTTGCCGCATATCTTTGAGTCATGAAGTTTGGATTTTATGCTTTACCCCTAAATACCTTGAATACTCACAAAGATTTAGATGTCTAGTAAGATATGGCCAACTGCTCCCTCACATTACTGTGACTTGTCATGCTAGGCTTTTTAAATTTGTAGGAAAAGACTATTTAAAGTATATTTCAGTGAAAGCTTTAGACTCTGCTAGGATCACGACAAATAGTTGCCGCATATCTTTGAGTCATGAAGTTAGGATTTTATGCTTTACCCCTAATACCTTGAATACTCACAAAGATTTAGATGTCTAGTAAGATATGGCCAACTGCTACCTCACATTACTGTGACTTGTCATGCTAGGCTTTTTAAATTTGTAGGAAAAGACTAACTACTTACTTCTTATATCCTTTGACAATTTCTGGTGCCTTTGCCAAGTTCAATTTTAAAATCATGTTTCCTAAGTGAGATTTCTGGCTTAATGTTAACATTTATAAATAAGAACGTCTCATTAAAGATGACAATTTATACCTGAGGCCACGTGAAGTGACATCATAAGGTGTTCACTATCTACAGGATTCTGAGAAGAAATCTATTTACCTGCTTTAGCATAGGATCCTGGGTCTGGGAGACCAGAGTCCAGGCTCTCCGGCAGGAATGGAATCAATTACGTTTCAAAAGGTAGGTGAGCTTGGTGTAGGGTGAGGCAATTCAACACAGGATCATGGTTCCTCTGAAGGAAAATAGGGCAAAAAGCAAAGATGGTCAAGGCAGAGGACATTCCCCACTGATGCCCTCAAAACCCGAGTTTCCCACCTGGCAGCCGCCGGAGGGTGTCCTTTGGCGCCACCTGGTGGCCAGAGGGCCTCAACAACAGACTTGGAGATGAGATGCCTGGGGAAGCTTGACAGATGCTGAAGCGGAAACTGATCCGTTGGCCACCTGATGCGAAGGAACTGACTCATTTGAAAAGACCCTGACGCTAGCAAAGATTGCTGGTGGGGGGAGAAGGGGACGACAGAGGATGAGATGGCTGGATGGCATCACCGACTCGATGGACATGAGTCTGAGCAAGCTCCAGGAGCCGGGGATGGACAGGGAGGCCTGGAGTGCGGCAGTCCATGGGGCTGCAGAGAGTCAGACACGACTGAGCTAAAGCCTACCAGGGGAGATGCTAGGCTCCTGCAGCCAGAACTTAATCTAGACTCTGGAACTCTCAGGACAGCCCTAAAACCTACTCAGCATCACAGTAGGCCTGGGCACGCCTCTCCTCCAGCTTCATCCTTTCTGCCGACCCCGGCATGGCTCACGACATGACCTGGTCACCGACCCCTAAGGAGCTCCCAACCACATTGAACCTAGGGCAGCCAGATGAGCCAGAGATGCTGTTCACAGGCAGTAAGACGTGCTAAGATGAGACACGTGGGTCTCTGGAGAGTCCCGTGCCCGCTGTCTGGGGAGGTCAAAGATGCAGTCTCTCCACCATGAAGGCACTCGAGTCACATCAAGCTAAGTAGGACTTGGGAGAAGTCCTATCCCAGATCCAGTCTGCAGGGGGATGGCTGTGGTGACCTGGGCTTGACACTAGCACCCCTGCTTAGATGGTCTTTACGCTTACTGTCTATCAGACCAATGAGTGACGTGGGCCGTCTGCTTGCCAGTCAGCATTCTATGACTACCTCTAATACACACGAATGTCGTCACTGCCTCTGATGAGGCTTGGAAAGCACTTGATCAAGTGCAAATTGCAGAGTCAAGGCAGCATTCTGTGTACAGATTACACTATCAGCACTGCTTTCCAACACGTGCTCACTGCATATCTGTCACAATTTGTGATTCTCACAATATTTCAAACTCTTCATTATTGTATTTGGTATGGTGACCAGGGATGCCGTGAATTGCACCATAGAGATGTGTGCCAATGGCTCCAACTGGCCATTTCACCATATCTCCTTTACTTTCTGCCTGTGTCCTGAGGATGAATATTGAATTAGGCCAGTGAATAACCTACAATGGCCACTAAACAATCAAGGGAAAGGAAAGTAGCCTGTCTCACTTTATATCAAAAGCGAGAAATGATTAAGCTTAGTGAAGGAGGCACAACAAAAGCTAAGACCGGCTGAAAGGTAGGCCTCTTGTGCCAGACAGTCAAGTCATGAATGCCAAGGGAAAGTTTTTGAAGGAAATGAAAGTGCTACCCCAGTGAACACACAAAGCTCAGCCTCATTGCTGACATGGAGAAAAAAGTTTTACTGGTCTTGCTAGAACAAACGAGCCACAACATTCCCTTAAGCCAAAGCCTAGTCCAGAGCAAGGCCCTAACTCTCTTTGATGCGATGTCAGTGAGGTGAGGAAGCTGCAGAAATTTAAAGCAACAGGCAGAGTTCAGTTCAGGCGGTTTAAGTAAGTCGTCTCCTTAACTTAGAAGCCACAAGGGCTGATGTAGGAGCTGTAGCAAGTTATCCCAAAGATCTAGCTCAGATCATTAATGAATATGGCTATATCAAGCCAGTATTTTTAAATGCATAAAAGCAGCTGGAGAATCTCATAGCTGAAGAGAAGTCAATACCTGGCTTCCACGTTTCAAAGGCCCAGTTGACTTGTTCGGGGCGCATCCAGCTGGGGACTTAAGTGGAAGCCAATGTTCTACCCGCAATTTCAAATTCATAGGGCCCTTAATTATGCTAGATGGTGCCATTTACAGAGCACAGGCAGAGTCAAAGTCTGGATGATAGGAAACCATGTTAACAGAATGTACTGAGTATTTAAGTTTACTATTGAGAGCTACTGCTCAGGAAAAAATTCCTTTCCAAGTATTATTGCCACTGACAGTGCATCTGGCCACCCAAGAGCACTCTGATGACGATGCAATGAGATTATGTTGTTACATATGCTTGTTAACAACATCTGTTCTGCTGCTGTGGATTAAGTCATTCTGACTTTCACGTCTCATTTAAGTACACTTCATAAGGCTATAGCTGCCATAAATAGTGATTCCTCTGAATCTGGGCAAAGTAAATTGAAAACCTTCTGGAAAGGATTCATCATTCTATATGCCATGAAGAACAGTTGTCATTCACGGCAAGAGGTCAAAATAAACATTCACAGGAGTTAGGAAGAAATCAATTCCAAGCTTCATGGGTGACTGAGAGGTTCAAAACTTCAGTAGAGAAGGAGCTATAGAGATGACAGAACTAGCAAGAGGACTAGAATGAGAGGTGGAGCCGGAAGATGTAACTGGATTGCTGCAGTCCACGATAATGTAATGGATGAGAAGTCGCTTCTTATGGACAGACAAGGTATCTACCTGGTGAAGATGCCGTGAAGACTGTTGAGAGGATTTGGAGAGTTCCAGCAACTTAGTCAAAAGCAGCAGCAGCAGGGTTTTGAGAGGACGGACTCAAGATCTGAAAGTTCTGTGGGTAAAATGCCAGACAGTATTGCACACTGCAGAGAAACCATGAAACGATTTTCAACCACCACTGCTGTAAAGCTCACAAGCACGGCTGTGCACAAAATCCTTCAAACTAGTATCAGCAGTACATGAACCAAGAACTTCCAGATGTACAAGTTGGGTTTCAAAGAGGTAGAGGAACCAAAAGTCAAATTGCCAACGTTCATTGGATCATGGAGAAAGCAAGGGAATTCCAGAAAAACGTCTACTTCCCCTTCATTGACTGTGTGGATCACAACAAACTGGAAAATTCTTGAAGAGATATGAGTACCAGACTACCTCCCATCTCCTGAGAAAACGGCATGTGGTTCAAGAAGCAACGAAACAGAAACAGACACGAAACAGACGGGTTCAGAATTGGAGAAAGGAGTACAAGACTATTATCACCCAGCTTATTTAACTTGTACATAAGAGTACATCATGCAAAATGCCAGCTGGATGGATCACAAGCTGGAATCAAGACTGTCAGGTAAAATAACCTCAGATATGCAGATTATACCACTCTAATGGCAGAAAGTGAAGAGGAACTAAAGAGTCTCGTGATGGTAAGTGTGAAAAAGTTGACTTGAAACTCAAACTAAGATCATGGCACCTGCTCCCAACATTTCATGGCAAATAGATGGAAAAAAAGTGGAAGCAGTGATGGATTTTCTTGGGCTCCAAAAGTCACTGCAGATGCTGACTGCAGCCATGAAATTAAAAGATGCTTGCTCCTTGAAAGAAAAGCTATGACAAACCTAGATAGCATATTAAAGAGTTAGCCTCCAATTAAAATAATTTTTAAAAAAAGCAGAGACATCACTTTGCCAAAGGTAGTCACGTATGGAAGTAATAAGAGTTGGTCCATAAAGAAGGCTGAAAGTCAAAGAATTGATGCTTTTTGAATTGTGGTTCTGGAGAAGAGTTTTTAGTCCCTTGGATAGCAGGGAGTTCAAACCAGTCAACCCTAACTAAAGATCAACCCTGAATAGTCACTGGAAGGACCAATGCTGACGCTCCCATACTTTGGCCTCTTGATGCAAAGAGCTGACTCGCTGGGAAGGAAAGACTGATGATGGGAAGGAAAGACTGATGATGGGAAGGAAAGACTGATGATGGGAAGGAAAGAAAGACGACAACGGGAACAGAGAGTGGCAAAGGATGAGACAGAAAGCAAACTCTGGGAGACAGAAGGAGCTGGCCGTTCTGCAGTCTATGAGGCCACAGAGAGTCAGACACGCCTTAGCAACTGGACCACCACCACTGCTGTAAAGGTCAGCATTTGGCTTGCGGGGCATCAGGCTAAGGATTCCAGTTTGGTGACTCTCGGGCATCAGGGCGGCATCCACATTTGACAGACGCTTTCCCTTATTATCAGTAACTCGGACATCCTTCACCTCCACTTAAGGGGGCAACACTCCCTACAAGAAGTACCCGGACATGGAAAGCTGAAGAAACGGAACCCTGAGGAAACGCAGCTCTTGCAGACAGTAAGCAAGCGTTTCGGGCACACAGGACAGCCCCCAGGGTCCAGCAGGCGGGTCCTGCCAGCCAGGCCCATCTTTCACCATCTCATGCAGTAGTGCAGGCTCAGTCCTGCCGGAGCAGCTCAGGTCTGGTAGCACCAACACCTACTAGGAACTAAAGGAGCCAAAGAAAGCTTGCTTGCCGGTTCTTGGTGAGCTCACAAGCGAGACAGCAGAGAGGGCCCAGTGTGACCCTGAAGCAACAGGACCTACAGATACCCCAAGCTAGGCCACATCAGAGGCCACACCCAAGCACTCAGCACCCCTGGAGCTGGGCATTCTTAAACATGAAGCTCCAAGGAAACTGCACGCTTGAGCCCCAGAAACACCCCTATAGTCAAAACATCCCCCCTGCCCTCAGGGAGTTTCCCATCTGGCAGAGACAATAGCTGAGACGTCGGCTTTGACATCTGTTGACAGGCACCAGCAAGCCCTGCAGTTTCACCATCACAATATTCAAAAGCACAGTGGGGCACTGGCTCCGAGGAAGGCCCCAACATCCACAGGGCAGCCCCCCAGAAGTACCCGCCTCTGGATCCTGGCTGCAGTTCACACTGCCAGCCTCTCCCCTAGCTTTGCTTAGTATACAAGTCTGGCAAAATTACATATATAATTCAGAAAAGCTGAAACCAAGGTCATTTGGTACCATGCAAATGGCAACTAGGAGGCAGGGGCATTGAGAATGACATGATCGGGCTCCCAGGTTATAGCCTTGCATCCTGCTACCAGGCTCATCTCCCAAGGCAGGCATCCCTCGGCCTCCTGGTGTGTGGTCTTTTGTGGACGGTAGGAAATGACAGACCCACTTGGAAGAAACTGTCTCCCAGCACAGCAAGCTGCTTTCCACACCTCTCAGGAAAGGTTGACCCAGCCTGGACCACGAGGAGGAATGTCCCTTGTGAGGCCCCTGACACCTGCACATGCAGGGCAAATTTCCCGGGTTTAAAAAATCCTCCTTATCAAGAAGGTTCTTTGTCCTGCTCTGACTGCAAGCTCCAAGGCACCTCGCACTTGTGAGCCTCACATCCACTTGAGTGACAGCCTCCCCCAAACCACCTCCCAGTCACCCAGCACCACCCCCTGCAATGGCCAAAGTCCCCCTAAGTCGGGCCTGCCACGTACCAGGGCACATCAGGCATTACCCCAAATTCAAGTTTCTCATCCCTGATCTTTTTTCTTAGGGATCCAGGAAGCCCAACAGACTGTAGCCTGTCCCAGACCCCAGAGTGCAGCCGTCAGAGGGCAGCAGGCTCGGATGCCCTCCTTTGTGTGTTTAGAGGCTGAGCTGTATGTCCTTGGGGAGCTGAGCACGCAGCAGAGGACATTGCTTATCCTCTATCCCAGTGTGTGAACTGTGGATGTTTTGTCCTGGGATAAGGTTCCCAAATATATGCACGAGAAAATCAAGGATGGGAGAGGTCATTCCCGAGTCTTCTCTATCCCACTTTCAGCTAGTTACTATGAAGTCAGTGGGGTCCTACCACACTCACTGAGGACATCCCCTTCACTCTGTTTTAGGGGAAACACAGCAATGCCAAGTCTCAGCGAAGTGAACTCAGTACCCGTTTGCTGAGTCTCGCCCACCCACCACACACACCCCAGCCCCTGCACTCATCCCCTGTGGGTGGCCTTTCCTAGCCCTCGGCACCACCCCCCAGGGCCCCTGGGCCCACCTGTCTCAAGTCAGAACACTGAACATCCAGTTTCACAGGAGGATTAAAGTTTTTAAAAATCAGATTATGTTCCCTGGCAATTCCAGACGTGTTTTCTNGTAATAAAGAGTATTCAAACTACGGGGCAGTTGTACTCATCTCCCACGCTAGTAAAGTCATGCTCAAAGATCCAGCAAGGCTCTTGTGTTTGAATTCCACAGCCAGGCCCCCCATTAGCCTATTGGTTCTTATCACTAGCCTGGAAGACCCTGCGTGACACAGGGTTCTGGAAGAGGCTTGGAACCTGTAAGGGACAAATGGCTGCTACTCTGACACACCCGAGTCAGCTCCCCAGCTACTCAGGGGACAAGAGTCAAGTCCCGGGCCAAGGAGGCCAAGATCTAAGGGTGGGGCCTTGAAGCTGCTAGGTCTGCTCACCTGCTCTGGCAGAGCGCAGTCTGTGAAAGTCCGCAACACATCCCCAAGCAGTTTCCTCTGGATGAATGGGAGCTCAACCCCTGGAGGGCTGCTAGAGCCCACTATGCCACACTCCTTCCATCCCACACTCTTAAATCCGAGTTTTTCCACTGAGCATAGCCCCAGCAAGAGGGGCCCCTAGGCATCAGGGAAACCCACCCGGTACATAGCAGCTAGCTTGGCTCCTCCTGGGCCACAAGCTCTGATGCCTTGTTCTTCTGCCTCTGCCTGCTTTCAAGCCTCTTTAGACCCCTCTTTTTCCTTGAAAAAGGAAAGTCTGCTCAAGTCCTGACCTCTACTTAGACTGAGGTTGCAGACATGTGCCTCAAGTGAGTCAGGATAAACCCCTTTTCTGTTTTAAACCCAGCTAAAGCCTCCCGACACCTCAGGACTCCAATCAAGGCCACGTTTGATACTCCAGCTGTTCCAAGTCCACACGGTCATACAGGTTTAGGCCAGTTGTCACCATTAAGAGACTCAACTTCAGCCAACACGGGCACAGAGCCATCCCTTCTACACACACAGCCCCTGTCTACACCCAGGAGCATACAGAGCAGCAAGTGTGTCTTTCTCCAGACACACCAGGAAACCCTCTTTTCCAGGTGGGATTATTAAATGATGCCCTTGGAGAGAAGTTAATCGCATGCCAGTGCAGAGTCTGAGCCAAATTCTCCCCACCAAGCTCTCAGCGCTGCACAAGGGGCTTATCTATATGCTGTTAGTTCCTTCAGGGCGCTGCCTTCTAGAAACCTCAAGGGCAAGTGAATCAATGTCTCATGAGGCTGGACCACAAGAGCTGAAGCCATCTCTGCAGTTTGACCCTCACAGAGCTCTAGTAGCCATGAGACCAGAAAAAGGTCAATTTTCATCCCAAATCCCAAGAAGAGCAGTAATAAAGAGTATTCAAACTACGGGGCAGTTGTACTCATCTCCCACGCTAGTAAAGTCATGCTCAAAGATCCAGCAAGGCTCTTGTGTTTGAATTCCACAGCCAGGCCCCCCATTAGCCTATTGGTTCTTATCACTAGCCTGGAAGACCCTGCGTGACACAGGGTTCTGGAAGAGGCTTGGAACCTGTAAGGGGCAAATGGCTGCTACTCTGACACACCCGAGTCAGCTCCCCAGCTACTCAGGGGACAAGAGTCAAGTCCCGGGCCAAGGAGGCCAAGATCTAAGGGTGGGGCCTTGAAGCTGCTAGGTCTGCTCACCTGCTCTGGCAGAGCGCAGTCTGTGAAAGTCCGCAACACATCCCCAAGCAGTTTCCTCTGGATGAATGGGAGCTCAACCCCTGGAGGGCTGCTAGAGCCCACTATGCCACACTCCTTCCATCCCACACTCTTAAATCCGAGTTTTTCCACTGAGCATAGCCCCAGCAAGAGGGGCCCCTAGGCATCAGGGAAACCCATCCGGTACGTAGCAACTAGCTCCCGAGGAGGACCCGGTGTTCGAGACTACGGAACAAGAAGACGGAGACGGACGAAAGTTCGGAGAAATCTGGGGAGAAAAAGGAACTTTTTCCTTTCAGACGAGTTCAGGACTGGAGATGAATCTGACTCCAACGTCTGTACACGGAGTTCACTCAGTCCTATTTGGGGAAAAGACAAAATTTGGGTCGATTTCGGAGGGCTGTGGAGTCCTGAGGTTAGTTCCGGTGCAAACTATGAGGTCGACAAGGTTCAGGTGTGCCAGTATGTCCAAATCCGGTCAACAGTGGTAATTCTCTGAGTTGAAGTCGGTTGTGCCCGTGTCTCGGTAGGGAAGATGTGTGTGTCGGGGACAGATGTGGGTCCTCGTATGTCTCGTCGTTCACACAGAAAGAGGTCTGTGTGGTCCTTTGGGAGAAAAGGTCCACCCTAATAATTTACTACGGGAACCTCTCTTCAATTAGCGTACGGTCACGTCTCAGACTCGCAAATTCTCCCCACCAAGCTCTCAGCGCTGCACAAGGGGCTTATCTATATGCTGTTAGTTCCTTCAGGGCACTGCCTTCTAGAAACCTCAAGGGCAAGTGAATCAATGTCGCGTTGGGGCACATAGGAGAATCCCGGGTTGGGCGAGCTTCCAGGAGAAGTGCATTGCAGGGACTCGGCGCGGTCATGAATCCAACACAAGAGCTGGAGCCAACAGCCAGGTCCTCAAGCAGGAGTCTGAGGATTCCCAGGCAAAAACAAACTCAAAAAGTTGGCCTCGATTTGCATTCCGTAATCCCTAAAGTGATGCTCCCAAGCCATTTCCAAGTCGTTATAGATGTAAGAGGTAGAGAAGCACCTCCCTCATCAAAATTCAGACTCTTCCAGTGGTTACAGACTTCCTCTCAGTTCCTCCACCAGTAATCCATTTGCAGTTTGATTAAAAACCCTTGCCAGGGCAGAGTCTGTCTCCAACACCAGGCCCTAGCAGTCCTACATAGCCTAGTAGAATTGCTGTTTTAGCTGAGAAAAGCTGGCTCAACACTCAACATTCAAAAAACTAAGATGGCGGCATCCCATCTCATCGCTTCATGCAAATAGGGGGAGAAGTGAAAATGGCGACATTTTCTTGGGCTCCAAATGCAGCTATGACATTAAAATACGCTTGCTCCTTGGAAAGAAAGCTATAACAAAACCTAGGACAGAGTATTAAGCAAAGACGCTCTGCTGACAAAGGTCCATCTATAAAAGCTGTAGTTTCTCCAGCAGTCATGTATGATGTGAGAGCTGGACCATAAAGGCTGCTGAGTACCGAAAATTGATGTTTCCACATAGTGGTGCTGAAGACACTTGAGAGTCCCTTGGACTGCAAGGAGATCACACCAGTCAATCCTAAAGGAAATCTACCCTGAATATTCATTGGAAGGACTGATGCTGAAGCTGAAACTCCAATACTTTGGCTACCTGATGTGAAGAGCCAACTCACTGGAAAAGACCCTGATGCTGGAAAAGATAGAGGGCAGGAGGAGAAGGGGACAACATACTGCAGTCCGTGGGGGTCACAAAGTGTCAGACATGACTGAAAAACCACCCCCAAGCTGTTCTGCTCCTCCCCTGGAAGCCCAAGTTGACCATTGCAAAGCATGTCGTCAGATCATCCATTTGATGGCCTAGCTTAAGTGACCAGATCACCCACCACACCCAGTTGTCCAAGCTAAAAACCAAGCATCACTGGGCTCCTTTCTTGACCCTTAACTCCCACTGCCTGCACATCTCAAGTTTACCTACTCCCTGTTCCCACACACTGTAAGCTAAATTCAAAATTTACTGTAGCCTTAAGGCAGAGGACAATGAGTTAGCCATTTGTTAGCAGTAGCCACAGAATGGACAATGGACCAATCTGGTGAATGTAGCGATAGTCCCCCGTCTGGTGGACTCTTGGCATTTCTAAAACAGCCCTCCCCAAAGACCCGCCTTGTCAACTCCCAGGTAAAATAAAAAATGTATTACAGAGGAAATATTATCTAGAGAACAAAAATGCCGCCAGAGCGTGTGGCGTCTGCTCCAGGGGGAAGTGAAACACAGTGTATTTGTAATAGATGTACGTCTGCACAGAGGTGCCTGCTATACTGCCTATTGCACTTTAATGGAAGTTCTAGAAGCTTTAGTAAGATGCGTACAAGAATTTCAAATGAAGTCCAAAAGTAGTCGTTGATATTAACCCCAAAACGTAGGTGTTTCAACATTCACTTATGTAACAAATTGGCCACCACAGGCATCAGTTTCTACAAAACTCTCCTGGTCAATAACGTGTTAAGGCCTTTTCTCCCAGAAGACATTCTCATGCCTTAGGAAAATAAGGAACCTCACATGCCCCATATCTCTGTAGCACCTCCAGCTCCAGCTCCCTGGCACCCAGCATGCCTTTCCTCCAAGTTATGCACTTCTAACAACTATCTGAGCAAGACTATGCTGCTTTCCCATGATGAACTCAAAGTCTTACAAAGGGATGGAAAACCTGGGGTGCACCAGCCCCCGGAGTACTTTCCCATTTGTCTAACTTTTCAGTGTCCGTCATTAACGCAATGGATCTTTCAACGAGCACGAGCCCATGAGTTGCCACAGGCCAAGATTTTGTTTTGAAATATTCGGATAGGTTTGCTTGATTCCACTCCCTCTCCCCCCAGTCAAGGGTTGTACTCAAGTATCAGTATTTTGGCACTGGATAGTGGAATGGTTGGGGGTGGGCAACCCAAGGGAGGGGAAATAAGTTGTGAAACAGTCCTAAACTACTGTGATGCAAACTGACACCCACCCAATGCCTGACTCCACACTCACTCTGCCTGGGAATAAGCCCTTACAAATTCCAAGTTCAAGACATTCCCAAGGACACCACTATAAACATTTCTATCAATCCTAGCACTCTTAGAATTAAGTGACCTCTTCCCACTGGTTTCTAGTGGTTCTGTAACTGAGGATCACTTCAAACACCCACAGCATACCAGGCAGACACCAGGTGAGTGGTCAACGTGCAGAAATCACACTCCCTGACCTACTCGGTCTCCATCCTACAGGAGAAAGACTCAAGGGCCCACATTCTCTCCCCTGCATTGTCAGTCTCCACGGTAGCCAACACAGCATCCCCCAGTCTTGGGAATCTCAAAGGGACATAGGTGCACCAACCTCCTGAGAAACGTCAGCCTGAAGATACACAGGGCTTCAGTGGGATGGACATGCACAGAAGAGCCTGAAAGCCTCGTGTGAAGTTATGTCTAGATGCCAGCACCTCCCAGATGTATGCTACTGGTGCTTTCTGATGCCATTAACTCTGGAGAGAAATAAGCTCCGACTGTGAACACCAGCCTCACCCTCTGCAATCTCCCTTTGGATCTATTGACTTAAACTCTGCGGGGTTCATGTTGTCTGCGTACCAAGGCCCTTATTATCCAGTCCCAAAGCCATCATCAGGACTGGAGCCCACCTGACCAGGAGCAAGGAGCCCAGGGCTCCTCCAGGTCCACACTCAAGCCAGGGGCATCCGGAGAGCCACCTGCGGCCACTGTCATGGTCTTTGTAGACCGGGACCTGGGGACTGGAGTCGACGAGAAGAGGGACGCAGGGGACCCAAGCCTCGAGTGAAACAAGGGTGCTTTATTTGTAGAAACGCACATTTATATATCTTTATACAAGGCAGCTTCAGGCAGGAAGAAACTGAGAAAAACAAAGCCAAGCAAATAACAATCTTTAAAGGGCCAGAAAGCATTCCATATCCTAAGAGGGGCGTAACTGAGTAGATTACCTTTAAGTAAAAGGTCACTGAAAGGAATCCAAGCAGGTGCCCTTTCGTATGATCTCAGTCCTGAGAACTGCGTGAAGCTCTGCTCGCTCCCGTTTTCCAGGAACTGATAAGGAAGAGAGTCCTCACGGCACACAAAAGAGAATAACATTGGATCCCTTCAAGCTGAACATCCCCTGACAGGCCACCACAACTCTCCATCTCCCCTTGGACACAGAAGTACTTCATATGGCCACAACAGCCAGGCCGAGGAATTGGGCCACAAATCTCTGGGCAGCACAAGACGCTGAGTAGCCCCCTAATGACAAATGTCCCGGTGGCTATTTTAAGAGCTGCCGTTTTAAGCTGCAGTTGAGCATTTTCGAATGGGAGTCAGACTTGGGGATGGGCTGGAGAGCAACATTTATAATCATTGATACTTTGGTAGGACACCTGCCTGGTTGGGGGTTTCCCCCAAAGTCAAGCACTCCAGAACAGGTGGTAAACACCATGGTGTAAATGCTATTGTCAGTAATGTCAAACATCTTGCCTCCTTCCCCTCCAAGGGGCTCAGAGGCTAGGGGGTTGGGACTCTGGGCTTGGGAAAGGATGCTGGTGACAGGTGAGATGGGCAGGTCCAGTCTTCTGCATTATATGCAGGGCTGAATTGTGTTCCTCATGCCCCAATCATACATCTAGGTCCTAATCCCAGTACCTCAGGATAAGACCTTATTTGAAAATAGCACCATTGCAGGGGTCGTCAAGACAACTTCATACTGGAATCAGGTGGGCCTTGATCTAGTGACTCTAGTATCCTTAGGAGGGGGAAGGAGGTACGGACACTCAGGGATATTGCCATGTGAACATAAAGACAGAGGTTGGGCAATGCTTCCACAAGGCAGCAATTAATTGCCAGCAGGCCCCAGAAGGGAGATAGGCACACAAGATTCTTCCTCACGCCCTTCAGGAGGAACCAACCCTGTCAATGCCTTGATCTCAGACATCCAGGCTCAAGATTGGACAATGTTTAAGCCACTTATCTTGAGACATCTTGCAAGGCCCAAGTCTCTGAAATTAGGCCGGCTCCTCACCTGGACCTTAGAAGGGATCACATAATGCAGGCTTTGTCTATGAAGTGATGACACAAAAATACGAGGATAGGTCAGTAATGAGTGAAGAGGATATATCCTCCCCGAGCTATGTTTGTTAGATCTAGTAACCTATATAGCCATCAGGTTCTTAGAGGTACATCCATCGGGCATAACCTCAAAGGGGAAGTCTTCTGGATGCAAAGTTCCACAGTTTGCAGGGAACTGCAAACCCCTACAGTACTAGTTGAGCTTCCCTGGTGACACAGCAGAAAAGGACCCACCTGCAATGCAGGAAACTTTTCAGGAGACTTGAGGCTCGATCCCTGGGTTGGGAAGATCCCCTGGAGGAGTGTATGGGAACCCTCTCCAGTATTCTTCGCTGGAGAATTCCATGATAGAGGAGCCTGGCAGGCTACAAGTCCATACCGTTGCAAAGAGTTGGAAATAATTGAGGCCAACTGGGCGCACACACACAGCACTAGTTAAGAGCTGTTATTCACCTGGCTGCGAAGCCCAGTGCTCTGACACAGCCCGTGAAACATGTTTTCATCTGCGCAGCTTGGGGAGGGACCCAGTAACATGCACACACTCAGAGGTTAAGGACTCACTTCTTGTTCTTGCCTTGGAAGCACTTATATTCCAGAGATTAATATTCATGCAAGGTTTATATAGGTAGGTCAGGGTTTTGAATTAAGCCTCTTTGACAAAGGCCTGGGGGACAAAAGGCGGAGATCTTGCTGTGATGGCCCCAACCTCAACAGTTCTCCTTACTGGGAGAGCAGCCCAAGGGTACAGCCCCCGGTGTCCAGGACAGGAGGGGATGACCTGTAGCTACGTTTGCCTCACGGGACTTTACCATCCCCCTCCCCCCCATTCATCGTTAAAATTTATTGTAGCCTTAATGCACAGAATATAATGACTTCAAGCAACTCCTGTTATCAGTAGCTAGAGAAAGGGCAACTGGCCATTCTGGTGAATGCAGGGTTAACCCCATCCCCGCAAAAATCCACCTCATGGGAAATCCAGTAAAAAGAACCCGGAGCTAGAGGAAATAACCCACAGGACTAAAAATACCACCAGAAAGTCTTCTCTTTCAAGGGAAAGCAGTGACCCCCATGGTGTATTTGTAATAGATGGTCTGTTCCTCTGCACAGAGGTGCCTGTGATCCTGCCGACCACATAGCTAGAGGAAATAACCCACAGGACTAAAAATACCACCAGAAAGTCTTCTCTTTCAAGGGAAAGCAGTGACCCCCATGGTGTATTTGTAATAGATGGTCTGTTCCTCTGCACAGAGGTGCCTGTGATCCTGCCGACCACACTAATGAAGTATTAGAATGTTTTAGTCAGATGTGCAAAGTTTAAAATACATAAAGGGCAAAAATAAAGTTGCTGATATTTACGCAGACACTGGTGTTTCAACAGTCACTAACATAAGTTGCTGGTCACAGGCATTGGTTTCTACAAAAATCCCCCATCAATGTAATTGGACTATAGATGGATGGGAAACTGAGAACAAGACCCATTAAATGCCAACTTGCTTGTCCAAGTTGTAACTTGCCTTTAGTAAGCTTCCTGTAATTGTTCTTGCAGATTGAATCCCCTCCAGGGGTCACTGGAGCCTAGACTTATCACAAGAGTCCTTTGACTATCCCCCTATAGATAACACCTGACAGGGGTCAGTGAAGAGTTGCCCAATGCAAGAGTTTGGAACACCTGTCCAGTTGCTCCTGTCTCTCCCCAAAGCTGAAAACAGCCTCCCACCTCCTGTACAGATCCAATTTAGGGAAGAGACAAGGGCTGCGAGCTTCCCAGGTGGCTCAGTGGTAAGGAATCTGCCTGCCGATGCAAGAGATGTGGGTTCGATCCCTGGGTCGGGAAGACCACCTGGAGTGGGTTACCACTTCCTTTTCCAGTATTCTTGCCTGGGAAACCTCACGGACAGAGTGGCCTGGGAGGCTATGGTCCATGGGGTCACAAAGACTGACATGACTCAGCACACACGCACACAGAATTTAAGAGTTCAATTGAGCACACGTGCTACCCAATCTCTGCCTTGTCAGACACTGTGGAGTTGGGCTAGCGAGAGGGAGGAAGTGGCTACAGCCTTTCAGGTTGCTTTTTTAACCAGGGCTCTTCTAGACCCGACTTCCACTTGCATGCTCGTGTGCAACAAGGGCTGAGGTCAAGCATGCCCAGGGTGAGGTGGAACCTTGCAGGGCCGTTGGGGCCACTATCAGGAAAGCAGGAGCGACTCCATCTTGAAGCCTGTCATCTCTCTTAAGGACAGGATGTGAACTGGGCCTGAACTCTGCCCAATAATGAGGAAAGGGTTGCTAACAAAAACCAGGTCTCCTGGAGACTTCCCTCCCTACAGATGGCAAATGCAGACTGTAGTTGAGGTCAGGCGGCCCCGTGAGCTTTAACCATGGAGACATCCCCGTGATGTATAATCATGGTTTCCCCATAACCTTAATTGTTTGTTCTCCTAGCACCTGCTTGTTGTAAAACTCAAGTCATAGAAGACAAAGAGGTTGCTAACATGTAACCAGTCACAGCAAGGAGTATAAGGCTAACATCAAGGGTCCTTATTGGGAACCGATGCCCCTTGGACCTGCTGGCATCATGAACTGTACTCCAAAGTCTTGAGTGTCCTCAGAGGGGTGTTTCATGACTCTGGATTCCACAACAGGGCCACACGTTCTGAGCCCTTTTTTCCACTACAAAGCAGCTGGCAGAACTGAAGGGGAGAGTTAAGGCCTCCTCATACACATACCTGGAGCCAAATGAACGGTTTCTCTCCAAGTTACTCATCTCAGGTAACTGCAACCAGTTTCCACCAAAGCCAACCTAGGGGGTTTCCTGAAGAAAGTTTGAAGGAGTTGCCCCAAAGGGTGTGTTTTTAAGAGATGCTATTTTACATACTTTGGAATTCGATGTGGATTCAGGTGATGCTCTCGTGACTCATTCTCTCCAGAGTGCATATCGGCAGCTTCCCCTAGCTTATCTGGTGGACCCTTTAAGTATTGCAAAAAATGGTCCCTGTTGTGATGTTTACAATGTCAGCAGGGCAGGCAAATTGGATTAACCCAGCAGGCACGTTAAATGCTCTTTACGTACAGTTTAGGCTTCCCAGGTCGTTCAGTAGTTTAGAGTCAGTGTGCTAATGCAGGAGACAGAGGTTCAATACCTGAGTCGGGAAGATCCCCTGGAGGGGGAAACGGCAACCCACTCTAATACTCTTGCCTGGAGAATCCCATGGACAGAGGAGCCGGGCTGGCAAGAGTGAGGGGCCGTGGTCTGGCGGGTTACCCAATCTGAGCAAGGCTCTTCAGAGCTGACTGCCACCTGTTAAGGAAGGGGTTGTCTCACCCGTTATCTGTAGTTGGAAGTCTCCCCAGGCAGAGGTGTGGGTGTTCCTAAGAAAGTACTTCCGACCACTACTCCCATATCATAGGGCTTTGCTCCCAAGTGGTTAAAAAATTTTAGTTGAATGAACTCTGGCCTTAAAATTGTGCGGTATCAGGAAAGGCCTGGAAACAGGTGCAGAAATCCCAAGGCAGGCTCTGAGCCAGTGGCCAGAGCTGGAAGAACCGGGGTGAGAGCAGTTTGAGAGCCAGGCTGGGCACCCTAGGGCCTGGAGAGGCTGTTGCTCTCTACAGAGAAAAAAGACCGGAGTGGGAGGTGGCAGGTTATTAACCAGAGATTCAGGCATCCAAGAGTCCAGGTGAAGAACGTGGCAGTTGTGGGTGGGTAGATGAGTTTTCTGGCCAGTATAGCCAGAGATGGGGCTGCTGATCACTGCAGGAAGGGACAGCCTGGAGGAGCTGGGGTTGCCTGGTCTCAACTGGCATTAGGTCTAGTCCTAGTAGGTGTCTCCAAGACACTCCTGAGGTGCCAGGGAGGCAATTTCAGAAATGAGGGACTCAGAAGTGGCTAGGCGACATAGCAGTCACAGACTGGGGTACAGTTGTTTCAGGGTCCCCACCGGAGACCAAGAGTACATTGACACTTTATTGAAAGATGTGGGTAAGGAGTGGGAGAGCCCAAGGTGGGTTAGTCCCAGCTGATACCAACTTAATGGCTGAGCCCTTACAGCTGAGATGAACCAAGCTAGGATCACCCCAGAGAAACAGCACCCCGTGTCCCTCTTCCTTCCAACCCCTGCAACTCCCTGCCAAGTCATGTTTTCTGTGACCTGATTTTTATAGCAAAGGCCAGCATCCCTAACCCCCATCCAAACTCAAGTCCCCGGACCAACCTAACTTCCTCTTAAGCTATAGAGTCTAGCTTCCTGCCAGGGGTAGTCTCATTTATCGAGTCCAAGAAGGTTTTATCCCCATGCATAAGGGTTACCTGCTTTCAAGTGCTTAAGGTCAATGCTTTAGTTTGAGAGTCAGTCCTTCTGTTAACACAGATGCCTGAGGGGTGAAAAGTTAGCACACCTGATCTTAATCCCAGTCCCAATTCTCAGATGATTACAGCCCCCACCTGTAGACCACTCCCTTTTCTCTTTGTTCTGGCAACATCTCTAGGTGGTTCAGGTCACGAGACCACCTTCACAGATACTCTTTCTCAATTGAGGACTGCACGTGGGGTCTGGGGTCAGCCATTTGAGTATCAACCCTGTGCCAGGGACACACTCCAGATAACAGGGATATCAAGAAGGTATTTGTAGGGGTTGGAAGGTTTCGATTCAGTCAGGTGGTCAGGTTAGGGGGTTTTCCCTGAATAAAGACACACATTTAAGTACTTTTGAGTAATTCCAAGTAGCCAACAGGTTACAGATGGAGAAGGTGATGGCACCCCACTCCAGTTGTCTTGCCTGGCAAATCCTATGGACAGAGGAGCCTGGTAGGCTGCAGTCCATGGGGTCGCGAAGAGTCTGACACGACTGAGCGACTTCCCTTTCACTTTTCCCTTTCACGCATTGGAGAAGGAAATGGCAACCCACTCCAGTGTTCTTGCCTGGAGAATCCCAGGGACGGCGGAGCCTGGTGGACTGCCGTCTATGGGGTCACACAGAGTCGGACACGACTGAAGTGACTTAACAGCAGCAACAGCAACAGGTTACAGAAGCCCTGGAGGCAAGAGCAAGGCTGGGGGTATTCATGAACACCCAGGAAGCTGACGTGCTGCAGAAAATAAACAAGAGGGGGCAGAGCTGAAAGTGGAGAGTAAGGTAGTCTCATGGAAACCTGAGACCTAGCACGTAGGGCTCAGTAGGCCATTTTCAAGACTTATAGCTTGAACTTTTGAGACCGAGCACCTACAGGTTTGAGAGTAAGGAACAGATTTCATTTTCAGTTTTAAAACAGGCTGCAGCCTGAAGAGCAGAAATGAAGGTGGGGCAGGGTAGGAGCAAATGCCTAGAAACCAGATAGGACACACCTGTGCTCACGCAGGTGCGCCTTCAGGGCTCTGCAGGACTATTCAGTAAAGACATAAGAAATGAACCTGGATGCAATAGGGGCCCGAGCCGGGAGGGGGAGGGGGAGGGGCGCGGCGGCGGCCAGGTCCGCGCAGGCTCGCCGGAGCCGCAGCCGCCGAGCCGAGCGCTTGACTATATATGGTCAAAGCTGGGGGGCGAGCCGCGCGCGCGGGGCCGCGCTTCCGGGTTCGGCGCGTCCGCAGCGGCAGCGCGCAGGGCAGGGCGCGAGCCGGCCTTGGAGACCCGGCCTCGGACCGCCCCCCCCGCCCCTCTCCGCGCCCTGCACGCCCGGCGCCGCCTTTCGGCCCCTGTCCCCGGGCTCGGCCTCGGCCAGGTCTGATTCGCGGCGCGCGCGGCCCCTGGAGGCTCTCTGGCGAGCGCGGCGCGGTAACAAGTGGGCAAGGATGCCGTACGAGATCAGTAAGTGCCGCGGCCGGGTGCGCCCCCCTCCCCGGGGGCGGGCGCCCGCCCTGCCTGCCTGCCGGGCCCCCTCGGCCATCGGCCGGGCGCGGGCGGTCCGGCGAGGTCCGCGGGGCGCGGGGGAGGGGTGCGGGAGCCGGCTGGTGAGCGCCCCGCCGCCCTCCCGGGGGCGCCGGGCGGCGATCCCTGGCCGTCGGGGGAAGGCGAGGAGGGCGCCCCAAAGTTGGCGATGCGGTCGGGGCCCCGCGGAAACCCCCGCATCTCCCTGCAGGGCCCGGTTAAGGGAGCGCGCGGACCAGGAAGTCGCACCCGTCCCCTGCGCTCCTTCAAAGTGGCGGCCGCCCCTCCGGGTTGGAGGCAACAGGTGACCGGCAGAGACCGGTCCAGGGCTGCCCGCCGCCCCCCCACCCCTTCTCCTTTTTTCTCTCCCCGTTTTCCTCCCCTCCGCCCTCAGCCCGGCGCGGGGCTGGCCCTCAGGTGCCTGGCTGCGTTTGTGTCTCTGCAGAGAAGGTGTTCGCCAGCCTCCCCCAGGTGGAGAGGGGTGTCTCCAAAATCGTCGGCGGCGACCCCAAGGGCAACAATTTTCTTTACACCAATGGCAAGTGCGTCATCCTAAGGAACATAGACGTGAGTACCTCGCCTCCCCCGCTCCACCGGCCGCCGCCCGGGTGCCGGTTCTTTCCCTGACCACCCGCCCAGCTCTGGGGTGAATCCTTCCCCTTGTACCCTCTCCCCTCGCGCCCAGGGGCCTGGGGCAAGGACGCCACGCCCCCCTCAGCCTCGGGGACCACACCTCGGAGGCCCAGGGAGACAGCTGCAGATTTATCCAGACCCATTTCTCTTTCTCCGTGAAGGAATCCGAGGCTCAGATTTAGTTCCCTTCAAGTGAAGGGCTCCGGGTTTGAGAGATCGGACGTTGACCCTTGGGGTGCTGGGTGCCTCGGCCTCTCTGAGCCCCGGTTTACTCATCTGTAAAATGGAGATGACTTGGGGCTCCCCAGCTTGCCCTGCTGGCCTGGGCCCCGCTGAGGGAGACCCCGAATGCAGGGCGGACACCCATACTCATTGCACACCCAGGGTCCCCCAGTGTGGCAGAAGTGGGGCTCACTCCCAGGCCTCTACCCTTCCGGCCTGGTCTTCCCTTTCGCGGGGTCTGAGCCCCACTGCAAAATAAGGAACCAGTTTATCCCCATGAATCATCTGCACAGGCCTCCTGTACCCAGGCTGAGAAGGCTTCTAGAGCCCATTCCTTGGGAAATCCTCGAAAATATTCCGCTACTTCTCTGTAATTCTCGAAATGACCCTGTGTGCTTGTCAGTCTCCCTACTGCTGAGGTTACACACTGAAATCTTTGCTGTGCCTGGACTGAGTGGGGGGTGGGGGTGGAAGCCGGAGGTACCTACAGGACCATTCCCTAGTCTCTGGGGGTGGGGAGGGTTCTGAGCTTCCTGGGTGGGGCTGGTACACAGTCTGTAGGTGGATGGCTTTGATTGGTGATGCCCCCTCAAGGGGTGTCAGCTTAAATTCAGGGTATGTGGGTGGCTACCCCTGAGGCACTGGAACTGTCCCTTTGGAGACAGCCTTGCTTTCTGAACCTCAGAGCTGGCTGAAGCAGGGCAGGGGCTCTGTGGTCTTGGTTTCCTTGTCTGTGTGAGGTCAGAGATGCTGCTGGCTCTGCCTCCGCACCCCTCTCCCCGGACCCCCAGAGCAGTCTGCTGGGAGACAAAGCTCCATTTGGCAGTTTCTGCCCTGCCCAGGATGCCTTGGCCCCTCACTTGAAGGGGTGGGTGGGTGTGAATGTGCTTTGAAGGTGCTCACAGCTCCTCTGCTAGACAGATTCCTCGAGAGCTGATCCTGACTCACTCAGAGCTGGGGAAAACATGGGCAAGGACTTAGGTCATAAAGATCTGGAGGTGTCCAGAGAGCTTCTGAGATACTGAGAAAAGAAAAGTTGAGATGGCCCTGAATAGATAGATACTCTAGTTTGTCAGATAAAATGAAGGCTTTCTCAGGGACACAGAGCAGCGGAATGAATGCTTAGGTTTGCCCCGACAAGGCGCGCACACGACATGGCGGGCTGTACTCACTTCCAGATGGGAGCCTGCCCGTGAAGACCTACTGTGTGTCTGGTGCCATGAAAGGTTCTTAACCTGCAGCTTCTCCTTGAAACTGCATCTTCCCCACCTTCCCGCTCCACCCGCCTAGGGGACCCATTGCTCAGAACAGGGGTCCAGCTCAGTGAGATGAAAGTGAAGTCGCTCAGTCGTGTCCGACTCTTTGTGACCCCCATGGACTGTAGCCTACCAGGCTCCTCTCTCCATGGGGTTTTCCAGGCAATAATACTGGAGTGGAGTGCCATTCCCTTCTCCAGGGGATCTTCCCGACCTAGGGATCGAACCCGGGTCTCCCTCATTGTAGACAGATGCTTAACCGTCTGAGCCACCAGGGAAGTCCCAGCGAGATGAAGGCAGCCAGTAAATGGAGCCACTTCCAATGGAGACACTGTTTACAGTCACGGACAAGCACCCTCTTTGCAGGAGGCATTCCCTAACTTATGGAACCTATTCCGTTTTCTGCTTGCTTGTTCATCTGAGCTTTTTTTTTTTTTTAAAAAGATTTATTTATTTTTGGCTGCGACAGGTCTTAGTTGCAGCACACAGGCTTCTCTCTAGTTGGGGCACCTGGCTTAGTCGTTGCAACATGAGGGCTAAGTTGCCCCGTGGCTGGAGCGAATCCCAGCTCCCCAACCAGGGATCGAACCCACATTGCAAGATGGATTCCCAACCACTAGACCACCAAGGAAGTCCCTCTTCTGAGCTTTTCATCCTTAGCGGTACCCCCTCGAGTTTACCATTCTCTTTGGAGGGCGCGTCTGCTTACCTTTCCCATCTGTTTGTAAGTGTCTTCAGGGCCAAGACAGCACCAGGGTGCAGATGTGTTCTTCCCACCCTGTTTGGGAAGTCCCATCAGGCATTTAGGCTTTTATTTGATGGGAGCGGACCATTGCTGCTCAAGTCAAGGTGGGAACAATTTTTGTTAGGGTGGAGTATTCCTGGGGGAAGGAAAGACACTACTCTCATGAATATTGAAATAGAGAGGAATTCGGTCTGGTTGGAATACAGGCTGAGTCCAGAAGAGACACGAAAGGGAGGAGGGGACCAGATTGGGGAATGTCCAGCAGAACGTCTGATGGGTGGCTTATACTGAACACGCCCTCCCCACCGTTGGGTTTCCCACGTGTTCATCCCCAGAATGGCGACCGCCACTCCGCCAGCTGTTCTGGCCCCAGTCTTGGACTTCCCCTTTCCACACCATATTTAGTTCTCCAGTAAGTCCTATTGCCTCTGCATTCAAAGATTTCCGAATCTGACGGATTTTTCACTGCTTCCGCCCTCATCGTGCTATCTCACCTGGACTGCAAAAACCAAAGGCCAAGCTGGCCTTTCTCCCTGGCCCTCGTCCAGCCTTCCCTCATCACTGCCCCTGGACCGGTTATTAAAACGGGGCTGAGCTGTTCCTTGGCTCTCCCATCCGAGGCCGACGGTGCCCTGTCGTCCCGCCTTGCATCCCCAGCCTCTCCTCACTGCCACCTCCTCCCCCTGGGGCTCCAGGCCCCCGGGTTCCATGCCCCCTCTGGAGCTTGCTGCGTGTGGGTCTCCAGACTCGAGCCTTGCTGTGTCCCTTGTCTGCGCGTTCTTGCCTCAGATAGCAGCATGCTCGCTGCCCGTTTGCTGTGGCAGCTTCGCCTCCTAAGTGGCCCTCCCATCCTGGCCTTCCAGGGGCCAGCCGGCGAGTAGCCACTCCTGCCGCATCCCGGCCTAGCACAGTGCCCGGCACGTAGTCCGGTGCTCAGTAAGTCTCTTCTTGATGGAAAGGCGGGCTGTGTGGCGGAGATGATAGGCAGCCACGGAAGGTTTTACTGTATGGAAGTAAGAAAGGCTCCCCGGTGGCTCAGAGGGTAAAGAATCTGCCTGCCATGCAAGAGACGCAGGCTCGATCCCTGGGTCGGGAAGATCCCCTGGAGAAGGAAATGGCAACCCACTTCGGTATTCTTGCAAGGAGAACTCCACGGACAAAGGAGCCTTGAGAGCTGCAGAGAGTTGGACACGACTGAGGGGCAGGTACCGCCTTTACTCCCGACAGGCAGGCGTCAGGCCCTTGCTAGCCTTCCACCTGGAGCCTCAGCTGCCATTCCCTTTGCTGCCTTCAAAGTTGCTTTGTGAACCCAGCATCACGGCACTTCTCAAGCTGGCGGCAAAGAGCGTTTCTCATCTGTTTTTCTCTCAACACATTTGATTGCCACGCCTAGGAGAGGAGAGGAAATTCTCTGCCAGGTTAAAAGCAGGCAGTGAGATGGCCATCCAGAAAGGAACATTCCAGAAGGAGGGAGCCTGATACACTCGTACTTCGAGGCCCTGTTGCCCCCCACCTGTGGTGTAGTTGGAAGGTTCCTCCCCGGTCCCAGTGGCTGTGAAGGAGCCTCATCACGTTCTAAACCGCCTGGGATCACTTCCCTGTAAACTGGCTCTGGCAAGTGAGTGCCCGCTGCCAGTAGCAGCCAGCAGATCTGCTACACAGGCAGGTTTGGGGCCTGCTTTTAAAGCTCGTAGTCCCTACGTTCCAGAGCTGGAATGTACCATATATGTGTGTGGTAGTCGCTCAGTCGCGTCCGACTCTGCGACCCCATGGACTGTAGCCCGCCAGGCTCCTCTGTCCATGAAGATTCTCCAGGCAAGAATACTGGAGCGGGTTGCCATTTCCTTCTCCAGGGGATCTCCCACTATATATACACACACACGCACATATGTGGGGAAAATGGTTTATGTGAAGTTAAATTCCAGAGGTGTAGCATTTGTAGCAGTCTGGTGTTTCTGTGCTTCAAGCACAGGCTCTGGGCTCACCGTCAGCAGGGCAGAGGCTGGCTGGCGTGCGTGCCGCGTGCTTAGTTGTGTCCAACTCCGTTGAGAGCCATGGAGTGGGTTCCATGCCCTCTTCCAGGGGATCTTCCCGACCCAGGGATCGAACCTGCGTCTCCATGCCTCCTGCATCGACAGGTGGGTTCTTTACCACTTGGGCCACCTGGGAAGCCCTGGAGGCCAGCTTAGGGGATGTTGAACTCGAGCGCTGATTCTCCCATGGGGTGACCTGCTGCCAGTCAGCGTGCAGAAGGACCACCTTGGGCGTCCCCTTCACATGGGGATGGGGTGTGTACACGAAGGGACAGATGGCCAGCAGAGGACCGACCTCGTCCCTTCTGTCCCATGACATGTGCCTCGAGTCCCCGCCCCCTGCCCAGGATGACTGCGTGCTCTATGGGCAGCATGGAGACAGTGCCCCTGCCTGTGGAGCTCGCTGCCTCAGGTGGGGCTGAAACGGGCCGCCCGATGACAAAAGGAGCTGGCGTGTTTGATTGCCACCTGGACAGAAGGCCAGTGGGCAGCACAGACATGGGGTTGGGCCAAGAGAGCTCTGGGGTCCTCTGGTCTGACCTTTTAACAAGCAAGGATGCTGGGCTCAGAGAAGGCTCCAGAGCTCTTGGGGGGGCCAGAAGGGTGGGGATGTGCTCCACTGGCTTCTGGGCTAATGATCTTCAGGTGCTTGGGCTGTGATGTCAGAGTCCACCCATTGCCAGTCATCTTGGGAACCCCCCAACCCTGAGTATCAGCTGGCTCAGGGGGTCACTTCCACTTCTCTCCCACCCTCCTTGCCCCTTCCACTTCCTGTGTTTGAGCCCGACTTGATCCTGTTATAGGTGTATATAAGCACTTGCTTTGTAGTGGAGCCCAGGCCTAGCTCTGGACACTCTCTGGCAAAGGCCTGTCCTCACAGAGCTCACCGTCTCCGGGGGAAACTGACAGTCAGGACTGATGCCGAGAGGCAGAAATGTGCCAGGAGGTGTCATCCAAGGGGACCTTGAGCAGCTGGGGGCCCGGGAAGGGAGCAGTCAGGTGGAGCAGGGTTGGTGAGAGAGTCCCACACAGGTTGTGGACCCTTGTGGCCGGAGCCCTGGGGTGGGGGGAGTTATAGGCAGGCAGGAGAGGGTGCTGGACTCCTGGTGCTGGGGGTCAGGCCGCCCCACTGCAGCCCAGCCCTGGCCCGAGGCCACCAGAACCACGAAAAGGTTCAGCAGATGAGCCATGTCGTCAAGTCAGTGGAGGGAGTGTTCTGTAGCTAAGGTGAGGCAGGTGGCGCCTGCTCGGTGCGCCCCACTCTTTGTGACCCCACCAGCTGTAGCTCCCTAGGCTCCCCTGTGCATGGAATTTTCCAGGCAAGAATACTGGAGCTGGTTGCCATTCTGCTTCCCCGGTGGAATCTTCCCCACCCAAGGATTGAACCCACGTCTCCTGCATTGGCAGGCAGATTCTTTACCACCTCACCACCTGGGAAATCCACGTGAGGCAGGAGGGAGGCCAATTAGGAAGCCGCTCGAAGATGAAGGCATCGTCAGCTGCTGCATCCAGTCCTCGGTCCTGACGTTCCCACACACATTCCCCGTCCTGCCAAGCCCAGCCCGTAGCCGTGGGGCCCAAGGTTAAATCAGTGGTTCTCAGTGAGAGGCAGTTTAGCCCCCACCCCCACCCCGTTGAGGGCTATTTGGCAATATCTGAAGACATTTTTGTGCTACTGGTAACTAGTGGGCAGAGGCCAGGGGTGTTGCCAAACATCCCACAATGCACAGGGCTGTCTTGCAACAAAGAGTTCCCCAGAAATGTCAGCAGGGGCGAGCAAAGAACCCCAGTAGGTAACATCCTACCTCACCAGGTTAGTACTTTAAAAGAAGCGTGTCCTCAGCGTTTTGGGAACAAGAGGAAAGGGCCAGCTGTGTCACAGAGCCTCGGGGAAGGTTTCTGGAGCAAGGGCACTTTTGAGTTGGGTTTTGGAGGGTGAGTAAGAGTTTTCCAGGAAGAGGGGTTGAGTCAGCAGAGATGGGGGGAGTGTGGCTGGGAATACAGGTGCACGGAGGTGGACAGAAGTTGAGCTCGTGTCCTCTCAGCACTGTTGCGGACTCACTGTGGCCTTTGGGTGTCTGTCTTATCCTTTGTTGTTGTGTGCTTGCTCAGTCGTGTCTGACCCTTTGCGACCCCATGGACTGTAGCCCACCAGGCTCCTCTCTCCATGGGATTCTCCAGACAAGAATACTGCAGTAGGTTGCCATGCCCTTCTCCAGGGGATCTTCCTGACCCTGGGACCAAACCCACGTCTCCTGCATTGGCAGGCGGGTTCTTTACCATCTGAGCCACCATTTTTTGCCCTTGGCAGGGAGGCAAAGAAACGGTTGCAGCAGAGCGGCGGCCCTGTCCCTGGTTACACGATGGGGGCTGACCCTAGGCCCCACAGACTCCCCTCCTGACTCCTCTGAAGGCCCTGGGCAGGCAGAAGGAAAGGGGGACATCATGGGGAGGTGGCATCATGCTGGGCCCAGCAGGGAGTGGTGTGCCCACTCTCACATGGGGGCACCCCCAGGGGCCCCTGTTCTAGGGCTTGGTTTGTTTCAGGGTGGGGGCTGGGCAGGGAGCCAGAAGGAAGGTTTTGGGCGTGGCCACTCCCGCCCACCTCCATTCAGGTTATACACTTCCAGACGGGTAGCTGGTAGCTGTCCCCACCGCTGCAAACCTCTGTCCCTTGAATTAGGAGTCAGGCTGACAGTGACTCCAGACGTAGGTAATGGAGTAGAACCAAGAGGAGCAAGGCTGCTCAGCTGAGTTCAGGTCCCAGGCCCCCCACTTACTTGGGCACATCCCTCCAAGTGTCTCTGCTCCACTTCTTTGCCTGTAAAATGGGGTCCTAAGGTTACCCGTAGGTACTGTGAGGTTTCAAAGAGAATCAACTGAAGGGTCATCCCGGCTGTCTGAGAGTAGTCATGAGCATATGATGGTTGTGTTTTCAAAAATGGCTGCTGGGGACTGGCCTGCCCCAGTCTTTTCGGAGGGTGGGGTGCAGTGGTCAGAGTTGCAGTGGTGAATCAGACCTGGGCTCTGCTCTGCCCTCTGTGGGGGTCCACTTGGTGAGAAGCTTTGCAGGTGTAAGAATGACATGTGTCCAAGGTAGCAAATAATAAGGGTGGGAGGGTAGGGAAGGTAGTGTGGGCTTTCTGGACTGGGAGAGATCATTTCTACCTTGGAGCATCAGGAAAGGCTTCCTGGAGGAGGTGGGGAGCCTTTGCCCAAGCGTTAGAAGGTAATTCGGAGAAGGTCATCTGGGAAGTAGGGAAGGTATTCCAGCCTGCAGCGAATAAAGGGAAGAATGACAGAGCAAGTGATCTGCTGGAGGAGGGCAGGGGCAGAATGGGAAATGGACTCTGGACTGTGGCTTAGGGCTGCTTCCTCTGGATGAGGGAGGGAGCCTCCAAGGTCGAGCGGGATGGGCTGGCTGAACCCTGGACTGAGCCTCTGGGTTCAGTACTGCAGGTCTGGAAGCAGAGAGGTTTGTGGAGCTGCTTGGCAGTCACTGAGTTGGGTCCTCCGTGAGCAGAGGGCCCCGCAGGTCACATTTGCCGTGCAGGTTGGTTTCTAGGGCCTGCTTTTAGGAACTGGGTGTGTCTAGAAAGCCAGCGCTCTGGAAACTTAATCCTCCCAAAGGTCACTTTGCCTGGAGTTTGGAGGAGGCCACCACGGGCCATCAGCAGCTCCAGAGGAGCAGGGCTGTGTCCCACAGCTTCACTGATGTGGCGACATGTCCACAGGATTCCAGGCGTGCCGAGGCAAAGCCGCCATGCCCTGTGGCTGGGGCCACCCCTTAACCTTACCTGTAAAGTGCCGTGGTGACCTCTGGCCTCAGAGGACACAGGAATGTGAAAGCTCCTTTGGGGGCGGGGGGTGCTTTAGGGATTCTTCTTTCCACGTGTGGAAAGGTATGGGGGAAGAATGCTTCATTTGCTGGGCTGGGGATGGGCCTCCACGTACAGGTGGGAGGTGGGAATGGTCCAGGGTCCTCTGAATGTGTGATCAGAGTCCGGACATAGTGCCTGGTGCGTTGGTGGAAGGCAGAGGGGTCAGTTCAGATGTAGTCACAGTATTGTCCTGGTTCCAGGAGGGGCAGGAAAAACTGGAATCTGGGCAGGGTGGGAAGATGAGGTGGATGGACTTGGGACAAGCCTAGGATCACAGGGCAGGGCAGGGTTGAACAACGAGTGGGCCAGGGCCGGGACAGGCCTGGGGTCAGAGGTCGGGTTTGCAGAGGGACACGCCAAGGGTGGAGGGTGGGGGGCAGGGCTGGGATGCGTCTGGGAACCCAGCGAGACGACAGGAGGTTTTCACAGGCTCTGCCCACATCCGCTAGGCATCCGCGGGCCTCAAATGCCAAGGCTTCCTTCTGGTTTCTGCCTGAAGCCCCTGTCCCCTGATGGGGGTGGGGGGAGGAGGGCAGGAAGGAAGTCCCAGGGGAGGGGCCCCCCCAGCCCCGCACGGCAGGGTTTGCCATGAGCCTGGGCGGTCACAGACGCTTTGGGGACAGGGAGGCGTCCCCTTTGGCTGGGGAGCTGAGCTGCTGACTCTGTTTGTTTGTGTTCAGCCTGGAGAGCTCGCCCCCAGTCGTGTTGGGAATGTGGACAGGGGCGCCGGGAGAGCCCCCTCGCACTGACCCGAGGTTTCACTCGCCCCAGCCGCTTTAGGGGAAAGATCTGTAGGGGCAGAACTGCCTCCCAGGGCCACTGTTTAACTCACCTTCCACTTCTCCAAGCAACCCCCGCTTCCCGCTCCCCTTTAAGGGCAGGGCCGGGCTGGGCATCACCGTGGGCATGAGTCCCCCTGGTGGGTGGTCTCCCACCTGTCGTGCCCACATGCGGGGCTCAGAGCCGTAAGTCAGCCTTGGAACACGGGCCTTGGAGCCACCCGGCCACAGACCGCTTTCGCCAGCTTCTCTTTGAGGGAAGTTGTCCTTATTAGAACGTTCCAGTCCTGAGGGCTAACCTGGGCAGGAGCAGGTTGGGTTCAGAGGGACGTTTACTGGATCCTACACATCATCGTTTTATTGCAGGGTAATCTAGGGACAATAAAATCCATCCGTTTCAAACGCACAACTAGAGTTTTGACAAAAGCTTTCCAGTCACTCCCATGGGCCTCTCCACGGGCCTCTCCACCCTGCCCCCCACCCCCCAGGCCCTGTCAGCCCCGACAACCGGCTTTCTGTGGCCTGTGGGCAGGCCTTTCCTGGACTTTGATCAGAACGGACTCCTGCCGCGTTCTCCTTTGCATCCGGCTTTGTCATTCACCCTGAGGCTTTCGAGGCTCCTCCCGCGCGGTTGAGGGGCCTCAGCAGTTTGTAGCCTTTTGTTGCCAAGTAGTGTTCCCCTGGGTGGACAACGTGGTTTGCTTCTCCAGACACCTGGGGGTGGACCTTTGGGCTGGTTGTTTTCCACTTAGGGGCTGTCAGGAACTTTCATGTGTATCTTTTTGTGGGCATGCACTTTTCTTTCTCTTGGGTAAATACCTAGGAGTGGGGGTTTTTGCATAAATGTTATGTTTAACTTTATAAATAACCAGCCCAGCTCTTCCAGCTGTATTATTTTGCATTCCCCCCAGCAGTATATAAACATTCCAGACTGTTCCCCACCCATCCTTGCCAACATTTGGTGATGTCAGTCTTAATTCTCTTGACTCTCCTGGGTATAGGGTGGTTCCTCACTATAGTTCTGATTTGCGTTTCCCAAAAGGCTAATGACATTGAGCACCTTTGCATGGGTTTATTTGCCATTCAGAGTATCTTCAGATGGTTGATGTCTCTCTGATTTCATTTTTTGCTTATGTTTATTCTGCATCGGATTAATGTATGAACCACATATGTTAAGTACGTACTCTATCATGTGACACTAAGTCCTAGGGGTAAAAGGACTGTGTAAATTTTTACCCCCTCCCCCCAAAAAAATAATTGAGCGTCTGTCGTTTGCTAACTGCTGTGATGGCTAAAGGAGATAAATGCACATGGAGCAGGTCAAAGAGGAGTTGGAGGAGAGGGATAAGGGGGCCAGGGACCGTGTGATGTGTGTCGTGTTAAATGCTTTGCAAGCACAGGAGAGAGAGGGGCTGTCACGGCAGGCTTCACGCAGATGGCTCTTCAGGCCTGATAAGTGGGTGTTAGCAGGCAGGGAGAGGTGTTGCTGGCGAGGGCACAGCATTTACAGAGACCAGGGGGCTTGCAGGAATGGTAGGAGGCTGGTTGCCGGAACTGGGACTTAGCAGGACGCTTCTCCGGACTCTGTTGGGTGAGGGGACGGCGATCCTGTGGCTAGAAGCTGAGAAGAGTCCGGGCCTCTGGCCTTGTTGAGGGGCGTTAAGGAGATGGGGATGGGGAGACTGTGAGGTGGTCACAAGAGGTGGGAGCAGTTGGGGGGGCAGGTCAGATGCACCTGCAGCAGCCTTCCTGGGACCCGACGCGTTCACAGCCCGTAGCTGCTCCTTTCACAAGGCACTTGGCTCTGCAGCGCATGTCGGCGGGTGTCGGGATTAGATGCCTGGCGCTCTCTGCCCTCCTGGGAGGACGCTGGGCTCTGATGACAGAGCATCTGAGCACAGGGCCGCAGGTTTGCTGAGACCCCTGGGCCGTGTGTGTCAGGGAGTGCCGTGATCGACTTTGATAAATTGTATGTTTAAGCCTGATGACTGAGTCCAGAGAGCTGCTCCTGGTCTCCGACGCTGGCCCAGTTCTCACTGCAGAGTCCATCCAGCCTTGGATTTGAGCCACGAAAGGGAGTTTCCCAAATCGAGGGATTTGAACGAGGAGGGGGCCCCCAGCTGCCTACCCGCCTCTCTGTTCCTGCTCCTCCAGGCCAGAGGCTCCGGTTTGAGTCAGACCCCGCCTGGCAGCCTGGGGAGAGCTGATTCGGAATGGGGAGACTCGCTCTGGGGAGCTGGACTCAGAGAAGGCGGCAGCCCCCTACAAGTGGGAGAAAACTAAGAGTCGTGGATTTTTTTTCCTAAGGAAACTTATGTCCCATGTGTATTTCGAAAATACGTATTTGTTTGGCAAGTACCGAAAGAAAGCAAATCACCTCGCATCTTATAAAGGAGTTAAATTGCCTAGAATTCTTGTCACCCAGGCAGGTAAGCGTACTTCTGGGGTTTTCCTTATGGAGGTTTTGGTGTCTGTATTTGTGTGTGTCCATGGGTCATTTTCCCACCCAACTCCGTTAATCCGGAGAGTGGAAAGCAAGTTTGCCCGCTTCTGGGTTGCCTGTGTTCATTCTGGTCTCCTCCCTGCAGAATCCGGCCATTGCGGACATCTACACGGAGCACGCCCACCAGGTGGTGGTGGCCAAGTACGCGCCCAGCGGCTTCTACATCGCCTCCGGAGGTACCTGTCTGTCCGAGCGTGGCTTCTGGCTGCGTGTGGTGTGGCCCGCCCCACCCTCCCCCTGAGTCCTGGGCGCCTGGCTTGGGAAGGTTGCGGGGGTTGGTGAAGGAGGCGGGGAGGAAGGTCCAGGAGGGTGGGAATGGTGGGTGGGGCAGACATGGGAACTGTGAGCCACCGAGAAGCCCCTTTCCAGAGCTGTAGCTGGCAGTGTTCAGCTGGTTCCAACTCAGAGGTCAGCGGGATGCTCACGAGCCGTTAGGGCAGCTGTGTTGTGATGTATCAAAGCCCATTGAGTGTGTGTGTGTGTGAGTGTGTGTGTGTTTCTGTGTGTGTGTGTGTGTGTGTGTTTGTGTGTGTTCCTGTGTGTGTGTGTTGCTGACTTGTAGCTTTGCCTCATGTATGTGAATGTGTGTGTTTGTGTGTGTTTCTCTGTGAGTGTGTTTCTGTGTGTGTGTGTTTGAGTGTGCAAGTGTGTATTTCTCTGTGTTCCTGTGTGTGTGTGTGTGTATCCAGCCGGGTCTCAGGCCCCGGGAAGGGCCGAGTGGATGGGCTGCTGTGAGCCTTGTCAGTTCCCCCCTAGAGAGGGATGGAAGTGAGCAAATTGCTGAACGGACTAATGGCCAGTGGAGAAGGGCAGGGATCGTGCATGCCGGTGGCCGCCCGCCTACACTGCCCTCCCGTGCCGGGCAGGCGCCGTCGGGTTGCCCCTGTGGGGGTTGCCCCTTCCTCTCTGTGTTCTTGTTTAGTCGCTCTGTCCCGTCTGTCTCTGCAACCCCATGGACTGTAGCCCGCCAGGCTTCTCTGTCCATGGGATTTGGATATTCCAGGCAAGACTGCTGGAGTGGGTTGGCATTTCCTTCTCCAGGGGATCTTCCCAACCCAGGGATCAAACCCGAGTCTCCTTTACGCTGAGCCGCCAGGGAAGTCCTCCTACCTGTGCAAGCCTTCCTTAAAATAACTCGCCTTCCTGGGCCTTAATTTAACTGCCTTGTCTGTAAACCGGAGCTTTAGTTCCTACCAGGTTGGTTTGGGGAGGACCCCGGGCAGCAATGCGTGTGCGATGCCTGAAACTCTGGAACACTCAGGGGTCAGAGGCATGCTCACTGAAGGCTGATGCCAGCTGCCCAGGGTTGTGTGTGTGGGACTTGGCCAGGAGCTGGCACGAAGTGGGCCCTTAATGATTTTTATGTTTAGACCTACTCTTGATCCCATCTGTAAAACTTGCTCTAATTTATATCCTATGATTTACTCTAGCCCTGTGATTCTCCACCCCCGCCCCCGCCGGCCCTGCTTTGCTTGCCAGCACAATGCCTCTTCATTTAAAGCCCGGGATTTGGCCCTGGTGCCTTTTAAAATGTGTCTTCTCGGGAGAGGAGTATGGTTGGCGCAGCTCAGCGACGTGGTGCTGGGAGCCACAGCCCAGCTGCTGAATCACTCGCGAGCCCAGGCCTGCCCTCCAGTCCCGGGGCAGGTCACTGAACCAGCAGGAGGCACGGTCCTCGCCTGCTGGTACAGAGACCGTTGCAAAGGACAGTCCGCAGAAGTAAAGGCTCCATCTCACGTTTTCCCTCTCGTGCAAGCTCCCGGGTTTGGTGGGGAAGTGAGTGGGGTGGGGCTGTGAGCTGGCAGGCCGTGGGCGGTGTGTTTTATGTTTCTAGCAAGCTGGTCCTTTGAATGGAGCAAAGACCAGGAAACAGTTACTGCACGGAGATGAGTGCTCTGGGCTAAAGATAGTGTTGTGTGTAGAGTATGGAGCTGGAGAGGCGCCGTGCTCTCTGGCTAAAGTGGGTTACCCAGCACCTGCTATGTCCAGGGTGGGGTTGGGGGTCCCAGGACCTCAGGAATCCTGCGGTCACTCTCAGATGGGGCTCCAGCCTCAGATCTGTGAGTCTTTAGATCCCCCTAAGTTTGGCCGGTCCACATTCAGGTAAAGGATCGAACCTTCGGAAGGCCTGGGTGAAGAGCCCAGGCCCCTAGCCCCTAAACCAGACAGCAGCACATGCCTTTGGGGACCCTCGCTCCTGGCGGGTGGTCCTCAGGGTAGAGCCATTCCAGGGCCTGATTTACCTTTCTAGGGGATCTTCCCGGGCTGCTGGGGCTGCATAGGGGTTTCCACCCCTGACACCGCAGTGATGCTGGTGTGAGCCCCACACCAAAGTGGGGGGCACAGGCTCACCATGAGCAGATCCTGTTTCTTTTCTGGATGCAGCTTATTGTCTGGGGAGAGACTCTCTCCGGATGGTGGAAGGCGGCCTTGTGGAGGGCGGGAGCCCTTCCCCCGGCCCTGTCTGCCCCTGTGCACTGTGGACCTCTGCTCTGTGGCCCTGTGAGTGCAGCACGTGGATGCGTGCTTGTGTTTGCAAGCAGGTGCCTGGTCTGTGCTGTACCCCCGTGGCCTAGTGCCGGGGCCTGGTCCCCAGGGGTACCCGCTTAGGGCTGCCCTCAGCCGATGGGGCCACGCCTGTTCTCTAACCCCTCCGTCTGTTTCCAGCCCTAGTGCTCCTGAAAAGAATTAAATGTACCAGCAGGGCCCATCAGAGGGGGCTGATGGTCCAGGTCAGGGTCGGGGGGCAGGTGCTGGAGAAGAACTGTGATGCCAGGCCTGTTAAGGGGAGAGTGAGCTGAGGGCAGGGCAGGCAGTTCCCCCCTGAGCCCGGGGAGGGGGAGAGTGGCTCTGCTGTCTTGGGGACCGGGGGTGGGACTGTTTCTGACGTGTGCTGCAGACGCTGCTGTGTTTTCCATAACTCCGTGTAGCACCCTGGGTTGGCCTGAGCGCGGGGACTGCACGGCCTGGTTCGTGGGTGAATGTGAGCACACACGTACACGTGAGCACGGGCGTTGGTGTACGTGTCCTTCCTGCACATGCAGTACACCTTTCCCTTCTCCGGCCTCTGCCCCTTTCTTGCCTTTCCCTGCCGGCCCGTTGGTTCAGCCAAGGGGCTTAACTCGCTCGGGTCAGCTTTTGCGCTCGCCTCGGGCAGCGTGCCAGGCTGTCCGGCTGGACCGGTCCAAAGACCAGGGGCCCCTCATCCGGCCGTTCACAGGGAAGCTCATGTCCCCTTCCGACTGTCCCACGGCTGGACGGGAGCCCCGGGTGTGCAGAGGTGGGGTCCTCAGTGGCGTCTGCAGAGCCTTAGGCAACCCGCTGACCAGTTAAAGACTAACTCGTCTAGACTGCAGTGGACTGGGGGCTGGTCTGAGACTTCACACTTGTCAACTCACTTTGTCGGCACAACAGCCCTCTGGTGGCTGGTTATCCCCCCTCGGGTGCAGTGGTAGGGGGTGTTTTAGACCCGCAGAGCTGCAAGGGGCAGGGGTCGCGTCTGCAGTGGATGCCCACCCTCGAGTGGACCCAAACAGGAGACAGTAGCCGTTCCCCTGGACCTCAGGTTCAGTGAAGCGGCCAGGGATCCTGGAAGCAGGGTGAACAGAACTGCTGGGGGGATGGGACTTCCCTCGCCACCCCACCCCCACCCCCGACCCATGTGGGGCTGAGTGAGCTCCTAGCCTTGAGAGTTCCTGTAAAACACTCCGCCTTTCCTGCTCATTTGGGAAGGGGCGTGTCAGGGTTGGTGCTGGGAACTGGGTGTCAGGGTGGAGGTGGGCAGGGAGGCAGTGACGCTTTATCACTGATCAGCCGCAAGTGCTGCAGTGAGAAACCAGCTTGGCATCAGGTTCTGCCTGGAGTGTCACGCTCCCAGCCCTGACTCGTGTGTCTCCTGGGAGGCTCTCAGCCACCGGTGCTGGCGGGGTGCCTGTCTCCACGAGCGGGGCCTGCAGGGCACAGGGGCACCCTCATTTCCACTGGTCACTGCAGCACCCACACGGGAGAGACGGCCTCACTAGGATTGTCCTGTTTTGCAAATGAGGATCTTTAGCTCCTAAGTGTTAAAGGAAGTTGCTCTGAGTCCGTGTGCCAGTTCGATCCTCTTCAAGGAAAGGAATACAGTCATAAATCAGACTGCTTCCAGGGTTCGGGGGGGGGGTGCCACTGTGCGTCCCTGGGCTTCCTGATGGCCTGTGCAGGGCCCGTGATCCCCGGGGAAACACTGGGACCCCATGCTGGTCTTCACGGAGGCAGCGGGCTCAGTGATGGCATCTGAGTGCTGCTTACCTGATGGATGCCCGTGCCTCTGGCCAGCCTACCAGCCTGGGGACTGTGGGCAGCACCACATGGCGTGCCCGGAGCCCACACGGCCCTGGCCCCGAGGTGAGTGTGGCCCTCACCGCCCCGTTGTGCCTGCTGTCCGGCTGGACCGGTCCAAAGACCAGGGGCCCCTCATCCGGCCGTTCACAGGGAAGCTCATGTCCCCTTCCGGCTGTCCCACGGCTGGACGGGAGCCCCGGGTGTGCAGAGGTGGGGTCCTCAGTGGCGTCTGCAGAGCCTTAGGCAACCCGCTGACCAGTTAAAGACTAACTCGTCTAGACTGCAGTGGACTGGGGGCTGGTCTGAGACTTCACACTTGTCAACTCACTTTGTCGGCACAACAGCCCTCTGGTGGCTGGTTATCCCCCCTCGGGTGCAGTGGTAGGGGGTGTTTTAGACCCGCAGAGCTGCAAGGGGCAGGGGTCGCGTCTGCAGTGGATGCCCACCCTCGAGTGGACCCAAACAGGAGACAGTAGCCGTTCCCCTGGACCTCAGGTTCAGTGAAGCGGCCAGGGATCCTGGAAGCAGGGTGAACAGAACTGCTGGGGGGATGGGACTTCCCTCGCCACCCCACCCCCACCCCCGACCCATGTGGGGCTGAGTGAGCTCCTAGCCTTGAGAGTTCCTGTAAAACACTCCGCCTTTCCTGCTCATTTGGGAAGGGGCGTGTCCGGGTTGGTGCTGGGAACTGGGTGTCAGGGTGGAGGTGGGCAGGGAGGCAGTGACGCTTTATCACTGATCAGCCGCAAGTGCTGCAGTGAGAAACCAGCTTGGCATCAGGTTCTGCCTGGAGTGTCACGCTCCCAGCCCTGACTCGTGTGTCTCCTGGGAGGCTCTCAGCCACCGGTGCTGGCGGGGTGCCTGTCTCCACGAGCGGGGCCTGCAGGGCACAGGGGCACCCTCATTTCCACTGGTCACTGCAGCACCCACACGGGAGAGACGGCCTCACTAGGATTGTCCTGTTTTGCAAATGAGGATCTTTAGCTCCTAAGTGTTAAAGGAAGTTGCTCTGAGTCCGTGTGCCAGTTCGATCCTCTTCAAGGAAAGGAATACAGTCATAAATCAGACTGCTTCCAGGGTTCGGGGGGGGGGTGCCACTGTGCGTCCCTGGGCTTCCTGATGGCCTGTGCAGGGCCCGTGATCCCCGGGGAAACACTGGGACCCCATGCTGGTCTTCACGGAGGCAGCGGGCTCAGTGATGGCATCTGAGTGCTGCTTACCTGATGGATGCCCGTGCCTCTGGCCAGCCTACCAGCCTGGGGACTGTGGGCAGCACCACATGGCGTGCCCGGAGCCCACACGGCCCTGGCCCCGAGGTGAGTGTGGCCCTCACCGCCCCGTTGTCCCGCAGACGTGTCTGGGAAGCTGAGGATCTGGGACACCACGCAGAAGGAGCACCTGCTGAAGTATGAGTACCAGCCCTTCGCTGGGAAGATCAAGGACATTGCTTGGACGGAAGACAGTAAGAGGATCGCCGTGGTCGGGGAAGGAAGGGAGAAGTGAGTCTGGCCTCCGCGCCCGTCCCCCCCTCCCCGTCCGTGTCCCTTGCTTGGCTTTCTCTCCTGGGCACCCTGGTGGGAGGGCTGCAGTGATGTCGGTGCGGCTCGGACTGGGGGTGGCAGGGTGCGTGATGAGTCCTGTGGGTGCTGGGCCTTCGTTACAGGGCTGGCTTTAGCAGTGCACGTCCGAAAACCACGGAGAGCCCCCCCGGGTTTGTCTCTGGGCCCAGGGACCTCCTTTTTTCCGACATCCTCGGCCCTTCACCTCCTGGAACCTGTGCTGTCCCGCACACGTTCTAGACACAGGGATACAGAGCAGGTCAAACCGTGGGACTCCTTAGAGTGTTTACTGGGGTTCCTCCCCGATGCTTCCCCACCACCACACCTGCCGAGGCGGGGAGGCTGGATGTGATCGCCAGGTGGGCGCACCCCACACGGCCTTACTAGGGAGGAGGGACGCTGGGCAGGTGGCCCTGGGCGGCTGCTTGCCCTCACAGGGCCGCTGACCAGCAGGGTCTGGACCTCACTCCAGGTATCTGGCTCCAGGCACAGGCAGGGTTCCGTCCTCAGCCCCGCTGCTGCCGTCCAGCACTTTGAACTTGTCTCCATTTCCCTTACTCGGGCTTTCTCTTAACGGGTATCATGATAGGTATTCATCCTTCCATCATCTCTTACATCTTCCTTGTTGGTCTTAATTCCTTCTTCGCCGAGTCATAGCTCGCAGTGCAAACAGCACATTTTCATTGACTGCCGACTGCTCGCTGACTGCAGGGCGGCGTCTCATTTCGAGTAGGGGCCGGTACTTGGTGTGTTTCCTGGTCCCCACCTCCAACCACCGCCCTCCATCACTCCCCCCACCCCCTCATTAAAACAGCCGTGAAACTGGTGAACCCTGAGCCATTGGCCTGGCTGGTGCTTCTGAGGCATCTTCACGTGGGGGGCTCCTTGAGTCTGGGCTATAAGACCACGGTCACCCGGTCCCCTCCCGGGGGCCCTCGCGGCTGCTCTCGCTAGCTCTCCCGCATTTCAGACGAAGCCGGGGTGCTAGTGTGTTGGTTCTTTCTGGGAGCACGTGTGACGCACGATCGTGAGCAGGGCTACCCCGCCGGCATCCCTGCCCCTGGTCGCTAGCGACACAGCCGCCGGTCCCAGTGACCTGGCAAGGCCTGACCTTTCTCTCCTGTGGCTCCTCTCGTTGGGTGAAGGTTCGGAGCTGTCTTCCTGTGGGACAGCGGCTCCTCCGTGGGCGAGATCACAGGCCACAACAAAGTCATCAACAGCGTAGACATCAAGCAGAGCCGGCCGTACCGCCTGGTGACCGGCAGCGACGACAACTGCGCCGCGTTCTTTGAGGGGCCACCGTTCAAGTTCAAGTTCACGATCGGCGTAAGTGAGCATCTCTGGAGGGTGGTTTTAGGGGGAGCTTTGTGGCTTGTGCGTGAAGCCAGCGGAATCTAGACCTGTTACATGCTGGTGGCAGAAGGTCATGCGAGCACAGCGTTCACGCCAGGTTCACGGGATGATGGTTCCAGCACTCGGGGGTGGGCGGGGAGCAGGTTTACCCTGGGACCATGTGTGTACTGGGCAGGCGCCACATCTCTGACCAGGCGAGTGTCCTGGCCCAGAGGGGCCCTGCTAGGGGAACCCAGGCCCGAGGCAGCCTGCCCTCTGGTTGTGCCAGTGTGAGGCCCACTGAGCCTCCAGTGTGGCAGAGGAGGTGAGCTCCGGGGATGTCTGGGTCTGTTCCCTCCGGCACCTCCTGGGAGATGGATGAGGGCAGGGTCACACCGGAAAGGTGACACGTGGTAAGCAGAGTTGGGTGCTCTGCCTGTGGGGGCGTGCTCTGAATGCTGAGTGGAACCACACAGCCTTCTGTAGGAATGACTGCAGGGCCTTGGGCCCCGCACGTGGGCCTGACCCTCTCTCAGCCTCACTTTATCCATCTGCAAGATTGGCGTGGGACATGGGCGTGAGAGCATTTTAGCAAGGGAGTTGGGCTGTGCACAGCGCCCTCCCCAGGTCAGAGCGGCCCATGAGGTTCGTTTCCTGCCCTGGGGCGCTGAGGCTGGAGTATAGAAGGAAGGGCACGTGGCTGCGGACGGCCCACCTGTGAGTCTCACGGACCACCCATGGGCGGTCCAGACCTGCCCTCCCAGGGTCTCTTGTGAAAACACTGCACGGCCATCAGCCCTGGTGGTAGACGTGGACGTGACCTCGCTGAACTGCAGAGTGGAGGACACTCAGCCCTTTACTGCCGGCTGTGTCCCCTGGAGGTGGCTGAGCTGGGCTTGGCCAAGGTCCCAGGACGTGTCCAGAATGTTAGTGGCTCGCTGAGGAGTCCTGTAAACTCTGATGATGATACAGTGAGTCACGAAGAGCGGGCAGGGCGTGACCCGACGGTGGTGAGGGTTCTTGGCGGGCCCCTGGGGTGTCCCAGAGACAGGACCTGGGCCGTGGGCAGCATTTCCGTACATGGGTCTCGGCCCAGCTGCAGCGGGGCTTCTCCAGGTTCCCTGTTCCTGGTGAAGCAGGTCAGTTTTATCCCAGGGCCCCCGAGTAGGGTCTCTGGCTGGCTGCCTGGGAGGCACAGTGGGCACTGCTCCTCTGCCCTTCAGGGTGGGCAACCTGGAGTCCCTCCCGACACCCCCATCACCTCCCAGAGGCTGGCCCCTGGGGCTGCTGGTCGTGGTGGGGTGGTGTTCAAGGTCATGTTTCCTGAGCGGGATAAGGTACTCTGGAGCACGGGTGAGTCATGCTGAGTCAAGTAGCTGGGCTTCCTGCGCAGTGCCCAGCGGAGGAAGGAGGGGAGGTTTCTGTGGCAACCAGAGGCTTTCCCAGCTCATCACCGTGGAGCTAGCCCGCCCAGCTCCCCACGCCCCGCACACACATTGTGTTTGTTTTTACTTGGCTGAGCTATGGGTGGACAGGGCTCCTTTCTCTCCACCCCGCACCGCCCCCGCCCCAATCCACCCAAGGATTTAGTTGCTCTTTGCAGATGTAGGTTAGACCCAGCAGCTCAGTGGTGGTGGGGGGTAAGTGGACCCAGGATTCTTTCCAGACTTGACCTGAGCCTGTGCTCCTCATCCCTGTCAGAGATCAAAAGGGGCTGTGGACCAAGAGTGGGTTCCTGGGTGGCAGCCCAGCACCGCAGCTGGCCAGCTTTGCAACCAGCGGGCTGACCCTGCCTCTGAGCGCCCCCTAGTAACATGGTGAGGCCAGCCCTTGTCCACAGCCCCAAGGCTGGGGCGAAAGGAGAGGCGCTGGTGGACGTGTGAGTGTCCATGAGGAGCTGTTGGGCTTCTGCTGGAGAAGATTCTAACAGGCTCAGTGGGCCTCGAACACAAAGGATAGGAGGACACTCGGGGTCCCCCACACCCTCCTAAAGTGTCTCCTAGGGGGCTGACAGCAAGGTCAGCTTGTGACTGTTCCGTGTGTACCTGGCCTCGACCCTCACGGCCCCAGCGTGAATCTGTAACATGAGGGCCGCCCATTGGTCCACGTTCCAGCTCCTGCCATCTTCCTCCTGACCACATTTAGGGCCATAGGGTAAGGGGTGGGCGTGAGGAGCCCAGAGGGGTCAAGTTCAAGTTGCTGCCTCAAAAAGGAGTAACTGGTGTTCCAGATCAACTCCCGGGAGGCTGGGACCCGGGCGGAAGGAAAGCAGTGTTAGAGAACACTTCGGGTGGCCGCCCATCCACCTGCCGGCCTGAGCACAGGATCCTGTTGTTCTTCCTTCTTGTTCAGGGTTTGTTTAAACTACCTTCTGTTGGCAGAGTGAGAGTGGAGACAAAGCTGAGTCATGCCCAACTGTAGCCAGACGGTCCAGGTTCCCGCCTGGCCCGCTGTCCTTGTTTGTCTGAACCTGAAATGGGCTGAGAGGCTGCAGGCGCGAGGGGTGGAGGTGCTGCAATTCCAATTCCCCCTGAAATTGACCGCAGCCCACCCGGGGAAGTGGCTCCAGCGTCCAGGGGACCAGCTGTGTGACAGAGGCCGTGGGCAGCAGTGTCCTGTGCCCAGGGCTGTAGATTCCCCTTCGAGGCTCTCCGGGTGGCCTGAAAAGAGGGCAGGTGGCCCTTGCCCATCCCTGCCTCTCTCTCATGGCCTTCTTCCTGCTGAGGGCATCCCTGGGCTAGGTGCATCTGAATGTGTGCTCACAGGCCCGCTAAGCATCTCTAGCTCCCGAGTGTCTGCACCTGGCCACCTGTGGCCTTGGTGAGTTTCCATGCTTCTCCAGCCTCTACTTCCTCCTCCGTCGGGTAGGTAGGGGGGCACTCCTGGAGCAGACACCTCTGTGACTCTGTCCACGGTCCATTCCATAGTATGTGTGCCTGATGAAATGATGGCTCAGAGCAGGAAGCGTTGGAGGCCTTCTTTGCCCCAGGCCCGCTTGTCAGACTGTGGCTGTGTAATCTGGGACTGGAAACTGCCCACCACGTCTCCCCAGGCCTCTGAGAGCAGCGCACACCCTGGCTGAGGAGGGGACGCCTGGCCTCCCCTTCGCCCAGGTGGGCTGCACAGTCTGGCACCTGAGTGTCTCACACGTCGCCCAGTGGGAGGAGCTGCACTCCTTCTAGAGCCTCGGTCTACTGTGATTACGAGTATCACCTTCCTAGACACGTAAACTTTGAGCTTGAATGTGTGAGGTTTCCGGGCTGTTGTGATTTCCTGTGTCCTTAAGACAGGGCAGGAAACAGCTTTGCATTCAAGCATGTCCAGGTGCCTGCTCTGCACTGGCCCTGGCCTGGGCACACAGCTGACCTGAGCTGTCCTTAACCACCACACGCTCGTGCCAGCTTTTCAGAAAGCTGTGTGCGTGTCCATGGGGGTCATGCCGGAAGGTCATTCAGGCAGGGGGTGACCCAGCCAAGCTCCGTGGATGGTCAGTGGCCTAAGGAGGGTTCGAAGGAGCCTTTTCATTCTCCCATCAGGTCCAGTGGTCACTCTGGGCAGGTCTGTGCAGGGCGACTGGAGAGGCGGAGGAGGAGCATGGTGCTGCCCCTCCGGGCACTTAGCAGAGGGTCCTGACCTCGCAGGGGAAGAGGGAGCCGGGTTTGGGAGGGGGTGGTGGGCTGAAGGGGGCAAGGCGGCCTTCCAGGTCAGGATGGACACCCACTCCTGGGGTGCTGACCACGGAGGCACCTGCTGCCCTCAGGGAGTGTGGGGGCTGTGGGCCTGGGCATCCAAGCTATTTGGTTCCTTTGCAAGCCTGTGACGTGGGATCAGGGGCAGGTGACCAGGGTTTCAATGTGCAGGTAGGAGTCCCGCTGCAGGACCCCGCTGAGGCCGGTGAAGCCCGAGCGGGCTCTGGGGACACCCGAGCCGGTGGGCTGGTCAGCTCCGTGGAGCCCAGGGGCTCTGTGTCCCTGTCAGTGACTGGACGCGGTGCATTACCTAATTACTGCTGGTGGCTCCCATCTCGGGTTTCTCAGTCGTTGGGGGGAGGGGTGATGGGGGAGCAGCAGTGATGGGGGGGAGGTAATG
>SJYT01084101.1:10895-90885 GCA_006410635.1 Cephalophus harveyi | reverse complement strand
ATGGGGCACAGGTAATAGCAGGGTGGGTGGGGGGTAATTATGGTGGGCGGTTCTTGGAAGGGTCCATTGACACTGCCCCACCCAGAGCTCTGGCTTGGCCGCGCCTGAGGCTGGGTGGCCCGCGCCCCAGGGGCCTGCAGGATGGTGCCGCCCTCCAGGATCTTAGGGGGTCTGGGGCCCCCAAGCCCAGCTCCGTCTTCTGAACCTTCCGTGATGTGATGTTTCCCCGAGTCCGTTCCCCCTTTGTCCTCTGGCCTCCCCTCCCCGTGAAACTGGCTATTTTTAGCCCCCCCTTTTTTTGGTTAATGGTCTGCTCACTGTTCCTCCCTTTAAATTGGCTATTTTCAGGAGCAGACATCAGTCTCCCACTCATCTGGGCTCTTGGCTCCAGTGGCAGGAAAAGCTGACGGGGAGACTTTCTAAAGCCACAGCGCCTGGTCCCCGGGCTGGGGGACGTCTTCCCTGTCCAGTCTGACCCCTACCCGGCAGCCTGCCTGGTTCAGGGGTGGGACGACAGACAGATCCACACGTGTGACGTCCCTGTAGGGCCAGGGGTGTTGAGGGTGGCAGGCAGGCAGGGGGGAGGCCTGGTGACCGTGCTGACCTCTGAGCTGGGTGTGTTGAGGGGTTAGTCCTGTTGTCCCAAGGAACCACGGTACCCGGAGTTGGATGAGATGGCATTGCAGGGTGACTCAGGGTCCCACTGGTTCATAGCATGTTCCTCATGCCCCCCAGCGTAGCTCCCACTTTGGCCCCGTGATCTGCTCCACTGCGGGGCACTCTTGGCATGCTGGGTCAGTCACAGGGACCCAGGGGAGCTGGCCTACCCCCCTCCCTCGCCCACCTCACCACCCAGGAACCCAGAACAGCAGGGCAGGGTCAGCCAGTAGAGATGTGGACGAGAGGACCAGACTTGTGGGCAGGTGTGCAGAGAGTGGCTGGGTCGCTTTTCCTTTGACCTCATGCAGAAGGAGCCGCTTCTGCCTGTCCATCCTTCCATCCCCACGGGGTGGTTCTGGGAGGACTGAGAGACGCCCTCCCAGCACTCGTCCTGAACTACCCCAAGAACAGAGTCTGGGAGCCCTCGCCGCCCAGGAGGCTCCCTCGCAACCCTGGGGACAGCAGGCCGCTGGCTGTGGGCCTAGGGAGTTAAGGATCTGACCCCCGGGCTCCCGGCCCAGCTGGCCAGCCCGCCTGCCTGCCTCCTGTCCAGGGCCAAGAGCCAGAGCTCTGCACGGGAAACCAGAGACCTGGGTTCCCAGAACCCGGGCCGCTTGGAGCCTGGTTGTCCCCTGGGGAAAGAAGGGTACCCGAGGCTCCCCAGGGGGTCTCAAGGTGGTAGGGTGACTGTGAGCCGCGGTCATGGGGAAGGGCAGTCAGAGGGCCCAATTTGGAAAGTTCGTTCATTTTGATGGATCACGAGCCCCCTGGGAGACGGCCGTTCTCCAACTAACTCAGAACGCAAGCCTGAGAGCCGGAAAGGTTGGCCTGAGAAGCAGGATAAGTGGACGTGATAAACGAAAAAGGCAACACAGGCCATCCTGGGGTCGGGGGCGTAACCCAGTCTCTGCCCCCGTCTTCACGTTGAGAGAGTCAGTTCCTAGGCAGGCTGATAAGTCCAGGGGTCCCCAAGGAGAGAGCGGTCTGGAATTCTCAAGGAGGAGAAAAGGACAAACTTTTTTCCCCTCTACATTCCTTAGCATTATATAACAATAACGTATCCTGCTTGAGGACAGTTTCTGGAAAAAAAATCTGGCTAACCCTGTTATCTTAAAATGTAAATTACGGGAGTGGGTCTAGTGAGGTCTTAACAACCTCCAGACATTCTTCTGATTCACTGTAATAGCTAATTAAAAGTATATAACTCCATTGCTGACACTAGCGAGGGGGTACTCTTTCTGCCCCCTCTTCTGATGTCGATGGCAGAAGCTTTGTCTATCTCTTTTATACTTTAATAAAACTCTATTACACAAAAGCTCTGAGCAGTCAAGCCTCGTCTCTGGCCCAGATTGAATTCTTCTCTGGAAGCCAAGAATCCCGGCGTCTTCTGTGGTTCAGCAACAGCTTTCAGCGTGGTCCGCCAGTGTCTGCCCTGAGTCCAGATTTCCCTTCCCCCAGGAGGACCCCCGTGGTGTTGGGTCAGGGCCCACCCACCCTCAGGGGCCGTCATCTCACCCTGTTTCTAGTGAGGTCCCATTCACAGGTCCTAGGATTTCAAGCCATCTCTTCAGGACAAGTCAACCCATAAACTTTATACACAAACATGTGCAATTCCTTCCAACCCAGCAGCTCGGGCTTTAAGACTGTCGGTGGTTTACCTCGGCGGCGGCCGGGATTCGCTTTGAGTCGAATTGCTTTCCCTGCAGGTGGGGCGGCTGTGGCCGCGGGGGCAGGTGACCTGTGCACCTTTAGGAGAACGGACGACACCTGTCACTTCACGCGTGCTGGCAGGGGGTGGGCTTCGGATTGATGGCTTGCGGGGTTTTCAGAGGATCACTCTCTGATGCAGACCCTTCTTGACCCAGGAAAGAATGACTTCATTTACTCCTTTAGATAATGGAATCACCTCTGGAGGTCACATCTCCTCAGACTCTTGTTGCCAGGAAGGTCATCACCACTGTTTAATTTCTTTAAAACCTCAGTTCGTTCAGCAGATGCCCAGATGAGCGCCTGCTGTGTGCTGGGCCCCAGGCCAGGCTCTGGGGACTCAGGAGCGAGGCCTCACAGTTGCAGCCTCACTAAGCGTAGGGGTTCTGACCTTGAGTGGACTTCAGAGCCAAAGGGAGGGCCGCGTTTCTGGCTGCAGAGGTTGGGGGGCGTGTACGTCACAACAGGGAGACCTGGCAGGCAGAGATGGGCCCTGCTGAGGCTGGGGGCTGAGCCAGACTTCCTGGTGTGTCCTCTCGGGGCTCCTGCCGAGCTTGGAGGGCTCCTGCGGACTGGCATTCGCATGCACAGTGGTCGTGGGCCTCAGAGCTCATGGAGGGCTTTCCTGAGCTGCCTGTCCCTGGTTAACCATCCCGTTTCCTGCAGGACCACGGCCGCTTCGTCAACTGCGTGCGATTCTCTCCCGATGGGAACAGATTTGCTACGGCCAGTGCCGATGGCCAGGTGAGGTCTGGGACCGGGAGGTGGGGAGCGAGGGGCGTTCGTTCATCTCTTGGGCCTCTGGTGGTTCAGAATAGACAGACTCAGTGAAGCTAGTCTCAACGGGCAGCTCCCTCCCTCCTCCTCCTAAAATGCGACTCAGTTTGAGGCTGTGTCCGCAAAGCGTGATAGCCCCATCTCTCTGTCGGTCTCCTTTTAAAGGAGCTCGAAATTCATCCAGTTTTGATGAATTCCTGTAAAGTCACAGTTGTCAACCCTCTTGATGGTGGAGCAGGGATGAGTGGGAGGAGCTCAGTCAGTGTGCTGACAGCTGGGCATACACACCCACGCATGATACGTGTGTTCATACACACACACGTGATTCACGTTTATATTTCCTGAAAGATCTTCATCTATGATGGGAAGACGGGAGAGAAAGTGTGTGCGCTGGGAGGAAGCAAGGCTCACGACGGCGGCATTTACGCTGTGAGTATAGGCCCGTGTTCCCAGCTTGCTCTGTGCTTACGGTGGGGCCTGTCTGCGTTTGTCATCATCCGTATGCGGGTTGAAGTTGGAAGCTTGAGATGAGGGGTCAGGAGTAGGGGTGCTGGCAGAGACCTTCAAGGTCACACGGGACAGGGTGCCGTGGCCCACAGAGGCCTATGGCCGGGATGCTCACCAGCCTTGCTTTGCGTGTTCCACTACCGCCCGGGCTGTCATCCCTGCTCAGGCACCGGGGCTGTGGACACAGCCCCAGTGTCTTGAGTCTCTTCCCCCTCGGTGGAATGCTCTGACCCGTGACCACCATTTGTTTGAGTAGATCAGCTGGAGTCCTGATAGTACCCACTTGCTCTCTGCTTCCGGAGACAAAACCTCGAAAATCTGGGACGTCAACGTGAACTCGGTCGTCAACACGTTTACCATGGGCTCCAACGTCCTGGACCAGCAGCTGGGCTGCTTGTGGCAAAAGGACCACCTCCTCAGCATCTCCCTGTCTGGCTACATCAACTACCTGGACAAAAACAACCCCAGCAAACCCCTGCGGGTCATCAAGGTAAGGCTGGGCCATGGAGCAGCTCGGCCTGCAAGGGCTGGCCAGACGGGAGGCAGGCGTCCGGCGGGAGAAGGGGCAGCAGAGGCAAGGTGGAGGCCCAGTGGAACGGCAGGACGTGGGTTGCTTTGGGGATATGAGTTTAGCAGAAATGAGAGGCCAGACGCTGAGATCCCCTTCAGCTGCTGTGAAAGCTGGACGTTCAGGGCAGCAGCCCTCACCCCTGCTCACGGGGCTCGTTTGTCCCGAGGGGTCAGCCTTCCTCGGTTAGGAGCCCACCGGCTGTGACCTCCACATGAGGCAGGACGAGGAAGATGCTGAGCCCCGAGACGAGGAATGTGGCAGGGTGTGGCCGCAGGTGTGGGGGCCCAGCTGGCCTTGGAGCTGGGCCGGGACGATGTGCAGGGTGTGAACGTGAGAATGCGTGGGGAGGCACCTGTCCCGTGTGGTTGGGGCAGGGTGGGCACCAGGGAGTGGTGGGGAGTGGGCACTTGGAAGCGGTCGTGGACTCGGAGAAGCCCGTGGAGCCCTGAGGGGCAGAGGCCCGCAGTGTGGGCAGCAGGGACCGATCCTGGGGGCAATGGGGAGGACCCCCTTCCCTGCCTCCCATCCTCATCTCATCGGGACGGCTCACCCAGGCCAGCTGGCCACCAGCATCTGCCCCGAGTGTCCCGTCCAGGTGGGGCCATGCCTTCTCCCTCCCTCAGCCCTGGAGATGGTGGCATCTTAGGAAATCGCAGCTAGACTGGGAACTCCTGTGTCCCGGGGCCCCACTCTGACCCCCTTGTCACCCACGGGCTTGCTTCTGCTGCGGGGTGGGGTGCTCAGGGTCGGCCTCACCTGCCCTCGCGGCCCTGGGTGAGCCATGCTTTCAAGGGAGGGGCCTCCACAGCAAGGCTTCAAGTGGCTCCCCGTCCTGCAGCTGAAACCCTGGGGCTGAACGTCAGCACCTCCTCACGCCTGCTCGCTCAGCTGCTTTTGAGCCATGTAGACAGGCTCTGGGAGGCGCCTGGGCCCCGCGGCCTGGGTGTAGACCAGGCTGGGATTATTCCCTGGGGGCCCAGTCCCTCCTGCAATCCATGGGTTGCCAGCTGCCTGACCCTGCAGTGTGTGTGCATCCCACGGTCTGTGAGCTGGTGGCTTTCATGGGCTCGGGTTCCTGATGACCATGCCCGTGAGGCAGGGGCCAGGCCAGGCTGTCTGCCTCCTTAGGCCTTGTGTGGCTAGCTTGTGAATCCTAAGGGGTGTTTGGTGCTGACATCGGGCTGCGGGTGAGCCCAGCAACTGGGCTCTTCTCAACCCTAGTGCATGTTCAGGTCATCTGGAAATTTCCATAAAGGGCTTGATGCCTGGCCAGCCCCGTCGGGATGCAGTCAGAGACCGTAGGAAGCTCTGAGGGGCCGGTACTTTTAAGATGCACCCAGGTGGTCCTGTGGCTCGAGCTGGAAGCTACATGAGAATTGAATCATCTGAGCGGGCCCGCTTGTTAGAACACGGCCGCTGGGCGGCACGCACTGCTCACAGGCTCCTGGCAAGGCTGCTTGCTGCCCCAGACGGGGCGGGCCAAGTCCCCAGGCATCCCGTTGCTCACAGGTTCTGTCTGGGTCCCTAGGCTGCGTGGGGCGAGAGTCCTGGTAAGGCCTGGTGGGTCGCTGCCCTGTGGAAAGGACTCGGGGTTCCTGAGAACTGTGTGTACCTTTCTCCGATGATACACGTCTCGTTGTGGCAACAGCCAGCGGTGCTCAGATGGCTCCGGCTGCACCTGAGGAGGGGAAAGAGCTGTGATTAAACCCCATCTCTTAGATTTCCATCCCAGGAGCAGTTAGTTCAGTTCAGTTCAATCGCTCAGTCGTGTCCAACTCTGCGACCCCATGGACTGCAGCACGTCAGGCTTCCCTGTCCATCACCAACTCCTGGAGTTTACTTTAACTCGTGTCCACAGAGTCGGTGATGCCATCTAACCATCTCATCCTCTGTCGTCCCCTTCTCCTCCCGCCTTCAATCTTTCCCAGCATCAAGGTCTTTTCCAATGAGTCAGTTCTTCGCATCAGGTCACCAAATATTGGAGTTTCAGCATCAGTCCTTCCAACGAATATTCAGAACTTATTTCCTTTAAGTCTGGTTGGATCTCCTTGCAGTCCGTGGGACTCTCAGGAGTCTTCTCCAACACCACTGTTCAAAAGCATCAGTTCTTCGGCACTCAGCTTTCTTCATAGTCCAACTCTCACATCCATACATGACTGCTGGAAAAACCAAAGCTTTGACTAGACAGACCTTTGTTGGCAAAGTAATGTCTCTGCTTTATAGTACGCACATCATGCCGTGGCAACAGTCAGCGATGCTCAGAGGGCCCCGGCTACATCTGAGGAGGGGAAAGAGCTGTGATTAAACCCCATCCCTTAGATTCTTTCCATCTCAGAAGCAGTGCGAAAGGGAGGTTAAATGCCCCCCTTCGAAGCAGGCGTCTGGTTGTAGAGGAGCGTTCTGGGCCCTTTGTTGCCGATCAGGGAGAGATTACAGCCTTGGGACCACCCTGGTTGTGGGATCACGGCCCTGGTGAGGGTAGGGGACTCAGGGGAGAAGAATCCTCACGAGCCAGGGACAGAGCTGGAGCCGTGAGCTGGGTCTCTGGGTGGAGACTCTCTGGGCCATCCAGTGGCCTTGGGGTTCTGCTTCTGCGAGAGTTGGGCCCTTAGTACTGCTCCTTCACCTTTATGGAGACCCAGCCCCGGGTGGGGGCTTGTCCTCCATGGCTGGGGACGGGGGGCGGCTGCCTGGGTCAGTCTGCACAGACCCGGGCGCTCTGCTGGGGCTCCCGCTAGACCCCCATCCTCCATGCAGGTCGGGGTTAAGTGCCTGGGTTGGAGGGGGACCAAGATATCAAGGGGGTGGGTCAGCAGGAGGCGGCTGACCCAGGCCGGCAAGCGGTGTTTCAGGCCCACAAAGGTGGTGGCCTCTCCCTGGGGCTTAGCTGGCGGCGAGTGTTTGACAGTCACTGGCTGGACACAGGCGTGTCCTCAGCTCACCCCGCCCATCTGTCTCCTCCGCAGGGTCACAGCAAATCCATCCAGTGCCTGACGGTGCATAAAAACGGCGGCAAGTCTTACATCTACTCCGGGAGCCACGACGGACACATTAATATCCTTTGACTCACAGCGCTGGCTCCATGGGCCCTGGCAGGAGAAGCGGGAGCTTCCTGTTCCCACGGGGCCAGAGGCCAGGCTGGCCAGGTCACGGCCATGGGGCTCCTCTGCCTGGTCCTGGTCACCGAGAGGTGGCCCGGTCCACACTCGGGCCCTCCAGCTCCGGGTCACGGCCTTGACTTGATGGGTCACTTGCTGTGCGGCTTTGAGGGCTTGGTTGCTGAACTTTCCTGTTCGTGACCTGGTCCTGGCCTCACCCCTCACGAGCAGCAGAATCCATGTGCGTTAGGATCCAGAAGGACTTAGAGCCTGTTGGAGGGAGTCCCCTTGTCTTAAAAATGGAAAAAGCGAAGCTCAGACACCTCAAGTGGCTTCCGCTCAGCGACAGCAGAGCTGGGCAGAGCCCACGCCCTGTCCTCTGGTGCGGGGCTTTGGGGTCCCCCCGAGACATTCCCGGCAGCCCTTCCAACCCTCCCGCTCCAGCGTGGCCAGTGATGTCCGCAGGGCCTGGCTTGGCGAGGCATCGTGGCTGCGTGAGAGGCCTGCCCTTGTGCAGCCCAGCCCCTGGCCCGTGGCTGCCCTGCCCCTGGAGGGGCTGCCCAGGCCCCGTGCTTCCCCACCTCCATGGTGCCGCCTTGTCTGTAGGGTTCCCTCCTGGGAACGGTCCCCCACAGCCCCGAGGCAGGAGGACAGAGGTCCTCCTCCACCCCCTGAAAACAAGGAAAAGAGGGTACAACCGGGGTCCTGCCTCATGTCCCCCAACTCCGGGCACGACCCCGTCCTCCCTGCTCGTCCCCGGCCAGCCCTGGTGTCCATTCACCACGATGCTGACCACCTGAGGGATCCACAGCAGAGGGGGCTCCCATCCTGAGACCTAAGAGCTGCAAAAGATGCCCACAGCTTCCTTGGGAATTGTCCTCAGTGCAAACAAAGATGCTTCTTTGTTGATGTAAAAGGAGAGCCTCATAACTTAAAAACAGCTCACACCTGGGCACCCTGAGCAGACAGTCAGCCTGGGACCGGTTGCCAGATGGCACCTGGGCGGCCATCAGCCAGTCCTCGGGGCACGGGCTGCCTCCCACTGAAGGTACTGGGCTGGACAGCAGGCAAGAGAGAGCGAGGGGGTCGGGGGCATCAGCCTGGGTACGTGGGGTCCCCTTGGACAGAGGCACCGCTTCATTGTGGCAGGACAGCGCCATCCTGCAACCTGCCCAGTTCCCGTTCTAGAGACGGGTGGACTCTCCCACTGCGTGCCCTCTTGCTGGTTGATCACAACATCCATTTCCTGAAATTTGGAGCTGAATGTGCACGAAGAGGTTTACTCGGCCCGGTGCCCACCATCCCTTCCCTAATGTGCTGCCTGGGATGGGGGATGGGCCATGGCCTCCCCTGGGTGGGGCACACACCACATCCTGAAGCCAGGCTCTTCCTTAACTCCCCGCCCTACATTACTGGGATTCTGAGACGGGGGAGAACGACTCCTTTGCTGGGAAGGGCCACACGAACCAGGTGTCCAGGATGACGGTGGATGAGCACGGGCAGCTGGTGAGCTGCAGCATGGATGACACGGTGCGGTACACCAGCCTCACGCTGCGGGACTACAGGTGAGAGCTGCCTGGGGCCGGACGCACCCCCTGCCCTTCAGCCCGTGGGTGGAGTCGCCCTCGGGGGGCCCATGCTGCTGCTGCCGCCGAGCCTGGGCCGACCAGCGCACCCAGGGCAGAGCACGGCCTGGTCACCCTGCCGCAGGGACCCTTTCACCCAGCCTGGGAGGCACCACGCTTGGCCCAGTTCTGTGGCCTTATCCTCAGTTTACCATTTGTTAAGAAGTGGTTTGTGCGTGCAGATTTTTCTGGGATGTGTCTTTGTAGTTTTAACCAAAAGTGCTAAGTCCCTCAGTCATGTCCGACTCTTTGCAACCCCATGGACTGTAGCCCGCCAGGCTCCTGTGTCCATGGGATTCTCCAGGCAAGAATACTGGAGTGGGTTGCCATGTCTTTCTCCATTAACCAAAAGTAAAGGTGACAATTTTCACCGATCCCATTAAAAGTACCAGTTATATATATATGTTTGTTTAATTACATTATAGAGGGGACTGGTTAAGGCCGTGGAAGGGTGGGAAAGGAAAAGTGCTAGTCACTCAGTCGTGTCCGACTCTGTGCAACCCTATAGACTGTAGCCCGCCAGGCTCCTCCATCCATGGAGATTCTGCAGGCAAGAATACTGGAGTGGGTTGCCATGCCCTCCTCTAGGAGAATCTTCCCAATCCAGGGATTGAACCTGTTGCTGCTGCTGTTGCTGCTAAGTCGCTTCAGTCGTGTCCGACTCTGTGCAACCCCATACACGGTAGCCCATCAGGCTCCCCCGTCCCTGGGATTCTCCAGTCAAGAACACTGGAGTGGGTTGCCACTTCCTTCTCCAGTGCATGAAAGTGAGAAGTGAAAGTGAAGTCGCTCAGTCGTGTCCGACTCTTGGCGACCCCATGGACTGCAGCCCACCAGGTTTCCCCATCCATGGGATTTTCCAAGCAAGAGTGCTGGAGTGGGGTGCCATCGCCTTCTCTGGGATTGAACCTGGTCTCCCGCATTGCAGGCAGATCCTTCACCACCCGAGCCAGATTATTTGGGAAGTTAGGACCAGAACTGAATTCTGTCTGAACCCAGGGAGTGCCAGGCAGAGTCTCTGGCCGGTGCACGTGGGGCCCGACCCAGGACAGGGCAGCGGGGGGGTGGCGCTCGGCACAGACGCGGGACGTGCTGCTTTCATCTCTCGCCGCCGCCACTCCTCGTCCCAGCCCCCCATCTCGACTCTCTCTCTCTCCTAGAGTTGGGGGGTCTTTCCTTCCTCTCTCCCGTGTCTTGTTCGGCAGAGGCTCCTTCGGCCACAGTCGGGTGGAATTACCACCCTTCCCACCCATCACCGAGCGGCTGTGGTCCTCACTGAGTGTGTGTGTGTCTATGCCTGCCCTGCACCCCTGGAGACTAACGCGTCCTTCTCTCCACAGCGGACAGGGCGTCGTGAAACTGGATGTCCAGCCAAAGTGCTTGGCCGTTGGCCCCGGGGGCTACACCGTGGTCGTGTGCATTGGCCAGGTACGGCTCCCACCCGGGTCTGACCAGAGGGTCCGGACTGACCCTGCGCAGTGTCTGGTCCCCACGTCCCTCCACAGCCGTTCTCCCCCTGTTTACTGAGAGCTCTGCTGCGTGTGCTGTGGGCCTCCCACGTGTTCACTGAGTCCTCAGCAGCGCTATCAGTCCGGCATCATCCCCACCTCACAGGTGGGGAAACTGAGGCACAGAGGCTAAGCTGCCTCAGGGCTGTGTCCAGCAAAGGGCAAAGCTGGGATTTGAACCCGGGTAGCCTGGTCAGAGCCCACACTTGAGGGTCAGATGCCCTGCATGGGGTGGTCCCTCACCCCTGCTGCCCACAAGAGGCACAGCCAGTGTGGCTCAGTCCGCTCATTGCAAATCCCAGCCCTGCAGCACTTGGCTGTGTAGCTTTGGGCCTTTTCCTCACCCTCTCTGAGCTTTAGTTTTCTTGTCCCTTACAGCTCACAGGGAGGGTTACGAGGAAGTACACAGCGGGCTGTTGGTACTGCCTCCGCAAGTGAGAAGGCTGAGAGTGGCCATGCCTCCCTCCCCTAGGTCCTGTGATGGTGGAGGGTGGCACCCGGGCCTCTGCGGCATCTGCTCTTTCAGCCCCTGCAGCCTGGGTTCTCATTCAGGGCAGTGAAGGTCTGTCTCTACATGCCATTTCTTGAAATTTCCGGAACACACCGCCCTTGACTGAGACCCAGGCCTGACCCACTTTATCCAGGACACTGCTCTGCAGCAGATGCCGTCTGTCGGCGGGGCTGGGCGTCCCAGCATGCAGGGTGGAGGAGGCAGGTGCAACGGAGCCCCTGTTGGCACGAGCAACAGACCCACTCCGGAGAGCTGTCTTTCGGATCCACCGCCCCTCCTCCGCCATCCTGGGAGCGTAATTGCTTCGGGGAGTGTGGATTCCTGTGTGTCCTAGATAACACAGCCCTCCCACCAAGCAATTATAGTAGACAGCAGGGTGGCCAGTGGGGGTGCACGAGGAATTGGGGGCTGGGAGCGCCATAGCAAGTGTGGGAAAGACGGGACGTGGCCCTTCCAGAAGGTCACACTGGGAAGAGCTCATGGGTTCAGGGAAGAGCCGCCCGAGGCTCTGCTTAGAAGGGGCTGGTGGGTATAGGGTCTGGCCCTGCGTCCCCAGGTTCCCAGGAGTCTGTGGCCCATGCGATCGGGTGTGATGACTGCCCTGTTGCGTTCTGTTGTTCCCCTGCTTCTCTCGGGCATCCTGACCGGAACTCCCCACGGCCGGTCGTAGGGTCTGCAGACTGCTGGAGGGGCCCACGATTCTCGGTCAGGGAGCAGCCACGTTCAGGTCTCACCTCTGAGACCTGAACCAGAGTCTGGACAGAGGCCCTCCGTCTCTCCCTGTCGGGGGCGCCGGGCAGTAAGGGTGCTTCCTGAGTCGGGCTGATGACTCAGGTTAATGTTTGTCCAGGTACGTTTTTAGTAGCAGATTTTAGGGTAGGTGCTGCCACCCATCGCCTGGGCTTCTTCACCTCCCCCACCCCACAGCAGAGCCCACAACAAACCCCAAGGGTGGCAGAGGGGGGCTGCCTGCCCCTGGGACCGCTGGTGGCTTGAGCCGGGATCAGATGGGATCAAGCCAGAGCTATCACAGGTGGAGGCCATGCTGTTGGGACAGTCCGGTGAATTAGAACCAGGGGAGGGTAGCAAGAAGTGGGTGGGGGTGGGGACAAAGGAGGGTCACCATGTCGAGGGGCCCTGAGACGTGTGCAGAGAGTGGGAGATGCAGCGTGGTGGCCAGGGCAAGGCTTTGAGGTCTTGTAGCCCGTTTGTGAGTTCCTACTCGGTTCTGAGAGCTGCAGGGCTTGCACCTCGTTTGCTCCTGTATTGACGGGAGGTGACCCTGCCACCCCAGGGACCTGCACGGTGCGTGGCTCACGCAAAGTGGGCTCCAGCGGCTGGTTTTGTTTGCTTTTTATGAGGCACTTCGTTTACTCTGAGCCCTGAATTCCATCCTCAGGCTCTCTAGACACCGCTGGGTTTTTAACCCTGGGAGCCCAAGGCTCAGGACGGTTCATGAGCTGAGTGTGTCCATCCCCTGCCCCTCCACCCCTGCCAACCCCCATCCCAGGCCAGCAGGTGGCTGAGCCAAGATCAAGTCCCATCTGTGTTCTCAGAGCCCTTCTGTAGGGCCTGGACCCCTGGGCACTGAGCCCCCCGCCTGCCGACTCCGTCCTGCCCTGGCACACAGGAGGGAACTGAGGCAGGGGCTGGCCGGGGCAGGACGAGGGGGCGGGTGTGCTGTGGGTGCCTCCAGGCCGCTTAGCCGTGAGCCCTCTGTGTCCTGTCCTCCCCTCCCTGCCGGGGCTGGGGACAGGCAGACAGCCTCCACGGACCCGGACTCCTGTCTCTTATACACATCTAGATGTGTATAATAGGGGTGGGGTGTGTTGGGGGGTGGGCATCAGCACTGTCCCCGAGCTCTGGGGACTCACCAGTGACATTGCTAGCAGTTTCACACACCACGGGTCGAGGTTGCAAAGGATGTTTCTTTGGACAGACCTGAAAGGCCAGAACTTAGAAGGCCGGCTGGTCCCATTCATTTCTGGTGTCAGGTTAGAGGCTCGTTGCTTCCACGTGCTGTGTCTTGAACACGGGACAATCTGCTCAGCAGAGCTCTGTCATTACGCCCGATGGTGTGTAGTTGGAGGAATTCAAGTTGAGAAGTAGCAGATGGCTTACACAGACGTCCGGGCGGCTGGTGGGGACAGCCCCGTTGATGCTGATGAGGGAGCAACACCGCGGGGCCCCCGGGCGGTCCCACTTAGTGCTGCTGATGCCCTGGCCTGGCCCCCCGCCCCCGACCCCCGGACGGGCCGGGCCTCTGCTCCAACCGCTGTCTGTGTGTTTCCCAGATCGTTCTGCTGAAGGACCAGAGGAAGTGCTTCAGCATCGACGACCCTGGCTACGAGCCCGAAGTAGTGGCTGTGCACCCGGGCGGTGAGACGGTGGCTGTCGGGGGCGCGGTAAGGCCCTGTCCCCACTCCCTCTGCCCTGAGGTCTTTGAGTGATTTGGGGGAGGGCGGTCAGGGCTGTGTGGGTGCCAGGCTACCTCCTGCCACCCAAGTGAGAATCTCCCTGGGCTGCCCCCTTTCCCCCCAGGAGACCAGGGTCCCAGCAGTGAGCGGGCTGTGCTGGGGGCACAGGGCAGGGAAGCCCTCAGCCTGGGCATCGGTCCTGGGGGCAGTTGGGGGAGCCTTCACACCCGTGCAGTGCGGCGCCTGCCAGAGGGCTTCAGGTTCCCCGAGTCTGACTTCCTGACATCCGCTCATTCCCCTCACCTCCTGGCCCCTGAAGAGAAGTGCCGGGACCCCACGAGGATGGGGCGTTGGCTAGGACAGGCTGGACAGAACAGGGAGAGAAGCCTGGTGCCTGAGGGGATCTGCTGGGCTGGGGAGGGGCATGGGGTACAGGGCACGGGACAGATGGTGAGGCTGAGTGCACAGTCGGGTTGGACGAGGGGCCCTCACTGGAGACCTAATGCCTGTATAGGTGCTTCTCGGAGCTCGGCCTGTGGACACTTGATTGGAGCAAACGGGAAGTTTTGTAAAAAGGGCAGTCTCGTGAGCACCCAAACACCCACATCACAGTTGGGGTTGGGGAGGCTGGGATCTGCAGTTTGATGTGATTTTAAGATAATTAAACCTCTTTTCATGTAATTCTGCCCACTATGCTAAGCCAGCCACCAGAGCTGCTACTGAGTTGTAGGACGTGTCCTCTGGTGCCTGGGGACGAAGGGGTAATTCTCCTGGCACCTGAGCTGGCATGTGGCTGAGCCGGGCAGCGGTTGGTGGGGAGGAAAAGCACTGCTTCTTACAGATACTTGGGCCCCTCCCTCCAGGAGGATGGGCTTCGGGAGAGTAGGGCTGGGCTGGGGTCGGGTGGGGTGGGGAGGGTGCAGGTGTTGTCTGTGGGCACAGGCGCCCATGTCAGGGGAGTGACCTGCCACCCCTCTGTCCTCCCGCAGGACGGGAACGTCCGCCTCTACTCCATCCTGGGCACCACTCTGAAGGACGAGGGCAAGCTGCTGGAGGCCAAGGGCCCCGTGACCGACCTGGCGTTTTCCCACGACGGTGCCTTCCTCGCCGTGTGCGACGCCAGCAAAGTGGTCACGGTCTTCAGCGTCGCCGACGGCTACTCGGTGAGTGGGCAGGCCGCCTGCCCCAGGCCCACACCAGGCAGCCCAGATGCCAGGAGAGGTCCACAGCCTCTCTCCCCGGGCATCACCGATGGGGCGGGTGCACAGGACATGCGGTTTTGCTGCTCCCGGAGCCTGAATGTCGTGGGCCAAGGAGACTTCCTCTGCTGTCCAGCAGTTTGTGGGCTTGTAGCAAAGTTGCCAAAATGTTAGGGGCCTGAGTGGGAGCGAGGCTGCTGTGAAATCGGCTGGTAGGTTCACCTCGGCGGTATTGCCCAGTGACTTCTGGGACCTTCTCTGTCAAAGGGCTTAGGCTAGTTGTTTTTTTTTGTTTGTTTTGTTTTTCTTGGATATCATTGCCACTTAAAGTCCTGCCAAGTGTGAGTGCGGGTCGTCCAGACGTGGCCTTGCACTCGGGGTAGGGGGGTCTCTGGGCAGTGGATGAGTGAAAGAGGACCCCGTTGCCAGGACCCCATCCGGCCCTGAGTAAGACAGCCAGTGGCGCTGGCCTGGGAGGCGTGAGAAAGCCTTAGACCCGCCTCACAAGAGACTGCGCTCCGGAGGGCTCCGGTCACCCTCTGGGTGTGAGGGAGCTGGCGGGATTGGACCGCAGGGCAGATGGGAGGAGGGGTCCCTCCAGTCCCCCCCACCTTGCCAACCTCCCCCCACCCCCCACTTCCAGCCCTTACGACAGCTTAGAAATTTATAGCAGAGTCCAAAGAATTTGCCACCTAGATTGTACCGTTACCATTTTACTGTGTCACATTACCCATCTAGTAATCTAATTTTGTAGTGCATTTAAGTGTACATTTTGCCATTAAGTATATCAGCACACATATTGACTAGAGTTTAGTGGTTTCTTAGTTTTAGCTGTAAAATTTACATATAATGAAGAATGAATGAGATCATAAGTATATACTTGTGCTTTGCTTCTGACTGCGACCCACACCTCCATCAACATAAAGAACATTCCACCTCCTAGGAGGTTCCTTCCACCTGAGTAGCACATTTATCAAATCCTGCGTTTATCACATCTTAAGTGATTTCATTTGCATATAACAAGTTTACGGCGTGCTGAGTAATCTGCAGAGTAGACTCAACAAAAAATGAGAGGCAAACTTGAAAATCATGGTTAATCTAGGAATTAAGAACAAGGTGGAATACTCGAAGTAAAAGCGTTCCTTTAGTTAGAGAGCATTAGCTTTCTGTTCACATTGACCCATTTGGTAAGAGCTCGAGGCTGGAACACACTGTAGACACGTGCTCCTCTGGACAGACGTCTGCCTGCAGACCACACTATCCGACTCGGGCTCCAGGGCAGTGGTGTGTGTCTGGGGGGCAGCCACTTCCTCCGTCCATACACACGTAGGGCCCGGTCCATGCCAAGTAGGACCTTCTCGTGCTTTCTGTTCCTACTTTTCTGACTGTCCCCTCCCTAGGGCAGAGAGCTCTGCAGGCAAGTGGGCACGTGTGGCCCGTGGATACCTGCTAGGAGGACAGCCCAGGGCCCCAGGATCCTGGGAGGGGTGTGGCAGCTGCTGCTTGATCTTGGGCTGCTCCTGTCTGTGCCTTTGAGCAGCGGGCACCCTGGGGGTGTTACGAGGGGTCGGTGAGTTGGTGAGAAGCTTGACCTTAGGTGAGATGAAGCCCACTCACTCTGGCCCAGACCCTGACCTGCCACCTCTTTTCAATCCACATCCAGGAGAACAATGTTTTCTATGGACACCATGCGAAGATCGTCTGCCTGGCCTGGTCTCCAGACAACGAGCACTTTGCCTCGGGTGGCATGGACATGATGGTGTACGTGTGGACCCTGAGTGACCCTGAGACCAGGGTCAAGATCCAAGGTGATGCTCCCACCCACCTCGGCTCCCCGAGCAGCTTCGGAGAGGCATCCCCAGGGCCCGAGGGTCCCTTCTGTGCTTTTGGGGAGGTGGCCCCCTCAGGAGGCCTGGCCGTCCAGCAAACATCTCTGCTGGTCCAGGTGGACATGCAGAGGACACCTGTGTGCCAGCATCCATCCAGCAATCATGTCCATCCAGGGTAGATCTCAGTTCTCCTGTCCCCATGTCCCAACCTCCCACCACCTCATGTGGGCCCTGGTCCCTTTCCATTCAGTCTCTCCCCAACAGGGAGCCCTTCATGTTGAATATAAATGGGATCCTCTACTACTAAAAAAGTTCTATTCAAGTCAGGCCCCACCCCCACCCCCCACCTTCCATCAAGCGCTCTTTCTCACGTGAGGGGGCACCAGTGGGCTGTCCTCAGGCGTGCGGGCAGGCGTACTCCTTGGTTCAGGATGGGGGTGCGGAGCAGAGCAGACTTAGCAGAGCAAAGCCAGACCGCAGGAAGCAGCGCTGGTTTTGTAGGAAGACTCAAGTTCAAGATGCAGCAAGGAACTCTGAGTAGAGGGTAGAAGTCCAGGCCTTGGGTCTGGGCTGTGGCAGGGGGCGGGTCACAGGTCACTGAATGTGCACTGGCCTGAGGTCAGGCTGTGTGCAGGGGTTCCCTAGCCTGTGTTCTCAGACTTTTTCAGCCTTTTTATTCATTGTGGCCTTGGTCCTACCAGAATTAACACCGTGTACTGTCTGTGTGTTGTCTGTATATTGTTGCCTTAGGCACAGACAGACAGACTTGCACCCCTGGGGGGAGGGGCAGTTCCACCCTCCGATGGGAGGTTTGTGGTTGTCAGGACTCTGCTGGTGCCAGGAAGCTGCAGCCAGGGGTGGCTGGCTGCTAATGGCCAGGTGTCAGGGGTCCCAGCGCGGGTGTGGGTGCTGAGGAGCCCAGCCACTGCCCCTCCCATCACCCAGACTCTCCCCCGCTGAGAAGAGGGCAAGGGGGTCTGATTGAGCAGGAGGATCGTGTTGGGTTTCTCCCGTGACCCCTGCGGGTTATCTCGGCCCAGGGTCTCCCATCTTTCAGCCCAGGGTGTCCCCGTGGCCGCAGAGCTCAAAAGCCGCCTCCTCCTTCTCCCTAGATGCACACCGGCTCCACCATGTGAGCAGCCTGGCCTGGCTGGACGAGCACACGCTGGTCACGACCTCGCACGATGCCTCTGTCAAAGAGTGGACAATCGCCTACTGAGGAGCCCTCCTCACCCAGACCGGAGACCGAATCAGGGACGCGGGGTGAACGCAGCTCCGCCTCTGTCACTCCTCTCTCCCCGCCCCGGCCCCGCCTCCCAGGGGAGGGGCCTCACCTCGGTCCCGCCCCACCCTGCCTCCGGGGGAGGGGCCTCACCTCGTGCCCACCCTCGGCCCCGCCCCCTGGAGGGAGGGGGCCCCGCCGCCCACCTGCCAGCTCGCTGGGCCATCCTGTGTGTCCCAAGTTCTGAAAGCTTTAGCCCCTGACCATTTGCACATGGGAAATTAAGCGGGCACCTTCAACCACGTGTGGCGCCTGACTCAGACCCACCGCTTGCCGCGCAGAACATTCCAGAGGCAGAGCCTCCAAAGCACACAGACCCTCCCGTAGCTCCCGGGGCGTTTGCAGCCCCTCGCGCTCCCCACCTGCGGGTCCTTCCCGGTTTCTGTACCTGTAAGAAGAGGGGCCAGCAGGGCCGATGCTGTGGAGCAGGTGGCGCAGGTGTCAGGCTGACGGGCGCGCATGGAACTCCGCGTTTCACTGTCCGTTTCTGTGCTTGATTTTGAGAATGGAATCGTGGGTTGTTGTTTTTTTTTTTCCCAGTGTATCTTAATCCATGCCCGTCAGTGTTTACTGCGCTGCCTCCAGGCCTTCGGATCCTTTGTTAGCGGGACGGTAGGCATCCTGCCCACCAGTTCACTCTTGTGCTTTGATGTTTTTTCCTGTCTTTCTATCCTCTGCCCTCGAGAGAACAGATTAATTTAAAAGGCAAAGATGGAGTCACTGTAAACTAACTCGTCCTCATTTACACCTTCCTTTTCTTTTCCAGTGCGGAAATTAAAATAAGTATATAAAGCACGGTGATTTGGAGTCTCTTTGCATTTGTCGGAATCACTGGTAAAATGCTGGCTGAGAGCGGGCCATCCCCTTGCACTTGTGAAAATACTTTGAGCGCTTTAAGAGATTAGACAAATAATTAAATATCTTTTCTCTTCACTGTGGGTCGCTGACTTTGTGTGATGGGGACACGTGGAGTGGGGGCTGGAAAGCTACATGGAACCCCATGGCCTGGGTATCTCACTGGCATGCAGCCTCGGGGGATGGTTCGGGAAGGCATGGAACCTCAGGATCCCCTCCTGCCCGAACTCCCCAATACTGTGTGTCCTGGACCACCTCACTTCTCTGTGCCTGAATTTGTCTGTGTACTGAAAGTATCCTACAGGTTGAGCACAGTCCTGCCTGACGCTCAACTTCTGTGGCAGTTCGTGACCTTTCTGGTACTGCCTTGAGAAGTAAAAAATAGTATGCATTCCGATGTTGAAGAAAACTAAATTCCCAAGCATTTAAATTAGTAATGGAAAGACTATCTTATTCTTGGCTAGAAAGACAGCATCATAAAGACATCTATAAATTTGCAGGCCCAATAAAAAATTTCCCCTTCTGTTCTTATTGCTTCTACAGTTCATGTATAAAAAGGAGCTAAAAGTGGAAGAGAAATGTTAGTCTGTAATAACAAGTGAGGGTCACCAGAGGACACAAGTACAGGACTGCTTTGCTGCGGTATGAGTTTGGACTGAGGCCAGGTACCCTCACATCAGTGGGGAAGTGACTATTAAGTAAGCTGGGTAAAACTGGCTAACACTCTGAAAAAAGAATTTCTTCCCGTGTCACCAGATCCAGAACCAAGGTCTAAAAGTAGATCCAAGTTTTTTATTTTAAACAGCAGTTTTAAAGAGTGCTGGAAGAAAACATGCAATCTCATATAGTACACACAAGCCTGAGTGTTCCTTAGAATGACAAAAATAATGGTCAAGGAGAGAAGACTGGTACTGCATTGAAGGCGGGGGGAACACCGTAAAATGTTAAATTGTGGTGAATGGCATCCATATTTTCAGCACATGCCAGGCAAAAGCATGTCTAAGTATGTTTGACACTTGGTGTAATTTTTTTAATGGAAATTTTTATGTCCACACGTGGGAAAGTTTTCCAAATACATGACCCCAAACAGAATAATGCATATAGACTGCAGACATTAAGACACCAGGCTCAGAATTTAAAACAAGGCTTTCAGGTGTAGAGGGCCAAGAAGAGGGAGGGAGTGAGGAGGGTGTTTACCAGGCAGCCTTGGGGCTACCTCCCTCACTCAGTCCCTTCACTCATAGAACATTTTACAGCAGAACTTGAGTACACCCAATATCCCCCTCGTTTCAAGGCAGGAGGTGTTTGTATTCAGAGACCTTCACAAGACAATTGAATGGGGAAATAAGCCACTTCTGTTTGGAGAGAGAAGGTGGGTGTAGGTAGCCTTTGTGAGCTTAGCATAGCATCTGTGCTCGCAGCCTAAGCTCCGGATCTCATTCCTTGCGTGGGGTCTGTCCTCGGGGCTCCACACAGGGCAGGGGTGATGACTTTGTGCACCAGTGTCATTTCTTCTTGCAGACCAGCTCTGTCATCTGGGAGGGTTATAAGGATCCCAGGACCTTGTTGAGCTGCCTGGAGCTGTGTAGTTGTCCAGTGACTAAGTCATGCCCAACTCTGACCCCCATGGACTGTAACACGTCAGTCTCCTCTGCCCTTTATTGTCTCCCGGAGCTTCCTCAAACTCATGTCCATTGAGTCGGTGATGCCATCCAACCATCTCATTCTCTTTCGGCCCCTTCTGCCCTCAATCTTTCCCAGCATCAGAGTCTTTTCCAATGAGTCAGCTCTTCACATCAGGTGGCCAAAGTATTGGAGTTTCGGCTTCAGCATCAGTCCTAGTTCAGGGTTCCAATTCAGGGTTGCTTTCCTTTAGGATTGACTAGTTTGATCTCCTTGTATTCCAAGGGACCCTCAAGAGTTTTCATCAGCACCACAATTCAAAAGCATCAAGTCTTCAGTGCTCAGCCTTTGTGGTCCAACTCACATCTGTACATGACTACTGGAAAAGCCGTAACTTTGACTACGGACCTTTGTTGGTATAGTGATGTCTCTGCTTTTTAATACGCTGTCTAGGTTTATCACAGCTTTTCTTCCAAGGAGCAAGCGTTTGTTTTTTTTTTTTATTTCACGGCTTCAGTCACCATCTGCAGTGTATTTGGAGACCAAGAGAATAAAATCTGGAACTTTGACTTGATCCAAAATCAATCAGCAATGGCTGGCAAGGACCCACAGCTGGAGGGAGCAGCACGCACCCTATTGCTCAGCTGCCAGCTCAGAGCTGAGCACAGACTTGCTCTGGCCCTAGAGAGGCAACGTGGGGAGAAAGCTGGACTAAGCGACGGGATTCTGTCCCAGTTATGAGGGGCTTAACGGTATGACCTTGGGGCAAGTCAGCATTTTCTCCAAGCCTTCCTCTCAGTTGGTGGGATGAAGTTCAACTAGAAGAATGTTGGCTCCTATGAGACTCTTTGGGAGCATTGCCCCTCTTAAACGACCATGTGGATAATTGAAAAGTGCATCTGTGTGCATGTGAGACTGTGCTGCACATGTGAGAATGGGCTGGAATGGAGTTCCTTGATACAAAAGATTGTTTTTCCATGTTTATTGCTGACCACTGATCACTGCAATGACATCATTGTACTGATCACCAAACCAGCCCACAGTGGTATGAAAATACTTCTCTCAGTGGTTCCTGTACTGGAATCAAGAATTACTGGGAGAAGTGTTGGGTCTTGGGTCCCGTCCTATATGGATGTGCCCAGTGTGGGTGCAACCCTGAGCCTGTTAAAGCTTCACATCGCCTGCCTGGACTTCTGAGCCCCAGCTGCCCCCTTGGAATATAAACCAGAGCAGTAACTTGTGGTCTCTTGACACTCTTGAAAATTACTAGAGACCCCCAAACAGCTTTTGCTTGTATGAGCTTTATCTATCAACAAAACTATCTATCTAATTTTATCTATTGATACTGGATTAGAAATGGAAAACCAAGGGGAAAATGGTTATTGATGTATGAATCTAGTATTAACAATTATAAACCCATTCCATGTCAGTACATCTTTAAGAAAAAGAATTATATTTTCCAAAACCTACAAATAAAAATAGTAGAAGAATGACATTGCTTTGTATCAGTACTTTGGAAAATTTCTTTAATGTCTGGCTTCTCCAATCTACAAAATACATCTTTTAGTTGAAATTTATAAAGAAAATGTGGCCATGCACTGATACACACTTGGAAAAGGGACAATTATTTGAATAGTGTTTTTAGAGAATTGCAGATATTCATCTCTGACAATAAATCAAAACTCAAGAAGTAGAAGTTTCTTCAAGGTTAACTGAAAGGTGGAATTGAAACCATTATAAACTTTATGTACTCTGTTATATTAAAATTCACTCAATGCATCTTTGATCTATACATAATTTTATATCATTCTTTGACTATCTGAAAAATACTGGTTCATTAATTTATGCAGATCTTTCCAGTGTTAACATTTTATACAATATCAAAAAAATCACATTTGTTCAGCTCCTCACCTCACCAGCCTCATCAGAAACATCATTAACTATTGAGAAGGAAGCTCTTGGGCTCATGGAACTTAAGAATTCCAGATGATTATTCTAGGTCCTTGGGTGTTCCTTGGGGCCCTTCCGTAACCTGTCTTGTTGTCCCTGTTGAGGTAGAGTTGCTTCTGTACTGTGGACTCACCTTCAGAAGAAGGAGGCACACAAGTGGTCTTTAGGGCCCAAACACCCATCATTTCTAGTCCCACTTTTGGGAAACATTAGTCCTCTGACCATACCTACCTGCAGAGACCTGGGTGGCTGGAGTAGTGGATGGAGATGTAGTCCTGGCTAGGCACCCCATGTCCAGCCAAATTTTAATATCAGGCATTTGCTTGCCTTGCTAACTCTGGTTTACTTTCAGGTAGATCTGGGACTGCAGTGTTTCCTCACATCTCTGTTAACAGTATCCTTGGATTGCAAGGTGAATTTTAAAAATCTTTTTTAGTTGTCCCTATTCTGCATGAATCAAAGTTTTCCTCAAGCTCTATGACTAAAACAAAATGAAGTAATATTTGATTACTGAAGTTATTGAAACTGATATAAAGCTCCAACCACACATGATATAAAGATGATATGAAGTTCCAACCACATGTGATAAAAATATGATATAAAGCTTCAGTACCCATCTGAAGTTTAGCTGTCATTTCTAAACTGTATTCTGAACTTACACTGATTATATACTTGAGCTTAGAGCATACTATTTTTAACTTCTAAATACCCCACTTAACACATATGTTGAGATTCTACATAGGATTTTATTTATAGAAGTAATTTTACTGAAAACAGTTTGACAACCACTGAATCAGATCATCTTTAAAAGCAATAATTTCACATTTTACTATAGAATAAAAACACACTTCAAATTTCCCCCTGATTATTTAGGTACACAAAAAAGCTTCTAATTTTTAACTTCTAATGGTTTCTTTTTTCAAGGGGGAAAAAAACTGCCAGGAAGAAAAGGAATCTTTTTTCTACTCTAATCCACAGCACTGAGGAAGCAGTTTAGTAAAGTTAATATTAATTATTCCTTCATTTTTAAGTGAGAATATAATTACTGTGTGAGGTGAAAAATAAAGACTGTCTCTAGGGAACTGGGGAATCCACTCAGTGCCATCCCTGGATCACGTCCTGTTGGGCAGCTTCCTCCACTTTGTCTCACTATCTGATGTGGAGAGAGGAAAGCTGGGCCAGAAGTAAGGATGCCCAAGCTCCAGGCTCTTCTCTGTCACTTAGCAGCTGGGTAACTTTCACTTCAGTCAGATTGCCTCCCTGGTTCTCAGTTTCTCCGTGTCTTCATTCATTTCTTTATTCAAAGACAGTTGTTTTCCTGAGCATTGTGTCTAGTACTGTGTTAGGTGCTGGGAGAAACAAGGATTAAGAAAAAGAAGAACATCAGCTACTACTCTTCACTGGGGACCACATAAAGGGCAGGCAATGTGCTCTTCACCAGATAAAACAGAAGCCCCAGTTACATTTGAACCTCACATAAGCAACACATCATTTTTTAATACAAGTATATCCAAAACCAGAAACTCCAATACTTTGTCCACCTGATGAGAAGAGCTGACTCATTGGTACAGACCCTGATGCTGGGAAAGACTGAGGGCAGGAAGAGAAGGGGTCGACAGAGGATGGGACAGTTGGATGATATCACTGACTCAATGGACCTGTGTACTAAATCATTTCAGTTGTGTCCAACTGTTTGTGACTCTATAGACTGTAGCCCACCAGGCTCCTCTGTCCATGGGATTCTCCAGGCAGAAATACTAGAGTGGGTTGCCATTCCCTTCTCCAAGGGATCTTCCTGACCCAGGGATTGAACCCAAGTGGTAGATGGGTTCTTTACCACTAGTGCCACCTGAACATAAATTTGAGCAAATCTGGGAGATAGTTAAGGGTAGGGAAGCCTGGCATGCTGCAATCCATGGGCTCTCATATAGGACAGCAACTGAGCAACAAATATCCCAAATATCGTGCAAACATACACAAAATAGTATTCATTGTCAATCTGAAATTTAAATCCTGGACATCCTGTATTATTTGTCCTTTTTTTTTTTTTTTTTTTTAAACCTGGCAATCCTACATATATTGTTTGCATAATTCTCACAATAGTCCTATATGGGTATGGGTGTTATCCCCACATAATAGATGTTGCAACTGAGAATTATCAGCTGGGTAATTTGGGGCCAATGTTTGAACTCCTTCAGAGAGAAGCATATAGACTTGAAATCAGATTATATCAGAAGCTCTTCGTTATGTCAGAGTACAGAATTGAGACCAAAGAGGAGGAACTTCCCTGGTGGTCTAGTGACTAAGAATCTGCCTTCCAGTGTAGGGGATGGAGGTTCAATCCCTGGTTGAGAAACTAAGATTCCACATGCTGAGGGGCAACCAAGCTCACAAGTAGCAACTTCTGAGCCTCATACGCCACAGTGAGAAGCCCTTGAGCTGCAGCAAAGACTCAGAACAACCAAAAACAAAAGAGCAAAGAGTAGACACGGAGAGACCAACTGTGGTTCCAGAGCGGGATGTGCCACCTTCGAAGCAGTCAGCTGCCCATCCACGTTTGTATGCCTGAGGCTGATGACAGCTTGAAGAGTTAACTGGAGATGCTTGAATGAAGGGCTCCCTGGAGAGACGTGAGCGAGGCTAAGGAGACCAGGAGGAGCCAGTGATGGTGAAGCACCCGGGACTCACTCAGCAGGACTCTGGGCCTGAGGGCATGCAAGGAGGCACTAGTACCAGTACCCAAGGAGAATAGTTCTGTTCAGTCGCTCAGTCATGTCTGACTCTGCAACCCCGTGGACCACAGCACGCCAGGCTTCCCTGTCCATCACCTACTCCCAAGGCTTGCTCAAACTCACGTCCATCAAGTCAGTGACGCCATCCTACCATCTCATCCCCCATCATCCCCTTCTCTTGCTTTCATGACCCAAGGAGAGTGGTGGTCAAGAATAGGACTTGGCTCCTCTCACAGGCCAACCTCAACAGCAGCCAGACAGCCTGGTTGCTCCCCTTCCCAGATCTCTGACCGGCCCCCTTGGCAACGGCTTTCAGACAGGTCAGAGCAACCGGGGGCTGACCGGGAGCCAGTCCTGTGTACGCCTCCATGAAATCGTCACTGTCCCAGCTCCTGCCCATTGGCTCCACCATCTTTAAATGGTATCCTTCTTTCTTAGGCTGTTGCCTCATCTTCTTTTTGGTGACTCTCCCTCCAACGTCATATCTGCATTCCAGAAAGGACCAAAGAAGGAAGATGAAGGAGGAAGAAGTGATGCTTATATGAAGACTTCTTCTTGGAATTACTACTGGCTTCCAGTTGGATTTCATTAACCGAAATTGGGCCACTGCTCACGTAAGAAGCACTGGGAAATATGTATCTTAGTGGGACCCTTGCTCACCCTGAACAAAATTGGCAGAGCCAGTTTGTGCATCACCAAATACGGGTTGGGCCCTATGTTTCCAGCCTCCTTGCAGTTCATATGGAACTTGGGGGAGCAGCGGAGACCACAGTTGGACAAATTAAGCTTGAAGCAAGCAGATATGAGCTGAGATGCTCGGCCCAATGTCATTTGTGGTTCATAAAGTCAGGTCAAGAAACGTGCTCCCAGATAGCTCAGCTTTTTGACAATTATGCCTTCTTTAATTCCTCCTTCCTCCTCTCCCTTTTGTCCTTTCTGTTATAGCATCTAGTTCATTGGGTATGAAAGCAATATTGATAATGTTAGAAAGATGCAAAGTGCTTCATCAAAATGATTCCAGTTCTCAGGCTTGGCCAAATTAAATGGCCACAACCACTGTCTGGCCTGGTAGAAAGCTATCTTTATCCCCATCTCAGCCACAAACACATTTCTGACTTTAGTGGACACAGCATAGAAAAGTACCACCCATTTCTTCACTTTTGGTGAACAGCTTTATCAATTCTTTGGCTTTTGGGACAAAACTTGTAAAATCTTCTCTAAGTGGTCCCTGTCCATTTCAGCTTTTCAATCTCCCTTTTAAAAATCATATATTTATTTATTTGGCTGTACCGTATCTTAGTCGTGGCACCCTGGATCAGCAGGCAGGCCCCTTAGTCTGCTTTTAACTGAAACAAATTTGTAGCAAGCAGTCATCACCAGCCCTCAGGGGACAGGCAGCGACTGTGTTGCCATGAATTATTCCATGCATCACAGTTGGCCTAGAAGTGTTGCTGGCCTCTACATCCCACAGTAGTGTGTGGCACCGCCAGGAGCACCCCTGCCCCAGCTGTGACAACTAAAAATACCGTCATACATGGCCAATTCAGAAAAGAGGATCTCTTGCTCCAGTTAAAAGCAGACTGAGGGACTTCCCTAGTGATTCAGTGCCTAAGACTCCACACTCCCAATGCAGGGAGACCAAGTTCCATTCCTGGTCAAAGAACCACATGCCACAGCTAAAAAAATAAAGATCTCACATGCCACAGAGAAGATTGAAGATCCCAGGTGCCACAACTAAGACCCAGCCCAGCCAAATAAATAAAATATATAACTGCTTTTGCTGCATCCCATAGGTTTTGGACCACTGTGCTTTCATTTTCATTTGTCTCTAGGTATATATTTTTTTAATCTCCTCTTCAATTTCTTCAGTGGTCCACTGGTTGCTTAGTAGCATATTGTTTAGCTACTGTGTATTGTGATTTTTATTGTTTCTTTTTCTTGTAGTGTAGTTCTAATCTCTTAGCATTGTGATCAGAAAAGATGCTTGATATGGTTTAAATTTTCTTAAATTTACCAAGGCTCACCTTGTGGCCCAGGATGTGGTCAGTCCTGGAAAATGTTCCATGTGCACTTGAAAAGAATGTGTAATTTGTTGCTTTTGGATGGAATGCTCTATACATAATAATTAAGTCCATATGGTCTGTTGTGTCCTCTCTTAATTTCTGTCTGGATGATATATCCATTGATGAAAATGTCAAAGTTCCCCACTATAATTGTGTTATAGTTAATTTCTCCCCTTATGGTTGTTAGTATTTGACTTACATGTTGAGGTACTCCTTCCTATATTGGGTGTATATAGATTTCCAGTTGTTATATCTTCTTCTTGGATTGATCTCTTGATCATTACATACTGTCCATCTTTGCCTCTTATAACAGTCTTTGTTTTAAAGTCTATTTTGTCTGATATGAGTATTGCTACTCCATTTTTCTTTTAATTTTCATTTGCATGGAATACATTCTCCCATCCCCTAACTTTCAGTCTATATGTGTCCCTAGGTCTGAGGTATCTTTTTTAGACCGTATATATAGGGGTGTTGTTTTTGTATTCACCCAGCCAGTCTGTGTTTCCCTGGTATCTCAGTGGTAAAGAATCCACCTGCCAATGCAGGAGACAGGGAAGATCCTCTGGAGAAGGAAGTGGCAACCCACTCCAGTATTCTTGCCTCGGAAACCCCATGGACAGAGAAAGCTGACAGGGGGGATTGCAAAAGAATTGGACACAGTCTACTTAACAGCTAAACAACAAAAACAACAAGCCAATCTATGTCTTTTGGTTGGTGCACTAAATCCATTTACATTTAAGGTGATTATCAATATATATGATTCTGCTATCAATTTCTTAATTGTTTTGTATTTGTTTTTGTAGTTCTTTTCCTTTTCCTGTGTTTCCTGCCTAGAGAAGCTCCTTAAGCTTTTGTTGTAAAGCTGGTTTGGTGATGTTGAATTCTCTTAACATTTGCTTGTCTGTAAAGCTTTCGATTTTTCTGTCAAATCTAAATGAGAGCCTTGCTAGGAAAAGTATTCTTGGTTATAGTTCTACATTACTTTAACTATATCATGTCACTCCCTCCTGGCTTGCAAAGTTTCTGTTGAGAAATCAGCTGATAGCCTTATGTGAGTTCCTTTGTATATTATTTGTCATTTTGCCCTTGTTGCTTTTAATCTTTTATCATTGTCTTTAATTTTTGTCAGTTTGATTACTGCGTGTCTCGATGTGTTCCTCCTTGAATTTATCCTTCCTGGGACTCTCTGTGCTTCCTAAACTTGGTTGACTATTTCCTTTCCCATATTAGGGAATTTTTCAGCTATTATCTCTTCAAATATTTTCTCTGGTCCCTTCTCTCTCTCTTCTCCTTCTGGAACCCCTTTAATATGAATGTTGGTGCATGTAATGTTGTCCCAGAGGTCTCTTTAGGCTGTATCTGATTCTTTTCACTGTTCTTTCTATATTACGTTCTGTGGCAGTGATTTCTACTATTCTGTCTTCCAGGTCACTTATCCGTTCTTCTGCCTCTAATTCTGTGATTGATTCCTTCTAGTGTATTACTCATCATTGTTTGTTTGTTCTTTAGTTCTTCCAAGTTTTTATTAAACATTTGTTACATTTTCTCCACTCTTCTTTCCAAGATCCTGGATCATCTTCACTGTCATTATGAAAACACTCACTTAGATTGGGACATGAATCCCTGTGCTGGGATTAAACCCAGCCAAAACCCAGTTTGGGATACTAACCTCTGTGGCTAGGACTCAACACATGGTCTTCCACTGAGATCACACACCTGGTTTCAGGAACTAATCAAGCTCAGGTTCTTGATGTCTTGTCACAGAAAGAATTCAATAAGAAAAAAAGTGGTAGGTAAGAAGTGGCTTTACTTAGAGAAAAACATTCCACAGAAAGAGCGCAGTCCATCAAGAGCGGCCTTGAAGTGTGGTAAGGTTAGCTTTTATGGACTAGGTAATTAATGCTCAAACTACTGCACAATTGCACTCATCTCACATGCTAATAAAGTAATGCTCAAAATTCTCCAAGCCAGACTTCAGCAATACGTGAACCGTGAACTTGCAGTTGTTCAAGCTGGTTTTAGAAAAGGCAGAAGAACCAGAAATCAAATTGCCAACATCCACTGGATCATCTAAAGGGCAAGAGAGTTCCAGAAAAACATCTATTTCTGCTTTATTGACTTTGCCAAAGCCTTTGACTGTGTGGATCACAATAAACTGTGGAAAATTCTGAAAGAGATGGGAATACCAGACCACCTGACCTGCCTCTTGAGAAACCTATATGCAGGTCAGGAAGCAACAGTTAGAACCGGACATGGAACAACAGACTGGTTCCAAATAGGAAAAGGAGTACATTAAGGCTGTATATTGTCACCCTGCTTATTTAACTTCTAGGCAGAGTACATCATGAGAAACGCTGGACTGGAAGAAACACAAGCTGGAATCAAGATTGCCGAGAGAAATATCAATAACCTCAGATATGTAGATGACACCACCCTTATGGCAGAAAGTGAAGAGGAACTAAAAAGCCTCTTGATGAAAGTGAAAGAGGAAAGTGAAAAAGTTGGCTTAAAGCTCAACATTCAGAAAACGAAGTTCATGGCATCTAGTCCCATCACTTCACGGGAAATAGATGGGGAAACAGTGGAAACAGTGTCAGACTTTATTTTTTGGGGTCCAAAATCACTGCAGATGGTGACTGCAGCCATGAAATTAAAAGACGCTTACTCCTTGGAAGAAAAGTTATGACCAACTTAGATAGCATATTCAAAAGCAGAGACGTTACTTTGCCGACTAAAGTCTGTCTAGTCAAGGCTATGGTTTTTCCTGTGGTCATGTATGGATGTGAGAGTTGGACTGTGAAGAAAGCTGAGCACCAAAGAATTGATGCTTTTGAACTGTGGTGTTGGAGAAGACTCTTGAGAGTCCCTTGGACTGCAAGGAGATCCAACCAGTCCATTCTGAAGGAGATCAACCCTGGGATTTCTTTGGAAGGACTGATGCTAAAGCTGAAACTCCAGTACTTTGGCCACCCCATGCGAAGAGTTGACTTATTGGAAAAGACTCTGATGCTGGGAGGGATTGGGGGCAGGAGGAGAAGGGGACGACAGAGGATGAGATGGCTGGATGGCATCATTGACTCAATGGACATGAGTCTGAGTGAACTCCGGGAGTTGGTGATGGACAGGGAGGCCTGGTGTGCTGCGATTCATGGGATTCAAGAGTCGGACACGACTGAGCGACTGAACTGAACTGAACTGAATGAGTAGGAAGATTATTCCAACTAGTTTGGGGAAAGGGCGAAGATTTCTAGGAATTGAGCCATCACTCACTTTTTGGTCTTTGACGGTCAGCCTTGAAACTGTCTTGGCGCCTGTGGGTGTGTCACTAGCTTGCTGCTGTAATAACAGTGAGTGTTTAAAGGTCTAGCGGAAGTCAACTCAGCCACCATCTTGAACCTATTTGGTTCTTATTAGTTTATGTTGTGTTCTCAGGCTATGTCCTTCTTTTACAAGTTGTGCCCTGCCCACTTCCCTCCTGTTTCAATCATTCTGAATTCTTTTTCTGGAAGACTGCGTATTTGTACTTCAGTAATTTAGTTGTTTTCCTGAGTTTTCTGTTGTTGTTGTTGTTGTTCCTTCGTCTGAGAAAAAAGTCCTCTTTTCACTTTGTTTAACTTCCTGGGATTGTGGTTTTGTTCTGGAGACTGCAGAATTGGAGTTCTTCTTGTTCCTTCTGTCTGCCCTCTGGTGGAGTGTGGTAGTGTTAGTTGATCAGTAGTGTAGACTAGTAGTGTAGACTCTTTGCAACATCATGGACTGTAGCCCACCAGGGTCCTCTGTCCATGGAATTCTCCAGGCAAGAATCCTGGAGTGGGTTGCTATTCCCTTCTGCAGAGGATTTTCCCAACCCAGGGATCTAACCCAGGTCTTCTGCATTGCAGGTGGATTCTTTGCCATCTGAGCCACTAGGGTATCTAAGAGGTTTGTGCAGCTGATGAGAGGGACTGGGGTAGAAAAAACTGGACCTTGCTCTGGTGGGCAGGCCTCTCTGCTCAGTCAAACTTAAATCCACTAATCTGTTGATGGACGGGGCTGTGCTCCCTCCCTGTTAGTTGTTTGACCTGAGACAACCCAGCCCTGGAGTATACAGGCTCTGTGGTAGGGCTAGTGGTGACCTCCAAGAAGGCTCATAACAGCCAGTGTGTATTTCCTAGGACTGCTGCTGCCCCTACCCTCTGCAGGAGACCCTCCAATACTGGCGGGTAGGGCAGGTTCAGTCTTCTATGGGGTCACTGCTCCTTTTCCCTGGGTCCTGGTACCCGCAAGCTTTTATGCACGCTCTCCAAGAGTGGAGTCTCTGTTTTCCCCAGTCCTGTGGAATTCCTATAATCAAATCCTGCTAGCCTTCAAAGTCAGATCCTCTGGGGATTCCTAGTCCCTTTGCCAGATCCCCGGGCTGGGATGCCTGAGAGGAGTGCTCAGAACCTTTACAACAGTGGGAGAACTTCTTTGGTATTATTGTTCTCAGTTTGTGGCGTGCCCATCCGGCGGGTGTGGAATTTGTTTTTATTGTAATTGTGCCCCTCTTGCCATCTCGTTGTGGCTTTTCCTTTGGATGTGGAGTATGTTCTTTCAGTGGGTTCCAGCATCCTGCTGTTGATGGCTGTTCAAGAACTAGTTGTGATTTTGGTGTTGTCTCAGGAGGACATGATCACACATCCTTCTACTCTGCCATCGTGAACCAGTCCCCAAAGAGTCTCTTTTAATTTTGAAAGAGCTAAGATTTTGTTGTTACGTGGGAGAGCTTACAACTCCATGATCCAAATAGCTGAATTCCCTTTAAAAGGACATGAATCAGGTATTTGTCTTATTCATGCATTCAGGGGATACTCAATTATTTATGTAACTAACTATTCATTGATCATCTATTATGTACCAGTCAACAGCCTTGAGATAAGACAGAGGTCGTTTGTCTTGTTTCTCTGCATTTACAGAGTGTGTGGGGAAGAGTTTAGGCAAGTGAGTCCAGGGCAGGAGAACTGTGGTAGAGGATACTGTAAGGTAAGGGAACTAGAGAAGCTGAGGTTCAGAGAAAGAATGAGACCGATACTCTACAGGAACAGATCACATTTAATGAGGTGAGAAGGGACAGCCGTCAAACCAATGAGCTGCTGCACTAAGTCAAAAAAAAGAGTAGGTATATATAGAAAACATATATATGTAGACACACGTTGTTTTGAGGGGGTCTGTTTTTCCTCAAGATTATTTTCATTAGTTAGCTTTCAACAACTGGGGCAAGGAATTCCTGAGACCAGCCGGAGATTGGGACCGACTGGGAGCTGAACGTAATCAATCTTAATGTTCATTCCTTCCTTGGGGAGAGAAAGTTCTTCGTTCTGTATGGAATGGTGAGAGAGACCCAGAGGGGAGTTTTAACTCCAGGCTATTTTGAGCCACGTAGCTTTCCTTCATTCCAGACAGTAAAGAATATATAAAAAGAGAAAGAGAGATGGGCCTTGTCAATGTTCAGGGCTTTTTCGTGCTGATAAATGTTCAGGGGTTTGTGGTCTGGGAGGAAGGAAGTCTAAGGCCCGTAGTGTTGATTTTTTATTCTAGCTGCCAGGGTCTCGAGCAGAAGAACAGTCTTGACTTGATCTCGAGAAATGGCTCAGATTCAGTCCTGGAGGAATCCCTGGAAAAGATTAAACAAACAAGGTCCAACTGTGAATAGGAGGATAATGAATATGAATGGTCTGAGAAGGGGCAAAACCCAAGGCATCCAGTTCCAATCCGTCAACCATGACTGCCAGGAGTTGCTTAATCTCTGGTGGATTCGAGAGGCTTGATCTGTAAGGTTTTTTGCAGCTTCCTGGACAACACCCAACTGGTTGGCATAGAAGCAGCAGGATTCATCCAGAAAAAGGCACAAACCTCCCTTTTCTGCAGGTTGTAGATCTAATCCCCTTCTGTTTTGTAACACTAGGGCTGCCAAGGAATCGAGTTGATTTTGGATAGTTATTAGAGCTTGGGCTATTTCCTGGACGCTGTCTGAGAGGTCTTTAGATAATGCCTGGTAGTTTTGGATGGAGGTAGTTAGTTCCTGTTCCAATTCTAGCCACTACCCCTAATCCCACTAAGAGGGGAAAGAAATGAATGGCTTGTTTCATTCGCTTGTGAAAGAGAGGAATAGGTAGGGGTTGATCACTGGGGGCTATAAAAATGTTTGGACTGGAGTATACCAGAGTACAGGTTCCGGTCCAATTAGTAGGTAAATGGAGATATGTAGATGCCCCACACAAGAAAAGCAGGCCAGGTGTCACAATACAACAGCTTAAGTCAATGGCGAAGAGGAGTCAGCAGGTGGGGATAGGGGGCAGAGTTTGATCGTTCGTTCAAGAACGGTCAGGGGCCCTGGTAACATGGCCCCAACGATGGGAGAAGCGGAGGAGTATGCTGAAAGAAATCGTCCTGTAAATGTTAAATAGTGTCCTGTAGGACCAGAAATATATATAGCCTTTCCAGTGGCAAAGAGTAAAGTGGAGGTATGGTTACACATGGGTTTAGGGATTATGTCCACAGGTTGGTCATATGAACTATTTTGAGAATTTCTAGATATGAAAAACGGAGAAGGCAATGGCAATCCACTCCAGTACTCTTGCTTGGAAAATCCCATGGATGAAGGATCCTGATAGGCTGTAGTTCATGGGGTTGCTAAGGGTCGGACACAACTGAATGACTTCACTTTCACTTTTCACTTTTGTGCATTGGAGAAGGAAATGGTAACCCACTCCAGTATTCTTGCCTGGAGAATCCCAGAAATGGGGGAGCCTGGTGGGCTGCTGTCTACGGGGTCGCACAGAGTCAGACACGACTGAAGCAACTTAGCAGCAGCAGATATGCAAAAAGGCGCTGGTTGTAATAGTGTTACTTTCTAGGTGATAGGGCCTCCTATTGGACGTTTTCCATTGTAGGAGGGAAGGTCAGTGAGCAAAGATTCTAAGAGTTTGTCCGAATTCTGGATTTGATCACTAGTGTGAAGATATTTAAGATATGAGATGAATAAAGGCTCCCCACCGTATGAGTGGTGTAGGGATATGTTACCAGTGGTCCAGTCAAGGATGGATGTGGGGAGGGCTAAATCTCCCCGAGGATTTATGGATAGACATATCCAGCAGTTTTTAGCCAACTGTAGGTATGGGTTGAATTAAGGGTCCAGAATAAACAGTTGAGGTTAGGATTTTGAAATAGTTCTTGGGTCAGAGGAAAGAGAGAAGATAAGAAGAAGATGCGAAGCAACATTTGGGGAAGTGAGTATAAGATAGACTACTATGGAAAAGAATTGGATTTCAAAAGGGTAAAAGTTATAAAAGGGTCCCTGCAGCCACAGGGTGAAGATGTAATCTTCAACGTGTTTGAACATCAATCCTTGAGGACTCGAGATCCAGATACCTGCCAGGAGCTGTTCCAGAAATAATTGTAGCCGTGAAACCCATAGGCTCATCCGTTGTCAGTTGGGGCTGGGGGAAGCCGTGAGAACTTTAGAGTTGTAGGGCCTGTGTGAGAAACTTGATAAGTATTAGTCTGGTAAACATTCTCATCACTGGGCTGTATAACCTTTTTTAGTCGAGTAATGTGCACCCAAGGGGTAATTTCTTTTGATTTTGCAGCGGTAGGGGTCAGCAGAATCAACACGTAGAGTCCTTGCCATTCTGGGGTTAGATCTGAGTGGGACTGAACTGTCATATAGACTTGGTCTCCTATTTGGAAGGATGGCTACGGGATATTGGGATGTGGTCAAGGGAGTAGGTTATCCATGTGTTGCCAAAGGGCGTCTTGTATCTGGGCAAGTAAGGGAAAAGGAGGGTGGGATGGCAGTTTAGGACCGTCATGGGAAGTGGAGGGAGTCCTAAAGGTACTATGGGCCTCCCATACGTGGCCTCGAATGGACGGATATTTAGAGATCTTTTTGGTACGGCCGGACCTTTAAGAGGGCTAAAGGGAGGCGTTTAGTCCAATCCTGCTGAAGTTCAGTTGTTAATTTAGTCAGAGTTTCTTTTAGAGCTCAGCTGGCTCTCTCAACCATACCAGAGGACCGGGGGTGATAGGGAATGTGAGACTTCTAAGGAATTTGAAGGGTTCGTGCAATATTTTGGGTGATTTGGGATATGAACTCGGGCCCATTGTCAGACTGGAGGGAGGAAGGCATTCCAAACCTGGGGAGGATTTCAGTGAGAATAAGGCAAGCCACAGTAGGGGCTCGTTTGTTAGTAGTCAGGAAAACTTCGATCCATCCAAAAAATGTATCTAAGAAGACTAGGAGGAATTTAATCCTCTTTACGGGTGGCATGTGGGTGAAGTCTACTTGCCAGTCTTGTGCGGGAAGATGCCCGCAAATTTGGTGGGTGGAGAAAGGAGGGGTTGAATGTTAGGGTTAGAATTAGGGTTTGTCCGATGACAAGTGGTACAAGCTTGGGTCAGATTACTTAAATAAGTCACATCGTCTTTAGTTAAGTCAATAAAGTTCTGAAGAAAGCTTTAAGTACTCTTGCAGAGGGGTGGAAAAGGGAATGTAAATATGAAAGTAATGTGCGGATGTTAGGCTCATCAATTTGGGCTATAGTAAAGACAGGACTAACAGAAGCGGACTGCCGCTTTGCTTCATAATCTGCTATATTGTCCACTTTGCTTCGTGATCTGCTATATTGTAACAAAAGGAGATAGGGCCATGTCGCTGGTGTCCCCAGCAGTATATTACAGCAGCTTGTTTTGGGAGCTGAGCTGTATGGAGGAGATCAGAAATAAAAGAAGCCTTGAGAATAGGTGTGCCCTTCTGAGTCAGGGATCCCCTCTCCCTCCAGATTATAATATTAGAATGTAATATGTTATAGACATATTTAGAGTCAGTGTAAATGTTTACCTTCTGGTCTTTGGCTAGGGTCAAGGCTTGTGTGAGAGCTATCAGTTCAGCCTGCTGTGAGGTTGTGTGAGCTGGGAGTGTGGCTGATTTGATGAGGCGATGGGGGGGAATAACTTTGTCAGGCTGTCCCTGGACTATAGCATATCCAGCCCCCAATGGGGCTTGCTTCTGGGCACTGCCATCTGTGAACCAGGATGGGAGTGTGGGGTCAGTGATGGGCTGATCGGTTATATGTTCGAAGGGATTGCTGCTGCTGCTGCTGCTAAGTTGCTTCAGTCGTGTCCGACTCTGTGTGACCCCATAGACGGCAGCTCACCAGGCTCCCCCGTCCCTGGGATTCTCCAGGCAAGAACACTGGAGTGGGTTGCCATTTCCTTCTCCAATGCATGAAAGTGAAAGTGAAGTCGCTCAGTCGTGTCAGACTCCTAGCGACCCCATGGACTGCAGCCCACCAGGCCCCTCCGTCCATGGGATTTTCCAGGCAAGAGTACTGGAGTGGGTTGCCACTGCTAGAGGTCCCCATATGTCCCCCCGTTTCTGGCACAGAATCCCTAAGGCAAGTCCTTGTCGAGAATGTACAAAAAGGAAAAAAGGCTTGGTGTAATCAGGCAAGTAAAGAAAAGGGGCCTGAAGTAAATGTTTGACAAGAATCTGTATGGGGATGTGGAGAGAGGTGGGGGGGGGGGGGGCAGTAAGGGTTCATCTAAGTTTCCTCAAGTAGCTTGGTAGAGGGATTTTGGGTGGAGAGCAAAATTTGGGACCCGTTTCAGAAGAAACTTAATAGGGGCCTGGGGGTCTGTGTCAAGGCTCAAAGTCTTTGAGCTGGAATTATTTTGGATATGGGAGTGAGAAGCAATCCCATGTAATTGACAGTGGTGGAAGCAATTTGTGCCTTGGAGAGCAAGATTCTGTAGCCTAAGGCATTTAATACTGTCGCAGTGTGGACTAGGCAGTTATGGCGAGAGGAACTGCATACCAATAAATCGTCTACATATCGAAGTAAGATAATAGAGCCCAGGTCTAAAGTTTGTAGGGCTCTTTGAAGGGCTTGACCAAAAAAATGAGGGCTATCTCTAAACCCTTGTGGTAAAACGGTCCAAGTTAATTGTTGAGATTGATATGTGTCTGGGTCCATCCAGGTAAAGGCAAATAGGGGCTGTGAAGAGTGGTGTAGAGGTATAGTAAAGAAAGTGCTGTAGCCACGCGTTCCGGGAAACACTCCCTCAGAAGGACAATGCAGATAGTGGAGTGGTTTATGACACCGGCGGGCCCAAGGCAGTGTCTCCTCTTAGCCAAGGACCCCGACCAGTTTTTGTGAAAACCTTATATACCTTAAGTCTACATGCTCAAACCCCCATCCCCAAATTCTCTGAAACTAGTCTGAACAAAGGAAAAGAAAGATACAATCAAAGTTAACCTGTGATTTGTATGCCTTAAACCTGTGACTCGTATGCCTTAAGCCTAGGTAATTAACAGTGAGCAGTTATCAATAGGCATGTGGTCATACCCCAAGAAGCATAACAGAATTTATGATTCTATTTGGTTACACAGATAATTAGGGTATTCTTCTAGGTGATAGAGAGTCTAGGTATGAGCCCTGAGGCTCTTCCATAGGTGGGGGCACAGAGGGGGGCTCTGATTTTCTAGTTAGTTTGTTGTTTCCATAGATACTGGGCATATAGCTCAAAGTCCACAGTCTGGCCCAAGATGGAGTCCTGCTTTCAAGATGGAGCCTGTTCTAGTTCCTCCTTCAAAAGCATATTTGAGATCCAATACCGTGAAATAGAGTGTGTCAGGGGGAATATGTGAGACAAGGGTGGAGGGATTAGTGACCAGGGGGTGTATGGGATTGTGGCCTCATTGATCTTGTAAAGATCTTGGACTAGACGCTAGGGGTGGGGACCCTTTTTGACTGCCAGTATAAGGGTATTATGAGGAGAACAGATAGGCTGCAAAAGGCTGGCTTTGAGCAGTCTGGAGACTATTGGTTTAGGTCCTTGTCGGGATTCTGTGGTCAGGGTATACTGAGTTTGGGCTATGATCTGGGAGGGATTCTTAAGAAAAACCTGTACGGGGGAATGGTGTCCAGCTACTGATGGGGCTTCGGTGTCCCAGACCCAAGGATCTATCGGGGGAAGAGCAAGGGGCAAGTTTTGGGAGTGAGGGCTGGCCAAGGGTTTGGGTACCATTTGGATGCAAAGAATTGATATGGGGGTCTAAGAATGGTAGGTTTATAGAAGTTTGTAGCTTAGCCAGAAGATCATGCCCCATCAATGCCATTGGGCATTGAGGAACTATTATAGAAGACTGTGTTAGTGTTGTTTTGCAAAGAACAAAGGAGGGGGAGGTTATTTGGGGATAAAAAGGGATGCCTGAGACCCCTTCAATGGCTACTTCTGAAGGTTGGAGAGGACCTTTAAAGGAGGTTAAAAGTGAAAAGGCCACTCCAGTGTCTATTGTGAACAAGACTTTGTGTCCGGCCAACCGTGCAAATTACCCGAAGCTCCAAGTCCGTCTGTATGGCATGGACTTGCCGGGAGCTCGGGCTCCATCACTGGAATAACTCAGGCACGGCTGGGTCAATTCCCCTCTCATCCGAGGGGCCATGGTCTGGGGTGCCAGGGCCCTCAGAGTCTGGCTTTTGACCCATGGTCGTTGGGCCTGGGGGGACCCCGAGGTTTGATGGGTAGTGTCCACGAACAATTCACTTTCCAGCGTCCCGACTGTTTGCAGGGGGGGCAGGGTTGGTGGGCGGCCGGGGTTTGGGCAGGATTTGGCCCAGTGTCCTTTTTGGTTACATCTGAAGCACAGGCCTGGAGGTCCCACACAGGTGGGCCAAGGTTGGCAGCCCAGAGGGGGTGAATTTTTTTCTTGGATAAGCTGCAGCAAATAAAGCATATTTGGGCTTTCTTTCCTTTTCTTTTTCCTTTTTCGCTTCTTCCTCCCTCTTATTGAAAACTTTAAAGGCTATTTCTAGGAGATCTCACTGAGGGGTTTCGGGGCCCTTTTCTAACTGGCATAGTTTTTGGCAAATATCAGAGGCTGACTGACTTATGAACTGGATGTGTATGTATAGGAGTCTGGCGGGGGTGGAAATATCTAGGTTAGCGTATTTCTGGACTGCCTCAGTAAGCCATGAAAGGAAAAGGGCAGGATTTTCATCTTTTTCTTGAATCACTTCTCTAATCTTATCGTAATTAACATGAATGTGAGAGCTTTTTAGCATTCCTCCTAGTAAACAGGTGATCATATAACGTAGGTACCGGATGCTGGCATTGCCAGCGTGATATGTCCACCATGGTTTAATTAAAGGAACTACATCATCAGCCACTGGATTAGCCCTATCTTGGTTATGGAGCTGATCAGCACGAGCTTGGGATACCTGCCATATCCATTCTTTTTCATTGGGGGTTAAAGTGGCATTTAATGATGTAATAAAGATTATTACAGGTTAAATGATATGCTTGTGTAAGGCGGAGGAATTCCTTCCTATATCTAGTAGGATTTTCTGAAAAGGATCCCAATTTTTCTTCAATTTGGCTCATGTCAGAAATGGAGAAAAGCACATGAACCCGTGTAGGGCCCTCTGGTCCTGTTACCTCTCTGCGAGGAAATGTGTTTGCTTTGGGTCCTGGTCGATGGGGAGGGAGTGGAAGTCTCTTTTGGGGGCTTGGGGTCATTGCTTCCTGATTTGGAGGAGGAAGGGCTAGAGGGTGGGGTCTCGCCCCCGGATGTCTCATCACCGGGGCGGTAGGGAGGAGGCTTGTCTGTCGGGTCGAAATCAGGAGCTGAGGGTTTAGGGGGCCTTTCAGGGGCTTTAGATTTGCATTCTTTTGTAGTTGAGGGGGAGAGAGAGCAGAGGAGGATTTGATAGGTAGAACAGTCCTTGCAGAGAGAAGTACAGCTGCTAAGGTCCCAGAGGGCTTGAATATAGGGGACTTCCAACCATTTGCCATTCCGTCTGAGGAAGTTAGTGAGATCTGATAAAACATTGAAATCGAAAGTCCTCAACTCAGGCCAGCAGTTTTGGGTGTCCAATTTGTATTGAGGCCAAATTTGAGTACAAAGTGACTCGAGTTTATGAACCTTGAGATCAGTCAAGAGTAGAGGTTTGAGGCTTCGTTTTAAACAGGCCCAGGGAGAGTCCCACATGACTGATTGGCTTGACCCCATAGCAAATGGCTCACGACTGTCTGGTAGAGAGAAAAGGTCGCCACCTAATCTTTCAACTGGGCAAAGGCAGAGAGAGACTCTGAAGGAGGGAGAGGGCGTCCCCCAAGTACCTCCCCAGAGGGCCTTTTGGCCGGAGGGTTCCCTGGGAACCCAGAAAGGATGATAGTCTGTGGCACCCTGGAGTACCGTTCAGGCTTACCTGGGCTCCTGGGTCAGGCGAGAATTTGTGATGGATGGAGGGAGGTCGAATGGCAAAAGGCCTCTGTCCTGGAGTTGGTCGGTCTCACGAAAAAGAGAGTGAAAAAGAGAGAGGCCACTATTTCTTGGGCTACATGAAAAACCAATAAAGCTCTTACACAGGGCTTGTACCACTCACAAAGGCACAGGGCGTCCTCTCAGGGAGGTCTTGAAAGCCCAGGTGGGAAAGTAAGCTTGGCAGGTTTCCACGCTCCAAAGAGCTGGCCGTGGAGAATGAGAAGGAACCTCAACTTCCCGGGTTTCGGCACCAAGAGTGTAAGGTAAGGGAACCAGAGACGGCGAGGTTTGGGAAAAGAACGAGACCAATACCCTATAGGAACAGGTCACCTTTAATGAGGCGAGAAGGGACAGCCGTCAGACCAGTGAGCTGCGGCACTAAGTCAAAAGAAGAGTAGCTATATATAGAAAACATATATATGCAGAGCTGCGTTGTTTTGAGGGGGTCTGTTTTTCCTCAAGATTATTTTGATTAGTTAGCTTTCAACAACTGGGCCAAGGAATGCCTGAGCCAGCCGGAGATTGGGACCGACTGGGAGCTGAAAGTAATCAATCTCAACGTTCATTCCTTTCTTGCGGGGGAGAAAGTTCTTCGTTTTGTATAGGATGGTGGGAGAGACCCAGAGGGGAGTTTTAAGTCCAAACTATTTTGAACCGTGTAGCTTTCCTTCAGATACTCAAAGTGCTGTGAGCGTCTCAACAAGGGACATAAGATCCAGCCTAGGGTGGGTGAAGTGGGTGGAAATTCTAGCTCACCCCTCTGGCTTTACGGGATCCTGGATGTACAGAGCCTGGTTTCGTTCCCACCACTTTCCAGCCCTTCTACCTCTCTGGAGCCCTGCTGTCGCTGGCCTCTGAGCCCCTGGTTGTAGTGCTGAGTTAAGAACAGCAGAGAGCAGCTTGGGATCACCGCTGGCGGAGGCGGGGCCAGCCTGCAGGAGGCTCTGAAACAGGACAGGAAAACTGGCTCCCGGCCGAGGGACTGAGGAAGCCGCACACGGCCCACACTCCTGGATGTCCCTCTTTCCTGTCCGCCAGCAGGAAGTCCCGGTTCCTGGCCTCCTGACCTCAGCAGAGCTGACTGGGTCTGTGTTGTCTGAAAAGAAGGTTGGCGTTTGTTCTTGACCCGGTTCACTGGGCCCAGCAGGAGCAATGTCATCTCTTTCATCTCTCCTGCAAGCCATTCCTTGGTTAAGAGCACAGGCTGGCTGCCAGAGCAGAGAAAACCGCTTGTGATTATCCTGTGTGAGATGAGCAGAAGAGACAGCTGCTCGCCACAGGGATAACCCAAGGTCCCAAGCAGATCCTTTTTAACCAGCAAAGAAGCACACATGATTCTAACTCATGGTTGGTGTGGGAGGGGACTTGACTGACTTCACAGTCAGGCACAGCGACAGACAGTCACAGTGACCTGGCTTCTCACCGTCCCAACTCCATTAAAGTGTCCCTGTTCTCAGCTTCTTTCTCTTGGGCAAAAGAGTGAATTGAAAGATTTGTCCCAATGCGGGGCTAAGGGATGGTATTCATTTAATTTTTCCTTCTTTCCTCTTCCCCAAATCACCTTGCTGATGTCTTGATGTGAGCAAGTTTGTCCCCTCTTTTACCCCAAGGAAGGGTGAACTAAAGGGAATATGCTTGCTTACAAAATGGGACTCTCAGTGAAATAGTGTTTCTCAAAGTATGAACCACGACCAGCTGCACCAGAAAAGTGCTTATAAAAATGTGGATTTCACTGTGTGACAGTGTCTACCAGATTTAAACACATACCCACCCCATGGCCCATCAATCCCACTCCTAAATATATGCAAGAGAATAGAACGTGCATGTCCAACAAAAGCCTGGATAAGACCATTTGAGCAGCACTATTTAAAGGAGCCCCAAACTGGGAGCAACCCAGATGTCCATCAACAGGAGAATGGAGGAATAAATTGTGGTTTATCCATCTTCAGTGATAAAAGTCAGTAAACTACCGATACAGACAACAGGGTGGGATTCATCTTATAAATACGATGCTGAATAGGATAATCTAGACACGAAAGAGAGAATCCTATGTGGTTCCCTTGAGAGGACGTTCAAGCACAGGCTAATCTGTGTTGAGGAAAGTTAGAATAATGGTTACCTGCTGTGGAGGTGGTAAGGGCATTTAGAGTGTTGAAACTGTTCCATATGTTGATCTAAGTAGTGATTTTATAGGTATATACATAGATAGACAGATAGCTAGCTAGCTAGATATCTAATGACAAAGAATTTATCTTTGTCATTAAAAACTGTAAGCAAGCATCATCTTTTTTTAATTAAATTTTAAAAATTAATTAATTTGTTTTTGGCTGCACCCCGTCTTCATTGCTGCATGAGCTTTTGTCTAGTTATGGTGGGCAGGGGCTACTCTCTAGCTGGGGGCTGGGGCCTCTCATTGCAGGGACTTCTCTTGGTGCAGAGCACAGGCTCTAGGGTGTGAAGGCTTCAGTAGTTGCGGCACATGGGCTCAGTGGTTGCATCTCCCTGGCTCTACAGCACAGCCTCAGTAGTAGTGGTGCTCGGGCTTAGTTGTTCTGCTGGATCCTCCTGAACCAGGGAGCGAACCTGTGTCTTTTTGAATTCTTTACCACTGGGCCAGCAAGGAAACCCCAACATCATCTTAATATCTTCATCTTATTCAACAAGTGGATGGATAGGGTGTAATTTATGTAATCATTCCCCTAATATATCCTGGATAAGGTCATCAAGAAGACGTGACCACCAGATGACCCTCGAGTTGAAGCCGGGCACTTGGAAGCTATGTCCCCCATCATCCCCTCCCCTTGTTCTTAAAATGTGTGTTCTGCTTGTCTTCTGGGCTCCCAGAAGCCACTCCAAGCTGACTTCAGTTAAGGGCTCTTCGTAAGCTTTTAAGATTCTGGCTGACGAGTGCATGCTCAATCGCTCAGGCATGTCTGAATCTTTTCGACCCCATGGACTATAGTACACCAGGCTCCTCTGTCCATGGGATTTCCCAGGCAAGAATACTAGAGTGGGTTGCCATTTCCTTTTCCAGGTGGTAAGTGCAGAAATCTATTAGTCTTGACGTCACCCAAGACAAGTCTGATAAGTAAGCTTTCTTACCCATTCAACCTGCCACCTACCAATCTGGGTGATCTGCTTTTTTCTGGGGTCTCCCCCTGCCCTCGGCATTTGGGGCTGGTTTCAGATTTCTCTTTCTTGCCAGAGCAAATGTCTTGATGAATGTGCTTTCATATCAGTCATTGCATTAAGGATTGTTGCTTTAGGATAGATGATTAAAAATGAATGACCCAAACAAAGACTATGGACACAGGAATTATTGTCACAAACTGCTCTCCAAAAGCATTCTATTAATTTGTATTCCTCTCCATGGTGAGCAAGAACCTGTCTCATTCTGTTCTTGCCAACTCTGAGTACCATAAGTCATCCTAACTCCAAAACCAACTCGGCCAATATAGCCGCAATTTAGCAACTCAACTGGCATCAGTGAGCCTGATCATTTTAAATCTATTTATTATTTTTGTTTTTTTCAGATATGAATTTCTTAGTCTTGGGAGTGTCGGTATGAGCTCCTGATACATATATTAAGAAGCTGATTTATATTTTGCCATATTGCATATCTTTAGGAACAGGTCACAGGTTCTACTCATACGCAGCAAATGAGTTACATAAGCACAGGAAAGCTATCTAGGGGCTTCCTTAAGAGTCTGTCTGCCCAGGTTGTCACACAAGTGTTCATTCAATTATTTTTTAAATTGTAGAGGTAGATAGATACAATTGGGGTTTCCCTGGTGGCTCAGATGGTAAAGAATCTGCCTGCAATGCAGGAGACCCAGGTTCAATCCCTGGGTTAAGATGATCCCCTGGAGAAGGGAATGGCAACCCGCTCTAGTATTCTTGCCTGGAGAATTCCATGCACAGAGGAGCCCATGTGGTAGCAGAGAGTTGAACATGACTGGGTGACTAACACCTTCACTCTCACATGGATATATGTGTGTGCAGGATATGTTAGTCGCTCAGTCATGTCTGACTCTTTGCAACCCTTTTGGACTGTAGCCCGTCAGGCTCCTCTGCCCATGGGGTTTTTCAGGCAAGAATACTGCGTGGGTCGCCATTCCTTCCTCCGGGAGATTTTCCCAAACCAGGGATCCAACCTGCAACTCCTGTGTCTCCTGCCTTGTAAGCAGATTCTTTATCTGCTGAGCCATTGAGGAAGCCCATATAAATGTGTATAAGTGAAGTGAAAGTGAACTCGCTCAGTCGTGTCCGACTCTTTGCAGACTCTCCCATGGACTGTAGCCCACCAGGCTCCTCAGTCCATGGGATTCTCCAGGCAAGAATACTGGAGCGTGTTGCCATTTCCTTCTCCAGGGATAAATGTGTATATATTTATATAAATTTATAAAAGATATTCATTTCACAATTAAGCCTGTATTTTACATTAAAAAATTTTTTTAACTCTGAAGCAACTTTTTAAATAAATTAGTTTGGATTTGAGTGTGCCCAGGTACAGTGGCAAAAAGCTCCTCACTGCTTAGGTGGCTGTGTCTGAAATGAAATCTGGAACTCACTGAAGCGAGTGATTTGACTGGACTCTCTATTTCTGGAGGACTGACTATTTCTGAAGTATTAGAAGTCATAAATTCAGCGCTTTATGTACTGCACTCTGAAATTTCTGAATTGTTTAAAAATCACTTCAAAGCCTAATTTTCATTTGGAAAAAAAAAAAAAGGCATACTCTTAACCTATTTGCAAAGAATTGGCGTTTTTACAATGTCTACCGTCTGCACAGAGCATCTTGCCAAAGATCGAATGAATCTTCCATACCCCTTAATGGGGGACTTCCCTGGCAGTCCAATGGTTAAGACCTTGAGCTTCCACTACAAGGCGCATGGGTTTTTGATACCAGATCAGGGAGTCAATATCCTACCAGCCTCGCAGCCAATAAATAAATAAAAATACCCCTTGATAAAGTTTGGTAGCTGTATTATTCATTTGTGTACCTCCCCTTTCTTGCCAAATTGATTCCTAGGTGTTTCACGTTTTTGTTCCTGTTGTTAATGGGCTCTCGGTTTTTATGTACAATTTCCGCTGAATGATGATATTCAGGAACATATCAGGGTTTTGGATATGCTCCAAGTCTTTGCTAAACTTCCATTTCAATTCTAAGAATTTTAATCTCTAGTTTCTTAGATTTTCTAGGTACACAGGGTGACATGTGGAAATTATGGCATTTTTTGTTTCCTCCTTCTCTGGAAATCAGGTCACAACCCTGATTTACATCTCCTGAAGCAAATTCTGTAAAAGCTTTAAACTTCTGAGTCAGAAAAATCTCAGACAGCTTGTTTCCACCTTGGGGAAGCTGCCTAACATCTGCGTGCCTCACTTTTCCTCATCTGTAACCTGGTGCCACCATGGAGTCCTATTTATAGAACTATTGTGAGGTTAGATGATGCCTACTCCCAGCATAGTGTCTTTCTCAAAGCTTGACACACGTTAGACAAATCATGATTATTTTTATTATATTTTAACAGGAACTTAAGTGAAAGTGACAAGGAAGGGACACCCGGGTTGTTAGTACCAAACCGGGTGGTGGACAGACGTATACTGACACACAAAACACGGTATGTCTCGAGGGAGGTGTGAGGTGCCTTCTACTTCTTACTTAACCAACAGCCTCAGGTAGAGCGGCCATCCCAGCATCTCCCAACTCCCTTGAAGGGAAGTGGGACTCAAACCCAGTGCTTCTTATGTAGTCACTAAGTCACTTCAGACTCTTCCACAACCCCATGGACTGTAGCCCGCCAGTCCCTCTGTCCATGGGATTTCCCAGGCAAGAATACCGGAGTGAGCTGCCATTTCTTTCTCCAGGGGGTCTTCCCCACCAAGGGATCAGACTTTCAATCTCCTACCTACCAGGCAGTTTCTTTACCACTGAAGAAAGGTTTCTTTAGTGTAAAGGTAAAGCTTCTTTACCGCCAGGGAAGCCTCAAACCCACAGAACTCTGCTGCAAAGTCTGTGCTCGTCTCCGCTGAACCACCGTGGGGGTGGGGGTGGGGGGATGGGTCAGATGTTCATTGATCCCAATCTTGGCTTCACACTAGGAAGAGCTGAGGATTTCTAATAACTCACTGGTGGCTGAGTTCCACCTTAGAACAACTGAACTGGACTTTTCAAGGGTATTTCTCATATAAGCATCCTCTCAAGGCCTGGCAGGTGATTGTGATGGCCCTAGTACAGCATCTCTAGCATCTACCTCTCAAGCAGTAATCAGGGAAGCCTGGTTCCAAATTCCAGGGGCACTAAAGTGTATCCTGCGTCTCTTTTCCATGAATTAGTTCATCCACAGCTGCCTGTTATGACTAAATTTTATGTGTCAACTTCACTGGCCCGCATGGCCCAGATATTTGGTCACACATCATTCTGGATGTTTCTGTGAGGGTGTTTTTTGCGTGAGACTAACATCTAAATCATTGGACTTTTTTTTTATTCTTAAAGAATTAGTTTGTTTGTTTAATTTTGGCTGTGCTGGGTCTTTGTTGCTATGGAAAGGCTTTCTCTAGTTGCAGCAACCAAGGGCTACGCTCTAGTTGCGGTGTGCGGGCTTCTCATTGCAGCTTCTCTAATTGCAGAGCCCCAGCTCTAGGTGGGCGGGCTTCAGTAGTTGCGACTCACAGCCTCCAGGGCACAAGCTCAGTAGCTGCGGTGCACAAACTTAGTTGCCGTGCAGCATGTGGGATCTTCCCAGACCAGGGATTGAACCCGTGTCCCCTGCATTACAAGGTAGATTCTTAACCACTGGGCCATCAGGGAAGCCCTAAATCATTGGACTTTGAATAAAGCATTACCTTTCATAATGTGGGTAGGCCTTAAGAAACAAAAGACTCACCTTCTCTGAGCAAGAAGAAATTCTGCAATTGATTGCTTTGGACTCAGACTGCAAATCTGCCCAATCTCCAGCTTTTCAGCCTGGCCTGTGGATTTTGGACTTACACCTCCACAAATCAATTTCTTCCATATACACACATCCTATTGGTTCTGTTTTTCTGGAGATCTCGATTGCTAAGTCACTTCAGTCGTGTCCAACTTTGTGCGACCCCATAGACAGCAGCCCACCAGGCTCCCCCATCTCTGGGATTCTCCAGGCAAGAACATTGGAGTGGGTTGCCATTTCCTTCTCCAATGCATGAAAGCTAAAGGTGAAAGTGAAGTCGCTCAGTCATGTCCGACTTAGCGACCCCATGAACTGCAGCCTACCAGGCTCCTCCATCCATGAGATTTTCCAGGCAAGAGTACTGGAGTGGAGATCTCGACAGAGCGCCATAATTAAAACTTGCCTTCTGTTCAACACAATCAAATGAAAATCCAACTCCCATTCTTCATTGGAAAACCGTGACTAAAGAGTATGTGTTATAGAAGAACGGGATTTTCAGTATAAAGGTGAATATTATAGATTGCTTGGTGATGGTTTAGTCACTAATTTGTGTCCGACTCTTGAGATCCCATGGACCGTAGCCTGCCAGGCTCCGCTGTCCACAGGATTCTCCAGGCAAGAATACTGGAGTGGGTAGCCTTTTCCTTCTCCAGGGATCTTCCTCACCCAGGAATCAAACCTAGGTCTGCATTGCAGGCAGACTCTTTACCGACTGAGCTATGAGGGGAGGCCTATGTTGCTTGGTCCAACAGATTGCTTGGTCCAACTGAAACAGAGGGGCATAGATTGTGCCCCTCAATCCTAAAAACATTTAGGATTGTCTGGAGACATTTTGTTGTTGTTGTTGTCATAATGAGGTGAGAGTTAAGGAACTGGAGAAGAGGGTGCAAGCTTGCTGTTGGCATTAAGTGGGCAGAGGGACCAGGGACACTGCTAAACGTCCTCCAAGGCACAGAAGTAAGCAGCCAAAAATGCAAGAGCGCCAAAGTCAAGAAACTCTGGGCAAGGATGGTGAAACACTTAATCATTAAGGAAATTAACTTTTCACCTCTTGGAAGGAGGAGGATTATACTCAAGTCAGGAAGGAAGCCTAAGGAGGCAACAGGAATCTGATTGACAGACTGGAAAAACAGGTTGGGGAAAACATTACTGAAAAGCCTACTGTTGCGGTCCTTTAATGGACCAGAACCTAGTGGTCTGGAGTCAACAATAAGAAAATGAAAGAGAGAAAGAAGCTGAAATTCCCTGGTTTATTCAGAGAACCAATAAAACCCTAGAACAGGGCTTGCACCACTCACGAAGGCATAGGGTGCCCTCTTGAGGAGGTCTTGAAAGACTGGGCAGGAGAATGAGTTTGGAGGATTTCTACACTCCAGAGAATTAGCCAGCCGGAGGGAGGTAGAGAAAGAAAGCAAGAGAGAGAGAGAAAGAAAGACACAGGGATCCAAGCCTCTGGTGGAGCAAGGGTGCTTTAATGATCTTTCTGTGAGTATACATAGGCTGTTGTACAAGGAATTTCTTTCGACCATAAAGATCAGAAAACCAAATGTACAGCAACCGTTATCAAGGGAACAAGGGATTAACAATGGTAATGAGGTCAGGAGACAATCCATATCTCAATAAAGAGGATCAAGACTAAGCAGCTTTGTTATAAGGAGAATGTTTACTGAAGGAGATTCATGCATGTGTTTCATCCTATGACCTCAGTTCTGGTAGCGGCGTGCCATTCCACTCGTTCCTGTTGCCAGGAACTGATAAGGAACAGAGGATTTATGAGAAACAGCACACAGGAATCCTCCTGTTAAACGTTTCCTGACAGCCTACAGTACACCAATTGGGGAAATTCTGAAAAGGCCAGCTCTACCTGGAGGTAGGAAGGGCCAACCAGTAGGAACTTCCTGGGCATGATGTGTGGCTTGAGTTATGTTCCTAAGTGTCCATGAACTAGAAGGTTTCTCTCGGGGCATTCTGGAACCAGGACTTCATGCGAGACCAGAGGAGGTGAGTAGCTGTCTTGTGCTTTGGGACTGTAGCTGATGTTGCTGTTCTAAGCATCAGATGCAATTTGATGAACTTTTGGGGGGGCTCAGTGGAGAACTAGCATGCCAGACCTCTGGCTTTCTCTCTCCCAAGAATGATCCTTTGTACTAAGACGTGCATGACCTTGTAGTTTAACTTCTCAGAACTTGGGATACATCCAAGCAATGGTGGTCATATGTAATGTTCTGAACACAATGCCACAGGCAGAAAGCCCTCATTAAGGGCTAAGTGAAGAGGTCGTGAATAAGTAGGAAAAGCAAATGACATAGTAAACAAATAAATGGTGTTTCAGTTCCCTCATCTGTAAAAAGGGGGATACTAAAATACTGATGGTGGGTGTGTGAATCCAGTGGGGTGACACAGTAACGTCATTGAAAGGCAGTGTATGCTCAGTCCCTTCAATCATATCCAACTCTCCATGACCCCATGGACCCTAGCCCACCAGGCTCCTCTGTCCATGGAATTTCTCCAGGCAAGAATACTGGAGTGGGTTGCCGTGCCCTCCTCCAAGGGATCTTCCCGACCCAGGGATCGAACCTGCACCTCCTGTATTGCAGGTGGCTTCTTTACCACTGAGCCACTGGGGAGGCCCTGAAAAAGTTTAAGCATCCTTTAAAAACTCCAGATGTTCTACTCTCTCGCATGTCTTACATCCCAGAGGATGTTTCCAGGGTGATGTTGAAAATGAAAAGAAAAATGGAAAGAGAGGGCTGTGTTGAGATGAATGCATATTAACCTCAGAGAAAAAGACATGCACATGACTAAAGGCATAAGACCAGGTCGAATGACACGTGGTTGGGGGCAGGTGAATATCCAGTTCAGCATCTTAATTTATGGCTAGCTCTACATGAAGTGGAGGAGGAAATGGCTACCCACTCCAGTATTCTTGCCTGGGGAATCCCATGGACAGAGGAGCCTGGTGGGCTACAGTTCATGGGGTTGCAGGGAGTCAGACATGACTTAGGGACTAAAGAGTAACTACATCAGGCAAGTCCCAAGCAGCTACCTTTAATGAAACACACGAGCCCTGAGGGTATGAGCAGAGGGGGACACAGAAGAGAGAGGGGGGCATTCCTCTGCTCTCAGCAGCCAGTGTTGGTGGAGCTGGGTCAATCCTGGGCACTCAATCCTAAAACAGACCCGGAGAAATGACAGGGACCATTCCGTAGAGGGACTTCAGATCCTGTCCAATCATTCATTTCTTCATTAACTCATCCAGCAAGTAGCTATGAGTTCCATGTTTCCTGCTGCTGCTACCACAAATTGCCATGAACGCAGTGTGTTAGTGAACGTGTTAGTTGCTCAGTCGTGTCCCACTCTTTGGAATCCCATGGACTATAGCCCACCAGGCTCCTCCGTTCATGGGATTTTTCCAGATAAGAATACTGGAGTGGGTTTCCATTCCTTTTTCCAAGGGATCTTCCCAACCCAGGAATCAAACCCAGGTCTCCTGCAATGCGGACAGATTTTTTACTAAGATTCTTTACTAAGGCAGATTCTTTGTCTAAGCCAACAGGGAAGCACCCATTTGTTATCTGACAGTTCTGGAGGTCAGAAGTCTGACGCGAGTGTCTTGGGGCTAAAATCTGGGTGTCAGAAGGGCTGCATTCCTTCCTGGAAGCTTTAGGGGAAAATTCTTTCTTTGCCTCTTGCAGCTTCCTGAGGCCACCTGCACTCCTTGACTCGTGGCCTCTTCCACATCTTCAGAGCCAGCAATGGTGGATCGAGTCCATCTTATATCAGGTCTCTCGGAATCCTTCTTTTATGGTCCCTTTTCCACTTTTAAGGAACTTTGTGATTATACTGAGACCACCCAGACAGTTCAAGACAATCTTTTAAAGATAATTTTAAAATAATTTTCTTTATTTAGTTTTGGCTGAACTGGGTCTTCTGTGCACACAGGCTTTTCTCTAGTTGGCAGTGAGTGGGGACTTGCCTCTAGTCCCGGTGCATGGGTTTCTCATTGTGATGGCTTCTTCTATTGCAGAGCACAGGCTCTGGGTGAATGGGCCTCAGTAGCTGCAACACATGGGCTCAGTAGCTGCTGCTGCCCAGCTCTAGAGCTCAGCTCAGTAGTTGTGGGCACGCAGATTTAGTGGCATGTGGGATCTTCCTGGATCAGGGTTCAAACCCATGTCTCTTGCGTTGCCGGGCAGATTCCTTACCACTGAGCCACCAGGGAAGCCTCAAGATAATCTTATTTTAAGGTCAGTTTATTAGCCACCTTACTTTCATCTGCAACCTTAACCTCCTTGTGCCGTGTAACCTAACATTGTCACAGATTCCGGGGATTCACAAGTGAATGTCACTGGTGGGGAAAGAATCATGGTGCCTTTCACCAGCTCCTAGGCTGTGCTTAGTACTCTGCTTAGTACACCTGGGATAGATCAGAGATGTTCTCTTCTTTCAAAGGTAGTGTACTTCCTACAGCGGAAGTCAGACATAAAAATGTAGTAATACATATGAGGAGCAACAAGTGATAAAGAAAGCATAGTGAGCCAGGGATGGAGAGTTATGAGCATAGATTTCAAGGGCATCGTCACAGAATGAGCCCTGTAATGCTACCATCTGAAGACCTGAGTGTTGAGAAGGAAGCTCCAATCTGAGGTCAAGTTCTGGGCAGAGAGAAACCCAAGTGCAAAGGCTCTGGAACACCTTCAGGGAATTGGGAGAAGTCAGCCATGCTGCTGGGCTTCCCAGGTGGTGCTAATGGTGAAGACAATTAGCAACCTGACAATGCAAGTTAGACAAGAGAGACACTGGTTCGATCCCTGGGTCAGTAAGATCTCCTGGAGGAGGACATGGCAACCCACTCCAGTATTCTTGCTTGGAGAATCCCATTGACAGAGGACCCTGGTGGGCTACGGCCCATAGGGTAGCAAAGAGTTGGACACAACTGAAGCGACTTAATACAACACAGCACAGGTAATGCTGCTTTAGCACCGACAATCACAGCAAACACACCGAGCTTGCACCACGGGAGGGGCTATTCTAACAGCTTTTCATGTATTAACTCATCTGCTCCTCTCAGCAGCCTGACGCCTGAGGTGCTGCTATACTTGCCACACTAGAGAGGAGCCTAAGAAGCTAGGTTACTAGCTCAAGGTCACCCAGCAGGGAAGGAATATGTCATCATACACTGAATGATCTCTACAGGATACAGAATGGAATGTATCTGTCCTGACTGATGCCATGGGGGTATGGACCACCAGGCTCCTCTGTCCATGGAATTTTCCAGGCAAGGATACTGGAGTTGCCATTTCCTTCTCCAGGGGATCTTCCCGATCCAGGAATCAAACCCAGGTCTCCTGCATTGCAGGCATATCCTTTACCCTGTCTGAGCCCCTAGGGAAGCCCATTGTCCTTAACTCGATCTACCAAAGATGCTCACCAAAGACACAGCATGTGTGATTACTAATGGTCTGGGAATGGCAAAATGCTGTGCAGTTTCAAGATCCGAATTCAACACAATTCCAACAATCTGAAACTGTGGATGGACGCTAATGAGTTAGTGTTTAACGAGGATCGAAGGCAAGGCAGGTTTAGATTTCAGAATCCGTCCCCAGACCCGCGCTGCCTTGCCCAGATCACATGTGGGATGTTCTGTACTGTTCCCAGGGCTTCTCTGATGGGAGGCGTCCTGACAAGCTGAAACTCGCTCAGAGGAGCTGAAATCCATTCAATTTGATCACGTCAAAACAGAGGATGTCTGCTGAATGAAAGGACACGCAGGGCAAATTCATGGCTGACAGATCAGAAGAAAGTATTTGCAACTGACATAGAATTAGATCTAGGCTGCAAAGGGACTTCTGAAAATCACCAAGAAGGCAGAAATGGCAATGGAGCGAAGGCAAAGGGTATTAACAGGCAAATCATAGATGTAGAAACGTGAAGCCCGGGCAAGTCTTTGGAGAGAGTCCACTGACACTGACTCCCAGAGGCTCACAGGTGAAACCAGCCTGCCTACTAGATGGGTCGCACCCAGAGAGCTGGTGATTCACTCGCCAAGTGAAGACTTGCATGTATTGAGTGTGGCTTGGGGTGTTTGGGTATTGTCATCCCAGCTCTCATCTCAAGAGACATTCAGCTGGTGATGCTTCATGTTGGTGGAGTTGCAGGTCTGGGGACCAACTCACTGGAGGTGGAGATGTGGCTGGGAGAATCTTCTGGAGCAAACTTTCTTAAGCACGTTCATTATCTAGAACAAACTCAGGCAGGCCCCTGAAGGGACATGGATAAGAACACAGGCTGCTGTGCTGGCCAACCTAAAGGCCACCTGGCTCTCCAGCCCTTGGATAAAGCTTCATACATATCATTAGAGCTAATTTCCCATCAGTCCAGTGAAGCTGGTACTATTTCCCCATTTTGTAGATGAATAGACTGAGGGCTGTGAAGTTCAATAACTTGGTCAAGGTCATTCTGAGCTTTAAATTCCAATCCTGCCAGATCTCTAAGTCAGTATATTTGTTCACTAGACCACTCCCTTCCTAACGAGAAATAAGAGGTGAAACTGGAGACAATCTTTCTTTCCCATCACTCCTGTTCTTCCTTTCATCTTGTATTCCTTGCTTCATCCTTTTTAGATAAAAGCAAGAGAAAAGACAGACATTGCAGAAAGAGGGTCTGGTGGGAACTAGGGTGAAGGAGCACTTTGACCTCCTAGAATTCTGACTTCAGTAAAGCTTCTTACCCAACCTCCTAGGATGCTTTGAGTAAAAAAAAATTCTTAAAAGAAAAATAAAGACTAACATATATCCAGACCACATGCCAGGCTCTGTTCTCAGGCCCTTACATGTCTGTGTCTTCTATGGCCTTGGCCTATGGGATGGCAGGGGGGCATGGTGATGATTTGGGCCCTTGCATATCAGCAACAACTCTGACCCTGTAGCCAGCAGCCCTTGAAATGTCTATTGTTATTTCCCTCCCCCTCCAGTTTATGGTTACTTGACTAAATGACCACAAAATCTTTGGGGGGTTAATTGAGGGAATCATTGCTGTGTTTCCACCTGCTGTTCTACCTTAAGGCAAGGGGTCCTGCTGTCGGTAGCCCTGTGTCATACAGTCATTGGCAGGTCTAGGGGTTGGTGGCCTGCCAGGCAGGGTGCTCCTATTGGCTGAGGACAGGTCTCTGGAGAAGAGAGCAGCGTGGGATTTTATCAGCAGCACTGAGAGCAGTTTGAGGATGGGCGCTTGGGCTAATTACAAGGATACAGGTGGGCTATCAAGGCAATCAGCACAGCATCTCCTGAGACTGAGGGGGAGATGGTGAGATCAGAGAACTCAGGAAAATAAAGGATGCGTGAAAAACAGCTTGTGGTGTCTGAGATGCTGGCAGCATGGCCCCCATTTTCATATAATGCCATGTGTCAGGGGTGGAGGCCACTGAGCATGCTGGCCCCAAACTGTGCAGAAGGAAGAGTTTAGGAGGTCATTATGCTAGCAAGTTAAAATCTGGAGTCTGACTTCAATGAGGAGATGATGAAGAGGAGGGCTGGTGGACTGGAGAAAAGATGGAGCGAAGAGTGGAGCACGGTAGTCATAAATGGAACAAACTGAAAGGGGATTGGATGATGTCCCAGAGCTGCTGTAACAAAGCACCACAAACAACAGAGATTTATTGTGTTACAGGTCTGGAGGCCAGAGTCTGAGATCAAGGTGTAGGCAGGGATACGCTCCCTACGGATAGAGACTCTGGGTAGAACCCTTCCTTGTCTCTTCAGCTTCTGGTTTGCCTATAAATCCTTGGCACTCATTGGCTTGCAGCTGCATCAGTTACAGCATCAATTACTCTGTCTCTCTTGCCACATGCTTTCTCGCTGTGTGTGTCTCTCCTCTCTCATAAGGACACCTGTCATCTTGGATTAGGGCCACTTAATGACCTTGTCTTAACTTTATCACATCTATAAAGACCTTTATTTTCAATTAAGTCCACATCCATAGCTACAAGGGCTTAGGGCTCAGTATATCTTTCTATGCTGTGCTGTGCTTAGTTGCTCACTCATGGTCCAAATTTTTGCAACCCCATGCACTGTAGTCTGCCAGGCTCCTCTGTCCAGGGATTCTCCAGATAAGAATACAGGAGTGGGTTGCCATTTCCTCCTCCAGGGGGTTCTTCCCAACCCAGGGATTGAATCCAGGCCTCCCACATTGCACATGGATTTTTTTCCAGCTGAGCTACCAGGGAAACCCATATCTTTCTGCTGCTAAGTCACTTCAGTCATGTTTGACTCTGTGTGACCCCATAGACGGCAGCCCACCAGGCTCTGCCATCCCTGGGATTCTCCAGGCAAGAACACTGGAGTGGGTTGCCATTTCCTTCTCCAATGCATGAAAGCGAAAAGTGAAAGTGAAGTCGCTCAGTCGTTTCCGACTCTTCGCCACCCCCTGGACTGAAGCCTACCAGGCTCCTCCATCCATGGGATTTTCCAGGCAAGAGTACTGGAGTGGGTGCCATTGCCTTCTCCATATCTTTCTGAGGGGGACACAATTCATCTGATAAAAGCAAAAATCCTGAACTTTATAGCTCACTGTGTTGCTCTGAAAATTAAACAATAGGATGCAATGAAAAGACACGGTTAAAAAAAAAAACAAAACCCTCTGAAGTTACTGCTCACTACCCTGGATGGGTTACTGGCTTGTGTTGGGCTTCTAGGATAGCTCAGATGGTAAAGAATCCACCTGCAATGCAGGAAACCCTGGTTCGATTCTGAGGTTGGGAAGATCCCCCGGAGAAGGGAAAGGCTACCCACTCCAGTGTTCTTGCCTGGAGAATTCCTTGGTCTGTATAGTCCATGTGATCGCAAAGAGCCGTTCATGACTGAATGACTTTCACTTACCATTTTCATGATTCAGGGTGGAATCACTTTGAACTGGAAGATTCTGATGTATCAGTGTTTTCTATTTCAAATAGGTCAAAAGCAAGTGATGTGGAAGCCACAGCCAAGCTCAAGTCTTCTGAGCTGTAAATCAAATACCATCTGGGAGCCAGTGACATGGGATGTGTCAATAGTTATTGAAATGTGAAAGCACGTCACAGCACTGACACCAAGTTTTCTTCATTCACACCTCCCCACCAGGGCTTTCTGATCCTCCTGCTCAAAGGCTGAGCTGGAGTTTGCTTTTTAGCTCATGGTTTTATGAAAGGGCTTCTCAGGTGGCTCAGTGGTAAAGGATCTGCCTGCAATGCAGAGGATGCCGAAGATGAGAGTTCAACCCCTGGGTTGGGAAGATCCCCCAGAGGGGGAAATGGCAACCCACTCCTGTATTCTTGCCTGGAGAATCCCACAGACAGAGGAGCCTGGCGGGCTACTGCCTATGGATTCACAAAAAAGGCAGACATGACTGGGTGACTAAACAACAACTAATCTTATAAAAAGGTATTTCTATTTTTAAAATAAGTTGACTTGATTATTTAGTATGGAAAGATATTCAAAGTATTTAATTAAATCAAAGTATTTCAAATTACATATTAGCAGAGCGTATCCAAACACATGTCATCAAGTGAGACTACCTGCATGGTTTCCAAAGGATTGTCTGGCAAAATGTAGAGGCTGCTTGGAATGGCATTAGGAGGCAGTTCAAAAGCTGAAAATTGCTGTAAGCACTTATTTTAAAATAAAGTTTAATTTTTACTTTAACACGTTTTCCTGATTAGAAAATTGAAAGAAAAAAAAGTAGAAAAGGTGAAGGAAACAAAACTAACACATTCTTGGAAATTACTATGAGTGTTTTCTTATATTTTCTTCCTGACTTTTTAAGAGATGGTTTACAATCATTGTTTATTTATCAAGCACCTTGGCTGAACCCACTGAGTAAAATGGATTTACTGTTACAAACCCCAGCATCTATCCATCACAGTCACTCCCTTGTGGATATTTGTGAAGGGAGGACTCTATTCTGGGCATAAAAGAAAATGGCCTGTCGCTAATGATTTTTATTCGAATTACTCCGACAAATGAAAATTCTATGGTTCTTTCCCATCAGCCCACATCAGCTGGGTCTCATTGCATTTTTCTCCTTTCTGGCTTGCTTGGGAGGCAAGCAAAGAGAAAGCCTGTATTTGGAACAATCATTAGTCTGATTATCAGTTCTAATAAAAAGCTCTAGCAGGCATTTCTGTAAATACTGGGGCTGGAAGGACTGGGTTTGTTGATATTTGCTTTGGTGTAAGAAAGCTAGCAACCAATAGTCCTGGCGAGAAGTGGAGGATATGAAGGGCTGACACACCCACCCCCAAAGGAAGAGATTAGTGTCATCGGTGGTTCTTCAATTCTGCAGCATACAAAGGATCTGTCTCAAAACCCTGGGTCTATGATGACATGAAGTCAGGAGGCTGGAGACTGATGGTGGGGGAGCCAGGCTGATGTCAGGTGGGACAGGATGAAGGTCTCGCTCAGGATAATGGCAGCGGGATGCAGAGAACCCAGGTAGAGACATCCTCTGAGATGGGGTCACCTGGATGTGGGGCTCCTGGAGGAGGAGGATGACAGGTCAGCTAGCTCTTATCCAGCTGGGGCAGCAGAGTGTTTGATGGTATTATTCCTGGAGACAGAGGTAGAGGAGGAGAAACTGTCTTTGCACACCTCCCAGCTCCCCCTGTCCTGTGCCCTCTGCTGCTCATCACCAATGGACAGTCATCCATTCATTGACTCCTCTGTCCACCTGCCTCCCATCCTCCCCCAAAGCTCTCATTGAACATGGGCGAGCATGCTCTGGGGGTGGCACTTACATTGTCTGGGGGAAGTTCTTGTAAAGCACTCCTGCTGAGAATATTCCAGGTAGCTTCTGCACTAAGTATTAAGTCTGAGATTTAATGAGCCCACATGAACAACCCAGAACAGAGACAGCAAATATGACCCATGGGCTGACTCCAGCCCACTGCCTATGTTTGTAAATAAAGTTTTATTGGAACATAGTCATGATCATCTGTGCACTGAATGTCTCAGGCTGCTCTCATGCTCCAATGGCAGAGTTGAACAGTAGCAACAGACAGCATGGCTAACAAAGCTGAAACCCATCAGGCCCTCCGGAGAAAACATTCATCTGCCCTTCACTAGTGCGTTCTCTCCTCCCTCTGGTGCTGTGAACAAGTGTGCAATAGTGATTCTAAAAGGTGCACTTCTCCAGTGGGAGGCAACATGGGTAAACCTATGGCTGACTCAAGTTGATGTTTGGTAGAAACCAATGCAATACTGTAAAGCAATGCTCTTCAACTAAAAATAAATAAATAAAGCACTTTGTGGCATGTAAATTATATGGTAAGAAAGCTGTGGGGTCTTTTTTTAAAGAAAAAAAGGCCAAATAATATGGAAATTGAGAATTAAGCATTGAACGAATAAGTGAATGAATGAATGGCTGAAAAGAGGCAGTGTCCCTAAACTAGAGAATGCCATGACATAGGAGCACAAAGAACTGAGAGCCAAGAGGCTCAGACTGTTCCTTTAATAAGTCAGAGGGGACAGTGATGGTCACGCAGTCTTGCATAAACCCACAAGAGTACAAATTTGTAAAAACTTTCTGGAATCCAAAACATGGATGTGCATCAAGAGACCTAAAAATGTACATTGCATTCTATTCTTGGGCACTGCATCTTGACATGGTAATCCCATTTCTTGAAATCTATTTCAAGGAAAGAATCCAGTGTTGGAGGAACTATTTGCCCACACATGTCTATTCCACAGCTGTTTCCAAGACTGAAAAAAGAAAATCAACCTACATGACCAGCTGGTTAAAGAACATATGGGCACTGAAAAGACTATTACCATACAGCCATTACAGTGATGTTAATGATGATGAGAATATTCTGGAACGTAAACTAGAAAAGAAGCAGGATGACAAAGTACAAGTAGAGTATGGAAACTGCCATATGGAATTACAGGCGCAAGATGGTAATAAAGTAACAGCGATGACCTTGTTTATGGATTTCTCTTTACTCTGTGTCAACACTGGGAGGAGACATTTTCACACAAGATTCTTCTAATCTTGACACAAAGCTTGTGAGTTAATCACTTTTCCATTTCATAGATGAAGAAATGAAGACTGGAAGGAAGCTTCTACAAGGTCATGGAATTGGCAAGAGGTCGAACCCAAACTTTGCTAACTCTCATCCCTATGCTTATAGCTGTTATGTTAGGCATTTTTTTTTTCTTTGCTACAAAAAGTGTGAAAATGGAAAAGTTTGGATTAACTGTAGCAACAGCTGCCAGTGATCAGTAAAGTCATCCCAGGAGACTGTCCAAGGCAGTCACAGGGGGAGCCTCCTGGAGGATCCAGGAAGCCCTCCCAGCCGGGGAGGAGGGAAGGGTTCCTCTTGTTGTGCCCATTTCACAGATGCAGACCCTGAATTGGCAAGAGGTCGAACCCAAACTTTGCTAACTCTCATCCCTGTGCTTATAGCTGTTATGTTAGGCATTTTTTTTTTTCTTTGCTACAAAAAGTGTGAAAATGGAAAAGTTTGGATTAACTGTAGCAACAGCTGCCAGTGATCAATAAAGTCATCCCAGGAGACTGTCCAAGGCAGTCACAGGGGGAGCCTTCTGGAGGATCCAGGAAGCCCTCCCAGCCGGGGAGGAGGGAAGGGTTCCTCTTGTTGTGCCCATTTCACAGATGCAGACCCTGAAGAATCTGGAAGAAACAACCAAGGCTCAGGGCCAAGCAGCCAGGACTGAAGGGAGGGTACTGGGACACCTGCAAGCTGACCCAAGGCGAACTCCTGACAGCTCACGTTCCCCAGGAGGGCGGGAACTTGCTGGTGCTGAGAGTAAGCCACGGTCAAGGGGCAAGGGTACCCTGGTGAGCCAGGCTGCACTGGGGGAGCCGAGCAGCAGGTGTGAGAAGGAGGACTTAGGTTGGCCTGCTGCCGAGTCACTGGAGCGAGCTGGTACACAGGGCAGAGGGCAAAGACCAGGGATGCCATAGTGGCGCAGGAGAAAAAGCCCAGCCTGGTGCTGAGGACGCTCCTCTGGGTGTCATCTCAGAGGAGCCAGGCCTTGCACCTCACAAATCTGCACGCCAGCAGTGTTCTTCAGGGAGTGGACCCAGATCATAAAAAAACAAATGATAAAAAGTGAGGAGGCCAAGGCGGTAAAAGCAGGCAAAAGCGCCCGTGCTGGACCGGGATACAGGGATTCAAGGATGGACTGGTGGGCTCTAGCGCTGAAATTGGCAGTGGATTCGGTCCAGATCCAAGTGATCCTGAGTCCCTTTGGCTCAAAGGTCAGCAGCAACACTTTCCTACGTGTCCTGACACCATGCTCAGGTACGAGGAACACCCCTCACCTGAGAGCCAGTGGTCTCCAACACGCCTCAGGAGCAAGTGTGGCAGAGGAAGCTAGCTCAGGTGCGCTCTGCCTCTTTCTTGCTGTGTGACCCTGGGTTAGCAGCCTCCCCTCTCTGAGCCTCGATTTCCCCACCTGCTACTGAGCGCTTCCAGCAGCAGATGCTACCATAAGTATCCCAGACGTATTGGCTCCTCACAACACTCCTGGGAGGTTGGCCTCCGTGGTCTTCACCCCTGTTTATGGATCAGGAGGCAGAAGCCCCACAAGGAGAAGGGCCTTGTCTGGTGCCACAGGAAGTGGGGAGAGGAGGTGGGATTTCAGAGCCGGGCCCAGGCCATGGGCTTGCAATAGTGAAGCCACATAAAGCACCAGGGGACTGGCTTTGGCCACGGTCTCCCTACAACCAGCGAAGGCAAACGCTGGGCAGTTTCTCTGGATCTGAGCTGCACTCAGAAGACACTGCCCTTCCAGGGGTATGAGATGTTTCAGCTGACAGGAGAGAACTGAGCCAGCTCCTCCTGTGTGTATTTCACTTAAAGGTGCTCATGAATTAGATGGCTTCAACTTGAAAAAAAAATTATGTATTTCAATGGACTCCTTACTATCACTATTTCATCTGAGTCCATGATTCTCCCAGATCGTCATCTGCCGGGGTCCAGCCCCGGTGGATCCAGGGTGATTAGAAGGTGGGGAAGGAGTTGGCATTCTAGGAAAAAGCTTAATTAATTACAGATATATAGAGAGATTAGAAATGGATAGTGTAGTAGGAAATATTAGTGGAGAAAAAGAGGCTGAATAACTTGGTTTACGTGGAATACCATCATCTTCTGGCCATGAGGCCTGCTGACATTTTACGATCCTTTCTTTCTGATAACCAAAAAACTTATTTTTTCCAAGGGTGTTTTTTCTTAAACCAGGCACCACCCTCCAAATAAAGTTGCATTCCTATAGGGTGAGGGTGTAGTGAGTTACAATCAAGAAAGGAATTTATTTAACCCAAGGTTAACATGATTAATCTTAAAAGTTAATACTTATTTCTCTAGTTATATTCATTATAAGAGCAGGGAATATGGAGATTTAGCAGCAAACATCAGCCCAACAAATGAAAACCCTTCACCAATGTTCCCCTTAAGATCTATTTAGTCTTAGGATAGTGATAAAGTTACATTTTTACATAGCAAGGACAGAGTGATTTATAACAAAGTACAATGATCTATTACAAAAGAGAAAATTCATTAACTCAAAAAGTCTAGTATTGCTAACCTCAAAAACTACTATATTTCCTTTTCTATATTCCAAATACATTGATTAATATATTCCCAGGTGCCTAAGGATATCGAGGCCTGGCAGCAATCATTGACTCATCAATGAGAAAAGCCCTATGCTAATTAAGACTCTTAAAATACTTCAAAACTCTCTGTTCTGTTTATGGTTGAGAGGTAGCAAACAATCATGTGGTAGTGTGGCAGGAGTATGGATAATCCTGTCACACAAGCTAGTTTGCCAGCAGAGAGGTTTGACCTGAGACGCCCTTGTCCCACCCAGGGCAGGGAATTAGCAGCAATTATTGTCACAACAAATGAAAAAGCCTTCACCAATATAATTCCTAACCAACCCATTATACTAATAATTTCTAACTTCCCAAAAGAATTTGCCTTTAGTAAGTCCAAAACATCTCGTGCCTCTCACGGTTGGGAGGCTGTAAACAATCACATGTGGCTGGATGAACCTATACAGGCGGGCTAGATAACCTTCAGAGGAGTTCATAAGTTGAAACACTCTAGTCATGCCCAGGAATGTTTATTGACTTGGAGCTGCACGTTTACTCCTTCTCCGAGAGAACTGGTGGGGAACAGCTCCCCGTAAAGTCAGAGGTATAGGTGAGAGCATGAAACAGTAAAGTAGGTAAACTCTGGTTTGGGGAGTAGATGCTCAGGAACAGGGGTTTTCCTGAGGCTTGATCACACCTTTGCGTATGCCAAGCCTCCTTCCTCCTGACCTTTGCCATGGGCGGAGTTCCTCACGCTGGCTGGCAGTCATCCTCCTCCTTCTGTTTGGGCCCCGTGGGGAGAGGGTAGGAGACTCTGTGAGTTGGGGAGAAAGCTGTGCGATGCCTGTTGGGACGAGAGAGGTGGTGGGGTAGATGTGAGGAGAGGGAGGGGGCCTACAGGGAAAGGATCATAGAAGACAGCAAGGGCCCCAGTGAGACTCCGTGAGTTGGGGAGAAAGCTGTGCGATGCCTGTTGGGATGAGAGAGGTGGTGGGGTAGATGTGAGGAGAGGGAGGGGGCCTACAGGGAAAGGATCATAGAAGACAGCAAGGGCCCCAGGGATGGAGTAGGGGAGAAGCGTGGTAAAGGGGGACCCCTGAGAAGGATGGGAAGATCTACAGGGAAGCAGGGCTTGGGGAGCCCTTGGGTTTAAGAACAGGAGGTCCCTGTGGTTTTTCAAGGGAATCGCTTGGATGGGCCTCATCCCGGATCTCAGGCAATAACACCAGGATGTCCAGCCCACAAGGGCATGAGCCAGGGGGCTTGTCCACCTCTGTGTCCCTGGGACCAGTCCAGGTGGGCCAGGCACACTGTAGGCATCAGCACTGATGACTGACTGAGTGGACGAGCGTAGGCGAGAGGGGCCTTGACAATGAAAGCAGAGAACAGTCCAACAAGATAGACTCAGCCCCACGGAGATGGAGAAAGGATCTGACACCTGGGACATTCCCCCACCCAACGGGAGGAATTTATTGTTTCTTTTTTTAACTTTTTATTTTGTATTGGGAAAAGTTGGCTTAACACTCAACATTCAGAAAATTAAGATCATGGCATCTAGTCCCATTACTTCATGGCAAATAGATGGGGAAACAGTGGAAATAGTGGCTGACTTTATTTGGAGGAGATGTGTATAATTAAAAGACGCTTGCTCCTTGGAAGGAAAGTTATGACCAACCTAGGCAGCATATTAAAAACCAGAGACATTACTTTGCCAACAAAGCTCCATCTAGTCAAAGCTATGGTTTTTCCAGTAGTCATGTATGGATGTGAGAGCTGGATTATAAAGAAAGTTGAGCACCAAAGAACTGATGTTTTTGAACTGTGGTGTTGAAGAAGACTCTCGAGTTGAGAGTCCCTTGGACTGCAAGGAGATCCAACCAGTCCATCCTAAAGAAGATCAGTCCTGGGTGTTCATTGGAAGAACAGATGTTGTAGCTGAAGCTCCAATACTTTGGCCATCTGATGCGAAGAGCTGATTCATTTGAAAAGACCCTGCTGCTGGGAAAGATTGTAGATGGGAGGGNTTGGACTGCAAGGAGATCCAACCAGTCCATCCTAAAGAAGATCAGTCCTGGGTGTTCATTGGAAGAACAGATGTTGTAGCTGAAGCTCCAATACTTTGGCCATCTGATGCGAAGAGCTGATTCATTTGAAAAGACCCTGCTGCTGGGAAAGATTGTAGGTGGGAGGGGAAGGGGACAACAGAGGATGAGATGGTTGGATGGCATCACCAACTCAATGGACATGAGTTTGAGTAGGCTCTGGGAGCTTGGGATAGACAGGGAAGCCTGGCGTGCTGCAATCCGTGGGGTCGCAAAGAGTCGGACACAACTGAGCAATTGAACTGAACTGAACTGACACAATGAAGCATTTAACTTGCTTATCCCATCTGTTGCAAGATGCAGCATCTTAGTTCTTTCCAGTAATATTTTTCAGCATAACAGACTCAAATCAATTGCCATAAGCCATGAAGAGCAGAAATGTGATCTTTGTGGAGCACAGGTCAGGAAGAGGAAGTTGATATTGGGAGGCTGCTTGGTACTGGAAGAGGATGGAGAGAGAAATACGTGCTCCCAAGGATGAAGAGAGGAGCGGAAGTTTATCAAGTCTCAGGGCCTGATTCAAAGCATTTTCTTTCACTGTAGCCCTCAACCTGCAAAGAGGGGTTCCCATTTCTTTTCTTGAAGTGGAAATCATGGCTCAGCCTGGTTCCTCAACTTGCCCAAGGTCACACAGCTAGTCAGCAGGATGGGAACTGCTCAGTGTGTTTCTCAAGCCAAAACCCCGCCAATGCCCATGGTGATGCACTGTCTACCCTTGAGGCTTCCTGGAGAGCTCGAGGGAGGGTCACTGTCACCTGTCCAGCTCAGTCTGAAGGCAGGATGGACTCAACAGTGAGAGCGGCTAAGCTAGGTCTCCTGTTCCTGTGTCCCGTGCTGCGCGTGTAGGTCTCAGCACAGGCGGTCTCCTGGGGTCCCTGAAACCACATCACAAGCAGTCCACGACTCCCAGCCTCACCCTGGTCCCAGCCTCCATCACCTCCCTCTTGTATGGACCAAACTGGGTCTTGCTGCCTCCACTTGTCCTCATCCTCCAATCTTTCCCCTGTGCTAACAGCCCAGCTCCACGAAGCTGCCCCAGAGGCCTTTGTAAAGAGCCTTTTTCATCATTCCCCTCAACCCCCCACCCAAATTTAGAACCCTTCACTATTTTTTTTAACTTTTTATTTTACACTGGAGGATTGACAATGTTGTGTTAGCTTCAGATGTATACAGCCAAGTGACTCAATTACTCGTATACGCGCATCTGTTATTTTTCATTTCAGATCCTCTTTCTGTTTAGGCTGTTACATAATATTGAGCAGAGTTCTCTGTGCTGTACAGAAGGTCCTTGTGGGTCATCTATTTTATCTATAGCAGTGTGTACATGTCCATCCCAAACTCCCTAACTATCCCTTCTTCCCGTCTACCCCTTGGTAATGAGTTCATTCTCTGTGAGTCTGCTTCTGTAGAATACAGAACAATATTTTGTTCTCATATACAACTCCGCCTTCCTAAGCTTGTCTACAAGGCAGGCCTTACTCCAGCCACGCTGGTCCTCAAACCCTCCCACACAAGCCCCCCGAGCCCCAGCCCTCCGCACCCCTACTTCTTTCACCTGGCACCATGTGCCAACCACCACCCTCCCCCACCCAAACGTGCACACATGTGGAGTTAAGTCTCACTCTTCGTTTAGGTCGGAATCTCCTGATACTGTTTCTGGTGCTATTTTACACCACTCTCTAGAGTTTTCCATAATTGTATTTAAATATCTGTTCAAGGGCACGGCTCTTTTCCTGTCTGATTCATCACTGCGAAGGGCCCGAAGGACAGGGACTTTCTCTGCATTGCTCAGCTCTGGATCCATGATGCCTAGAACCAGGTGGTCTCTGTAGGCAATAGATCTGATGCAACTGTATGCAACTGATCTGCTAGGATTTCAGAATCAAAAGCATTCATTGTTGTCTTTCAGTTCAGTTCAGTCACTCAGTTGTGTCAGACTCTTTGCGGTCCCATGGACTGCAGCATGCCAGGCTTCCCTGTCCATCACCAACTCCTGGAACCTGCTCAAATTCATGTCCATTGCGTTGGTGGTGCCATCCAACCACCTCATCCTCTGTCATCCCCTTCTTCTTCTGCCTTCAATCTTTCCCAGCATCAGGGTCTTTTCCAGTGAGTCAATTCTTCTCATCAGTTGGCCAAAGGGGGAAAAAAAAAATGGAAACTCCCTTCCAGTCTCCTACTGTGCCCATCAAGACAGGGCTTTCGTGCTCCCTCAAAGAGTCAGCCTGTAAGCACAGCTGCCTCTGACTGCCTCACTCGCTTTGGTGAATACACAATGCATTCATCTCATTGCTCTTGAGCTGGTCAGGGAATTCAAAGCTAATTAGATGGGATCAGTAAACAAGGCAGCCAGTTTTCAAACTGAGCACAGCTTTCCTGTAATTAAGCCTTGCTGGGAAGTAAACGTCACGGGCCAGCCTATGAGCCACACATAAGAGGGAATCATGACAAATCTGATCATTCTAATGCTAATTAGAGCTTGGCTGCTCTGATAGTAGTGAAACTTTATTCCTTTTCGCTAATCTTAGAACAAACCAGAGGGAGTTAATCACGGGGTGAGCATGGTAAAGCCAGACTGTCTGTATGCTTCTATGCTTCTGATTCCGAAATCCTAGAGCACGGTACTGTTCATGGGGTTCTCAAGGCAAGAATACTGAAGTGGCTTGCCATTCCCTTCTCCAGTGGACCAAGTTCTGTCAGCCCTCTCCACCATGACCCGCCCGCCTTGGGTTGCCCTGCAGGCATGGCTTGGTTTCATTGAGTTAGACAAGGCTGTGGTCCTAGTGTGATTAGATTGACTAGTTTTCTGTGAGTATTGTTTCAGTATGTCTGCCCTCTGATGCCCTCTTGCACCACCTATCATCTTACTTGGGTTTCTCTTACCTTGGGTGTGGGGNGACACGACTGAGTGAGCAGAGCATAGCAGCAGTTATTCCCTGGCAGGCCTGGTCAGGATGTTTCCTGTGCGCTGCAGAAAGGTATTTTAGCTTAATGCTCATCACCTGGGAGGCAGGGCTCCCAGAGATGGGCCATTACGTATAACTTGAGCTTATAGGCAATATTAGCGAGTAATATAGAATACAAAATGTTCTTCCCTATTACAAGATCTCTCATGTCTCTGCCCCTGACATGGCAGAAAAAGGCATGATGTTTAGCATTGGGTGGCTGGAGTTGAATTTCTGGCAAGTGAGTTCCTAATTCTAGAAGAGTTGGCATTTAGCATCCTCTAAGCCTCAGTTTCCAAATCTATAAAATAGGCACAGTAATGACCTCTGCAGCAGGTTGGGAAGGGCCTTCACTGTTCATCCAGGGTTTCTCAAAGTATGGACCTCAGGATGCTTTTTGGTTGATTGTGGATGAGCATGGTCTTATGTGAGCATTAATGCATATGTTTCAATGTCTAGTAAATTATAGTAGAAAGCTGAGCACCAAAGAATTGATGCTTTTGGACTGTGGTGTTGGAGAAGACTCTTGAAAGTCCCTTGGACTGCAAGGAGATCCAACCAGTCCATCCTAAAGGAAATCAATCCTGAATATTCATTGGAAGGACTGGTATTTGAAGCTGAAACTCTAACACTTTGGCCACTTGATGCAAAGAGCTGACTCATTTGAAAAGACCCTGGTGCTGGGAAAGATTGAAGGCGGGAGGAGAAGGGGATGACAGAGGATGAAATGGTTGGATGGCATCACCAACTCAATGGACATGAGTTTGAGTAAACTCCGGGAGTTGGTGATGGACAGGAATGCCTGGTGTGCTGCAGTCCATGGGGTAGCAAAGAGTTGGACACAACTGAGTGACTGAATTGAACTGAGATTCCACACATATACTTAAGGCTGTGGTCTTTAACCCTGCTCACAAAGACAAGGCCAGCTGAAGATGGAGACAGTCTCGGGTTGTTCGGCTATAAGCCAAAGATGCCGAGGGATACCAGCAGGTCAGAGAAAGGCGTGGGGCACGTGCTCCCGGAGATCTTTCCCCACAGCCCTGCCCTTCCTCCACTTTGGCTTCAGATTCCCAGCCCCTAGAAGTAGAGAAGGACACGAGCCTGTGGCTTTAAGCGGCCCAGTTGGCGGTGCTTTGTCATGCAGCCTTAGGAAATGAATACAGACTGGGAGGGCTTTGATTCCTAGCTCTGCCTGTTACCTGCCGGCTGTTCCTCCTCAGGCAAGTTTCTGGACCCCAGACTTCCTGTCTGCAAAAAGAGGGAAGGTGTTGGATCAGCGTTTACCAATTTTGCTGATAATTAGAATTACCTGGGACACATTCAGTGTGAGTTTATGATACCTTCCCTCCAGATTTTCAAAATCAGTGGGTCTGGCCGGGGGGTCCAAAAATCTGTTTTCAAGAAACTCTCCAGGTGGTAGCAGTGACCTGCGTCTTGCTCTCACTGTCCTCTCTGGTGTTCTAGGTTTCTTCAGGGTCAAGCTTTGCCCTTGACCCCACACACTCTCTGCAAGCCTGCCCTGAATGGTGCGTGTTGGCATCTGTGCCCACACACCCAGACTGCAGACCAAGGACGGCAGATACCCTTCTGTGTCTCTGAATGTTGCCTGGAAGATGGCCCATGCTTAGGATTCCAGCATCGAACACAGAGATAAATCGTCTTTACATACGAATGTTCTGTTGCAGGAAATGTGACCAAGGCCCTGGCAGACTCTCACACGCGCCTCCCTTCCTCCAGGCCGGCCAAGCCCCACTCCAGTCTAACCTCCAGGCTCTTTTGAAGGAATCATGAGGCAGACAAGAAAGTGAACGTGTTAGTCACTCAGTCGTGTCTGACTCTGCGACCCCACGCACTGTAGCCCACCAGGCTCCTCTGTCCGTGGAATTCTCCAGGCAAGAATACTGGAGTAGGTTTCCATTTCCTTTTCCAGGATATCTTCCCAATCCAGGGATCGAACTCCGGGTCTCCTGCATTGCAGGGAGATTCTTTACCACCGAGCCACCAGGGAAACCCTAGAGGCAGACATAATTCTTTTTAAAAAAGCCTTTTGATTTTGTCAGTCGGCCCATCTGATTGACAATGTTGCAATAGTTTCAGGCAAACACTGAAGGGACATCCATACGAGGCAGACACCATTCTAAGCCACTTGGTCCTGTGAAGCGGGTTCCCTGACTCTTGCCTTTTACAGATAGGGAAGAAGCTGAGATTCAGAGAGGTTAAGTGACAGTTCCAGTGTCAAGGTCACAGAGCCAGTGGGGGAGCTGGGGTGTGAACCTGGCCGGTGGTCTAGTATCAGCATCTTAATATCTCTGTCACTCACCATCCCATCACTCAAAGCAAATCCCTTACTGTCTCTTATACACATCTAGATGTGTATAAGAGAGAAGAGTTGACTCATTGGAAAAGACTCTGATGCTGGGAGGGATTGGGGGCAGGAGGAGAAGGGGACGACCGAGGATGAGATGGCTGGATGGCATCACTGACTCGATGGATGTGAGTCTGAGTGAACTCCGAGAGATGGTGATGAACAGGGAGGCCTGGCGTGCTGCGATTCATGGGGTCGCAAAGAGTCGGACACGACTGAGCGACTGAACTGAACTGAGAGCACGGTACACATCTGAACAAACTTGGTCCCCAAGGCAGGTCCTTGGGAAAGCCCTCGTCTTAGTCTGTGTTCCAAACCACTACACATGTTGAGACCCTTCACCCTTCAAGCCCTCCCGCTGGAAGGCAGGACTATTACGGAATCTCAGCTAATACTGCTCGTCCCACGACAGGCCAATTGTCAAAAGAGGAGTTGTTCAGGCAAGGAGTAGCGACCATATTTGGAAAGTCGGCTGAGAAGATGCGGCTTGTGCCCCCAAGGAACTATCTTGCCTGAATTAGAATTCAGGCTCCTTTTGTACTGAAAGCGGAGGGAGTCAAGTCACACACTCCCCGGTCCCCATCACCTCCTGAGGGGATGTGTTCGTTTCTTCTTCCCTACAGTTATTCAAGAGGCGTCTCACGCAGTGCAGTGGTAGAGAATCCACCTGCCAATGCAGGAGGCGTGGGTTCGTTTCCTGGGTCAGGAAGATCCTCTGGAGGAGGAAATGGCTACCAGCTCCAGTATTCTTGGCTGGAAACTTCCATGGACAGAGGAGCTTGGTGGGCTACAGTCTATGGGGTTGAAAAAAGCCTGACACGACTGAGTGAGCAGAGCATAGCAGCAGTTATTCCCTGGCAGGCCTGGTCAGGATGTTTCCTGTGCGCTGCAGAAAGGTATTTTAGCTTAATGCTCATCACCTGGGAGGCAGGGCTCCCAGAGATGGGCCATTACGTATAACTTGAGCTTATAGGCAATATTAGCGAGTAATATAGAATACAAAATGTTCTTCCCTATTACAAGATCTCTCATGTCTCTGCCCCTGACATGGCAGAAAAAGGCATGATGTTTAGCATTGGGTGGCTGGAGTTGAATTTCTGGCAAGTGAGTTCCTAATTCTAGAAGAGTTGGCATTTAGCATCCTCTAAGCCTCAGTTTCCAAATCTATAAAATAGGCACAGTAATGACCTCTGCAGCAGGTTGGGAAGGGCCTTCACTGTTCATCCAGGGTTTCTCAAAGTATGGACCTCAGGATGCTTTTTGGTTGATTGTGGATGAGCATGGTCTTATGTGAGCATTAATGCATATGTTTCAATGTCTAGTAAATTATAGTAGAAAGCTGAGCACCAAAGAATTGATGCTTTTGGACTGTGGTGTTGGAGAAGACTCTTGAAAGTCCCTTGGACTGCAAGGAGATCCAACCAGTCCATCCTAAAGGAAATCAATCCTGAATATTCATTGGAAGGACTGGTATTTGAAGCTGAAACTCTAACACTTTGGCCACTTGATGCAAAGAGCTGACTCATTTGAAAAGACCCTGGTGCTGGGAAAGATTGAAGGCGGGAGGAGAAGGGGATGACAGAGGATGAAATGGTTGGATGGCATCACCAACTCAATGGACATGAGTTTGAGTAAACTCCGGGAGTTGGTGATGGACAGGAATGCCTGGTGTGCTGCAGTCCATGGGGTAGCAAAGAGTTGGACACAACTGAGTGACTGAATTGAACTGAGATTCCACACATATACTTAAGGCTGTGGTCTTTAACCCTGCTCACAAAGACAAGGCCAGCTGAAGATGGAGACAGTCTCGGGTTGTTCGGCTATAAGCCAAAGATGCCGAGGGATACCAGCAGGTCAGAGAAAGGCGTGGGGCACGTGCTCCCGGAGATCTTTCCCCACAGCCCTGCCCTTCCTCCACTTTGGCTTCAGATTCCCAGCCCCTAGAAGTAGAGAAGGACACGAGCCTGTGGCTTTAAGCGGCCCAGTTGGCGGTGCTTTGTCATGCAGCCTTAGGAAATGAATACAGACTGGGAGGGCTTTGATTCCTAGCTCTGCCTGTTACCTGCCGGCTGTTCCTCCTCAGGCAAGTTTCTGGACCCCAGACTTCCTGTCTGCAAAAAGAGGGAAGGTGTTGGATCAGCGTTTACCAATTTTGCTGATAATTAGAATTACCTGGGACACATTCAGTGTGAGTTTATGATACCTTCCCTCCAGATTTTCAAAATCAGTGGGTCTGGCCGGGGGGTCCAAAAATCTGTTTTCAAGAAACTCTCCAGGTGGTAGCAGTGACCTGCGTCTTGCTCTCACTGTCCTCTCTGGTGTTCTAGGTTTCTTCAGGGTCAAGCTTTGCCCTTGACCCCACACACTCTCTGCAAGCCTGCCCTGAATGGTGCATGTTGGCATCTGTGCCCACACACCCAGACTGCAGACCAAGGACGGCAGATACCCTTCTGTGTCTCTGAATGTTGCCTGGAAGATGGCCCATGCTTAGGATTCCAGCATCGAACACAGAGATAAATCGTCTTTACATACGAATGTTCTGTTGCAGGAAATGTGACCAAGGCCCTGGCAGACTCTCACACGCGCTTCCCTTCCCCCAGGCCGGCCAAGCCCCACTCCAGTCTAACCTCCAGGCTCTTTTGAAGGAATCATGAGGCAGACAAGAAAGTGAACGTGTTAGTCACTCAGTCGTGTCTGACTCTGCGACCCCACGCACTGTAGCCCACCAGGCTCCTCTGTCCGTGGAATTCTCCAGGCAAGAATACTGGAGTAGGTTTCCATTTCCTTTTCCAGGATATCTTCCCAATCCAGGGATCGAACTCCGGGTCTCCTGCATTGCAGGGAGATTCTTTACCACCGAGCCACCAGGGAAACCCTAGAGGCAGACATAATTCTTTTTAAAAAAGCCTTTTGATTTTGTCAGTCGGCCCATCTGATTGACAATGTTGCAATAGTTTCAGGCAAACACTGAAGGGACATCCATACGAGGCAGACACCATTCTAAGCCACTTGGTCCTGTGAAGCGGGTTCCCTGACTCTTGCCTTTTACAGATAGGGAAGAAACTGAGATTCAGAGAGGTTAAGTGACAGTTCCAGTGTCAAGGTCACAGAGCCAGTGGGGGAGCTGGGGTGTGAACCTGGCCGGTGGTCTAGTATCAGCATCTTAATATCTCTGTCACTCACCATCCCATCACTCAAAGCAAATCCCTCGCCAAGAGGACCCAGTCCACGCAGCCGGGCTCATCCCTTCTTCCGGTCCCAGTGACCCCTCTGGCAAGATCTCCCATCCCCCTCTCCACCCCCTTACTCTACACTTCAGCGGCTACTTACCCTTTAGCCCTTCTTCCTTGGCTGGCCTTCTGCTGGAAATCTTTTCTTCACACCCATAGAACTTTCCCTCTGGGCTTTCCCTCTTGTGTCTTTGATGACTGTAACACACAGCCCAGTTTTCCACGTGGCTCAACCTCCTCCTTCCTTCAAGTCTTTGCTCAAATGTCACCTTTGCAGTGATGTCTTCTAGAACCATCTTTCAAAGCTTTGTTAGCTCCTCATCCCTACCTAAACAACATACTAAAAAGCAGAGACATCACTTCGCTGATGAGTGTCCGTATAGTCAAAGCTATGGTTTTTCCAGTAGTCATGTACAGATGTGAGAGTTGGACCATGAAGAAGGCTGAGTGCCAAACAATTGATATTTTCGAACTGTGGTGCTGGAGAAGACTCTTGAGAGTCCCTTGGACAGCAATGAGATCAAGCCAGTCAATCCTAAAAGATATCAACCCTGAATATTCATTGGAAGGACTGATGCTGAAGCATATTATGGTTCCATGAAAGTTGACTCATCGGCTTAGCTCATTTTTTCTTTCAAGGAAACAGAATGCTTTGCTCCATCTGTTTATCTATTCATGCTGAGTAGCATATTGGTTTTCTTCCATTCATTCTTCTGCTAATTAATTCGTTAGCTGGTTCATTAATGAAGAATGTTTACTGAGGACTCACTATGTTCTGGGCACTGTCCTAGGTGCTGGACACAGCAGCGAACGTGAGGGGCTGGTAGAGCTAGGGTTTCAGGAGGAAACAGAATCCACCCCAGATGGTGAGGGGAGAACTTAGACAGGCATAGACAGGGGGAAAGGAACAGACAAGGGATAGCTAGTGGGGAGCCCTTACCCCTAGAACTGAGGGAAGAGGAGGAGCAGCCTTGGCAGGGGATGCCTGAGCAGCTGTAGTTGGGAGGATGTTCCCAGAGCCACTGAATTAGCGCAGGGAGGTAGCAGGGAAGAAGGTCCCCATCACTTTCTTGTCCTGCCCATCATTTCCTACTGGGCTGGCAGCCACTAGCAAGAAAGCAGGCTAGCCTGTCAGGGCAGAAGCAGGGCAGATAAGGATGGGGGCCAGACCTGGGGAGGCAAGGACCAGCACAAAGACCAAATCCCAGCTCTCTGGACTACAGATTCCAGCTGGAGGAAACAAGCAACAAATAGGTAAGTACCCACCAGCTGGTAACGGGTACTGTTCCGAAAGTAGAAGGGTGGGCTGGATGGAAATCCAGGAGATTAATCATGACTGTTGCGTTTACTATTAGAAGGTCACGGGCCCTCTCCAGTGGCTCCTATTTGAGTGGACACAGGGCTTCCCAGGTAGCTCAGTGGTAAAAGAATCCAGTGCAGGAGACTCAAGGGATGTGGGTTCGATCCTGGGTTGAGACGATCCCCTGGAGTAGGAAATGGCAACGCCTTCCAGTATTCTTGGCCTGGAAAATTCCATGGACAGAGGAGCTTGGCAGGCTATAATCTATGGGGTTGCAGAGTCAGACATCATGATCATGCATACGCACACTCCCTTTTATACTCAGAGAGAAATGAGCCCTTTGGGGTATCTGAGGGAGGGTGTTCCAGGCAGAGGAGCAGCAGCTGCCAGAGGTGCTGAAAGAAGTGTGCACCAGACTTGCTTGAGGACACCGTGGGGTCCAGTTGGCCAGAGTGAAGGGGAAGGGGAAAGAGAGGGTGGGGATGGAGTCAGGTACGAGTCAGTGAGGGTCAGAGCCGGTGGGCCTTGCTAAGCACTGAGGACGTAACCCTGAGAAGGTCAGGAGATGATGGAGAGAAGTGGTTGGATGCTGGGTCGATGCCAGGGGCAAGCTGGGGCACGGATCACTGGAAGAACAGTGATACCATTTACCTGGAAGGGAAGTCTGTAGGGGAACAGGTTCAGACACAGTGAGTTTGACACATGAATTATTCACCCAAGTGGAGTAACTGAGTGCAGCCTGGGGGCACCGCCCTGGCCTCAGACCAACTTCAAGTCCTCGCTCTGCCAGGAACTGACCCAGGCACTTGCCAGCTTCATTTGGTCTCCTTAAGGCTGAGGTTCCGCTTGGTATCCAAGTGACGATGTCACGTGGTCTGGTCAGGAACGTGGGACACAGGTGTGGGCTAGTGATGTAACACGTGGGATTCGCCAGGGTAGAGACGGGATCAGAGCCGCCAAGGGGGTAAGGGGAGAGGGAAAGGGGTGAGGGCGAGGGGGAAGGGGGTGAGGGCGAGGGGGAGGCCCCAGAAGAACGAACAGGGCAGGCAGTGAGGTGGGAGGAGCCCAGGGAACTCAGGGAAGGGGCTCAGGTGAGCCTCTCCAGGTCTCGGCGGGATCCGAACTGACAGTGTCTGGTCCACAGACTTCCCTTTGATACAATCCAGGCCCTCTGAATTTTATGAATGATTGACATACAGATGTTAGAAATAGGTGCAATTTATTAGTCTCTGCTGTGTGTTGAGTATTGCATCCACAGTTGGCTATTGATCCCCACACATGCTGTTTACAATAAGGTAGCTGAGCTTAGAGAGCTTAACTGAGTTGCTTAAGGACACACAGCTGGTGAGCACACAGAGTCAGGGTCTGAAGCTTGGTCATTGGGCGGATGCAAAAGCCTTGATTTCCCAGCTTAAACCAAACTGGTGAATAGGGAGGAGGGTCTGATTTTAGAACATTCCACTCCACCTTAAAAAAAATGGTTGAAATTTTTTATGTATTTCATTCCCCCACCCCATGGAAAAAACCCTCTTGTTTATTTGATTAAACAAAAATAAAATAAGCTGCATAGGAACAATTTTAAAGTCTAAAGAGACACCAACTTTGTTTTAGGGCTGCAGCAGCTGATACATCATCTCCTTGCTACCTTGTCTAGCCTCCTCTGTGGACCACAGCGATGCATTCAGAAGCCTGTTAGCTAACACAGGAGTTTTTTAACACTTTCCCATTGATTCTTTACCTGCTCATTGCCTGTCATGCCTGAGGCCTGCAGTGTATCATTTAAAAGTAAAACTCCAGAAGGGAGAAGGAAAAAAAAAAAAAACCCACCCCAAACAAGAACCCACCTTAAAGGTCTGGGGAAAACCCTTCACTTCCCCCAGTTCTCCACTTAAGGACAGGATCCACACCACCGCTGCAATGCCCATTTTGAAAAGTGTCAAGAGGCAGTCAGCAACCAGGAGGGCTTGCAGCATAGGTTTCTGTGGCCCAGGCAGTCAGTCTGGTCGTGCATATTCTTTACACCATGTCTGCTTTGAACAAATTAAAAAAAAAAAAAAAAAGACTTAGTCATTCTAATCTCGGGCAACACGCCCGTGTTAATTTCTCCAACTTTGCATTTGCTTTTATCACAAAAACAAAAAAACCCTCAACCAAGCTATGTGTTCTACACTTTCAAATTTAAAGCATTTTGTTGACTGGGCATGACAGCTAATGGACAGCATTGAGCAAGATTCATTAAAAATAAAACAAACAACAAACACTAACAACCCTCCCACCACCCGAATGTACCTAACATACTAGTTAAAAACAACATCCCTTACCCACCCACCCTCTCACCTGCACTGAATTGGGGAAAAGAAGAAAAGAAAAAAAAAACTTACCACCCTAAAAACAAGAACATCCCAGAAATGTGAAAAATCTTCCTCTGAAAAAGACAACTACACAGACTGCTAGAAACACATAAAGAACGATTCCAGAGCTGGTTATTTAAAGAGTAAACACCATGCTACACACATTAACACTCAGTGTGCTCTGGGATAGAGCCGTAAGAAAAACACTACCTGAGCTTGTAAGTCAACACAATCATTAAAAGGAGGTCTACGACCATGTGGATGCACAAAACTTTTAGAACCATTACTGGTTAAATGGTGATGGAAAAACAATCCACCAGGCTGGCTTGTTAACCCATAAAAATGGTAACTAAACAGAGGCTTGTCGGCTGCCGCGTAGGGTAGCCACAAACTTGATAGAGTGATTCAGTGGCGTATGAGTGCACAATGCATTCATAATTGTGCAGCTACGACGTCTGTCTAGATCCAGAACACTTTCATCACCCAAACCAAGCAGCCCTCCAACCCATTAAGACTTCCTTCCAAGTCACCTCCTCCCGCTAGCCCCAGGCCACTACTGATCTGCCTTCAACCTTTATACATTTGTCCCATCTGGACATTTCATTGAAATGGAATCATACAACATGTGACCCTCCAAATGTAGCTTTTCTTCCTCTGGCTGAGAATTTCAAGGTTCTTCTACATTGCAACGTGTATCGGAGCTTCATTTCTTTCTCTGGCTGAACAATATTCCGTTGTATGGAGAGAACACAGTTGCTGATCTTCTCAGTGGCTGACGGGCATTTGGACCGCTTCCACCTTTCAGCTGTTGTGAACAGCACTGCTGTGAGTGCTCACATGCAAGTTTTTGTTTGAGCACCTGCTTCCAGCTCTCTTGCATACAGACCAAGGCGGGGAATGGTTGGGTCATATGGTGATTCTATATTTATTTTTTGAAAACCCATCAAACTGTTCTCCAGTTTGTTTTCCAGTCTCACTTCTAAACATCCCCAGTGGCAATGTACAAGGGCTCCAATTTCTCCACATCCTTGCCAACAGTTAGCTTTGATTTTGTTTTTAAATTGGCGATATTAAGACACGTTGGGCTTCCAAGATGGCTCAAACGGTAAAGAATCAGCCTGCAATGCAGGAGACACGGGTTCGATCCTTGGGTCAGGAAGATCCCCTGGAGAAGGACATGGTGACCCACTCTAGTATTCTTGCCTGGAGAATTCCGAGGACAGAAGAGCCTGGTGGGCAACAGTCTGTAGGGTCGCAAAGAGTCAGACACGACTGAGTAACTAACGCTTTCACTTTCCCAAGTGAAAATTCTGTCTGGATGCTGGTCTGCTAAAAAGAACCTGAGAAATATGTCTGACATCAAGGTCTCACTCGGATAGACTTGTCCTTTCGGTGAGGTCCTTGCCCACAGAGCTGAAGTGAACAGGAATTGAGGCAAACAGAACAGGTGATCTTACTCTAAAAGAGTCAGTTCTCATCCACAAGCTGTGATGCTTTGTGCATGTGGGGTGACCTCTGACCTCCGACCTCCCCAGCGTGCTTGGCCATAGAATGAAGATAAGCAGAGCTCAGTGGCTGCTCTTAGGGTTAGATGAGGCTAGGCCTTACCAGTGCCCGCCACATAGTAGCTGTTTACTAAAAGCAGATCCCTTCCAGGGGCTCCCCCTTCTGATTAAACTATGAATTTCCCAACAGATTTTCCCTTCTTAGCAGCCTTCTCAGCATCTAGCATCGTGTTGGCACTACAGTAGGTACTCCAAAAACATCTGTAAGAGAACACAGGAATGAGAATGAAAATAATGAGCAAAAAGAGATTTCTCAAAAATAGCTGCAATAGTGAATATATACCCTGTGCTTGCTACATGGCAAAACCAATTCAAAGGTATATACACCAGGGAGTGACCAGTGGGAATGTACACTGGTTTAGCCACTGTGGAAAATAGTTTGGCTTTCCTCAAAAAACAAACGTAGACTTAACCATTTGACACAGCAATTCCATTCCTAGGTATATTCCCAGACATCTCATTTGATCTGCACATGACCTTGAGATGGGTATTCCCTGATGTCCACTTTGCAGAAAGCTGACTTGTCCTAAGAGACAGGCTGGGGAATGAGTGGTAGCTGGGATCTGAGATCTGACATCAAATCCAGGCTCTTTCATTGTCCTATACTGTTTATCTAGATGCTGCTGAATCATCCCAGCACCTAAGAATGATTTATGACAGCAGAAAAGGCAACAAGGGAGAGTTTGAGGCAAGGAGGGGTGGGTTCCAGCTGGGTAATTGTGGAAGGTTTGAAAAGCCTGGGAAAGCCATCCCCTCACTCCAAGATAGCCTCAGTCTTGGTGTCTGTGTGTCCTAAAGCATAGCTGAACCACAGAAGTGTCATTTTTCTAGCATGCAGGCTGTGCACACATCCAAGGTTGGTTGATAAAGACACCTCAGATGGAGGTCTTTAGGGATCAGAGATCCACCTGATCAGTGATCAGGTGATTTCCTCCTGCCCTCCAGGCCTGCTTGATACAACATGGCACTAGCCATGAGAAGTTTGCCTGGTTGCTTTCAATCGATGCCAAGGGAATTGGGTGGGCTTTTCCAGGCTCCCAAGACATCACTGTCTCCCAGGGTTCACACTTGACCAAGGAACAGGGCCTCTTTCCCAAGGTGGGTAGGACTCCCGGGCACCCATCCCGGAACCATGCTTCACCCTGGAACCATGCGTCACTTCCTGAGCCCTCCCCTCTCTGTGTGACCCTCTCAGAAGGAGGCTTCTGGTCCCCTGGGCTGAGCTTGGATCTTGTCCCAGCTGCCCAGTGATGCTCTCTGCCCCTCACCTCTCTCTGCCTCTTTCCATCTATATACTGGTCCTGAAAAAGAGTAGGATGAGTACACACGCCTCGTTTTTGATCCAGAATGGGGTCATGAGGACAGCGTGGCATTCATGAAATAACCACAGTGGTGATCACCATGCAAGCAGCATTTCCCAATGGACGACTCTTGTGTATTTCACCAGGGGCCGATTTCACTCCTCCACTGGCAAAGCAGCAAGAGTCAGCCCCCTCATCCTGCTCGTCTGAGCTTCAGACTTGATCCACCTGCATGCGTTTGTGTCTGCTCCACAACTCCTGCGTGTCATTTTACTGACCTTTATCACACACCCCCGGGCATGTTGGTCCTACGCTGTTATCCAGAAGGAATCTAACACCTAGGGCAGGCAGTCAGCAGTGACATTGCCTGGGCACATCTGCCTTGGACTCCCAGGTCAGAACTTGCCAACCCACAGCTAGACACATTTTTCATAAGCTGAGCAAGCCATCAATAGCTTGATGCTGATCATTTGATGCTCGTCAAGACTGGCATCAAGGAAAGTTTCTGACAGCAGCAGGAGGCCACTCAATCATTCCTGCTGCTTTCTTTCACAATTTCCCAGGCTGTTCTGTTTAATAAGCATTTTTTTCTTTGGTCTTTAATCAGGAACGGGCTAGGGAAGCTCAAGGAAACAGGGAAGTCAGGCCTGTAGATTTGGATCAGCCTTAGGGACCATTTCAGGAATTACCCAGGTTTACAGAGCAGCTGGAGCAAGAGAGTTAAAAATTGAGAGAGACGAAAATCACTTTGGTGACAATTAAATGAGAAAGTGCACTTGGAGTGCTCAGCGTGGTGTCTGACAAATGTTTACATAAAAAAGAAATTGATTATCCTGTGGCTATTATTCCTATGGCTGCTAATACGCCCCCTCCTCCCTTCCCTTTCTTCCCCCCACCCCCTCTCTTCCTAACTGCCCTATTTCCCACATTCCTGTGTCTTCCTTTAGGTTAGCTGCTTTGTGCTGTGCTGTGCTAAGTCACTTCAGTTCAGTTCAGTTCAGTCGCTCAGTCGTGTCCGACTCTTTGCGACCCCATGAATCGCAGCACGCCAGGCCTCCCTGTCCATCACCAACTCCCAGAGTTCACTCAGATTCATGTCTATCGAGTC
>SJYT01084101.1:0-10644 GCA_006410635.1 Cephalophus harveyi | reverse complement strand
AAATCCCAGGGCTGATCTCCTTCAGAATGGACTGGTTGGATCTCCTTGCAGTCCAAGGGACTCTCAAGAGTCTTCTCCAACACCACAGTTCAAAAGCATCAATTCTTCGGCGCTCAGCCGTCTTCATAGTCCAACTCTCACATCCATACATGACCACAGGAAAAACCATAGTCATGATTAGACGGACATTAGTCAGCAAAGTAATGTCTCTGCTTTTTAATATGCTATCTAGGTTGGTCATAACTTTTCTTCCAAGGAGTAAGCATCTTTTAATTTCATGGCTGCAGTCACCATCTGCAGTGATTTTGGAGCCCCCAAAAATAAAGTCTGACACTGTTTCCACTGTTTTCCCATCTATTTCCCATGAAGTGATCATGTCCAAATCTTTGTGACCCCATGGACTAGCCTGCCAGGCTCCTCTGTCCATGGGATTCTCCAGGCAAGAATACTGGAGTGGGTTGCCATTCCCTTCTCCAGGGAATCTTCCCAACCCAGGGATCAAATCCACGTCTCTTACATCTCCTGGATTGGCAGGCAGGTTCTTTACCACTAGCGTCACCTGGAAAGCCCTAGGTTAGCTTGAGCTCCCTGCCAAAGTCAGCAGAGAATTAACCCTGAAAATTAAGCATAGTCGCCACGGAGTGTTGGTCAGAAAACTGAGGCCAGGACAGGTGTGGCGTTTTCTGCTCAAAGCTGTCAGCTAGTGACTGCTGGACCCACAGGGCTTTGTCAGCAGGGCCCCATCCTGTGGACGGGACACAAGGCCCAGAATTCTCCAGTTTAGGGAGGTGGCCTCTGCCTGCAGGAGCCGGCCTGGGGAAAGACGTCCCCCTTCACTGCACTGTCTGCGATCTTTTGCGCTGCATTACTGTGTGTGGTGCCTTCTCTTCGCCTTTGCCCTTCTACTCAGTGCGGGCTCACGAGCGAGGGGCTGACTTCAGGCAGTCTGGGTGCAGATCCACCTCTGTGACAGGCTAGGTGGGCAAAGAGTCTCCTCCCAGCCTCGCTTGCTTTACTTCTACCATGGCCAGTTAAAGCCTCCAACACAGTTAAAGCCTCCTTCAGTAAAAGCCCTGAAGGTTTTATTATAAGGAGCAACAGCAATAGTACAGTGGAGGTGATTATCTAAACAGTAGGTGGGGCCAATCAAATTGCTGGGAGCAGAGTTCTGCTGCCTGCAGCTGCTGGACTGTGGCAGGTGAACCCTTGGGACCTCAGAACGTGGTTATTCAGAAATGGAAACAGGAATCTGACATTTTGATCCACAATGATGGGCACTGGCCGAGTGTTAGACTCGAGTAGTAGCAATATTAGTATTGTTATCATGGACTGTAAGAACAAAAGTTAACATTTTTGAAACCCCATGCACTAGGCTTATATACATATATATATATATACACACATACATATACAGAGAAGGCAATGGCACTCCACTCCAGTACTCTTGCCTGGAAAATCCCATGGACGGAGGAACCTGGTGGGCTGCACAGGGTCCACAGCTTTACCCTCCAGCGAAGAGTCGACATGACTGAGCGACTTCACTTTCACTTCTCACTTTCATGCACTAGAGAAGGAAATGGCAACCCACTCCAGTGTTCTTGCCTGGAGAATCCCAGAGACGGGGGAGCCTGGTGGGCTGCCGTCTATGGGGTCGCACAGAGTCGGACACAACTGAAGCGACTTAGCAGCAGCAGCAGCATATACATATATGTGTATATATATATGTTATGTGTTATGTTATTATTCTATTTAAGCCGAGAGAATTATTTTGAGGTAGTCTAAGGTCCTCTGTTGTTGTTGTTTTTCGTTAAGTCATATCTGACTCTTTTGTGACTCCATGGACTCTAGCCCACCAGGCTCCTCTGTCCATGGAATTTCCCAGGCAAGAATACTGGAGTGCGTTGCCAATTCCTTCTCCAAGGGATCTTCCCAACTCAGGGATCGAACCCCTATCTGCTGCACTGGTGGATTATTTACCACTGAACCATCAGAGAAGCTGTAATTTCCTCTAGTCAAACACTAAGTGAATTCCCCTCCTTTTTCCTCTGAATTCATTCTAAGACACCATTCATTCCATGTGATCTCCCAGGAGCCTGTGGTGATGTTGACAGCTCTTGATCTTTTAGCATTTACTATATGCTTCGTATACATTGACTTACTTAAACCCCACAACAACCCTATGAGGCCGGTCCTATTACTATTCCCTGTTTGACACAAAGAAATAGAGGTCCAGAGAGGTTAAGTAACTTTCCCTAAGTCACACAGCTACTGAGCTAAAGAGCTGGAGTTTGAACTCACCGCTCCATGCTGCCTAGGGTGTGAGCCGTCTGAACTTGGCTTTGTACTCCACAACTGGCAGCTTCCCCGTGACATGATATCACAGGGATGTGACGTCATTCTCAGCTCCCCGGTGGCTTCTGTGTGGGAGACAGTCTTAAGCCTCTGCTGCAAAGAACCCCTGGGCAGTGAGTCCCTATGTACTTAATAACCCTACTGATGGGGAAGTAGAAAGTCAGAGCTGTCTATGATCCCAAAGGAAGCATGACCTGCACCCTACAAACCCCTCTGGTACCAGCAGTCTTCCCCATTTGCAGCATGTTTCTGGGAAGAATGCACACCTATCTCCCCATCCTTGTCCTCAGGCACAGCTCACCTCTCTCAACCCAGAGGACTCACTCACCCTCTCGAGTTTGACCTGCGGGGATCACTGGTCCTCCCACCCCATGCCTGTGTCACCTCAGCTGTACCCACAGGAGGATTCAACACACTCTGTAATCAGTTTATGTCCACTTGTTGCCGTCTCTTCTCCCACCCACATCTGTGGTCACTCCTTCCTTCTCATCCGGGACTTCACCAGCTCTGACCGTGACTTCCAGGTGCTTCCAGCTTTGGACGGGCAATGTACATCCTCAAAAAAGCCACCCTCTGACCATGGCTGGAATCCTGTGTTCTCTCTGTGGTTGCAGTCTAAGCTTCCATCCTCCCTTAACTGCCTCATCTCACCTGCCACTCACCCTCTGTCCAGCACCCCCACCCCACCCCCGCCCAGTGCTCCGACACTCACATCGGCCTTCCCCAGACCTGAGCATGGAATGGATTGTCCACACCCTCCTGCTGGACCACCAGGCTTGGTTTTTCTTTTCTTTTCTTTTTTTTTAATCACCCTAGTTTATTCCCAAAGCCCTTGAGATCATTAATGACAGTGGCCTGGTGCAGACATCCACCTAGGTAGATCCATTGCAATTTAGAACAGTCTAAACTAACTTGGTTAGATGGCATCACTGACTCAATGGACATGAGTTTGGGTAAACTCCGGGAGTTGGTGATGGACAGGGAGGCCTGGTGTGCTGCAATTCATGGGGTCTCAAAGAGTCGGACATGACTGACTGAACTGAACTGAAACTAACCATCATTACCATCATTATTATTTGTATACTCCTTGGTGAGTGTGTGTGGTTGCACTTTCTGCCAGGTTTTCCTCTTCCTTTTATTTATTTATTTCAACTTGTTTTAAATTGAAGGATAATTGCTTTACAGTATTGTACTGTGAAATGAAGTGAAAGTTGCTCAGTCATGTCCAACTCTTTGCGACCCCATGGACTATACAGTCCATGGAATTCTCCAGGCCAGAATACTGGAGTGGGTAGCCTTTCCCTTCTCCAGGGGATCTTCCCAACCCTGGGATTGAACTCAGGTCTCCCACATTGCAGGCAGATTCTTTACCAGCTGAGCCACAAGGGAAGCCCAAGAATACTGGAATGGGTAGCCTATCCCTTCTCCAGGAGATCTTTCTGACCCAGGAATCAAACCAGGGTCTCCTGCATTGCAGGTGGATTCTTTACTAATTGCGATATCAGGGAAGCTGCACAGTATTGTATTGATTTCTGCCAAACACCAACATGAATCAGCCATTTGAAAGCTGTGCCCCAGAGGTTTCCGGTGGCAATTTCTCAGCTTCACAAATCTTCCTGTCCCTTCAGTTGGTTGCTTGGTCTTGGTCACTGAGAATACAGATACCACTGGGCAGAAGTCCCCCACCCCCCACTTCCAAACCTGCATTCTGCCCATGCTCCTCCCATAATCTGTTCTCTGATTCCACACCTACTGCCAGCCCCCTTCTCTGCTTCTCCAAATGGCCAACATTCTGGGAAGATTGGTCTCCTTCTCCTAGGGCATCCAGGCTCTTCCTGCTGCTGCTGCTGCTAAGGCACTCAGTCATGTCCGACTCCGTGCAACTCCATAGATGGCAGCCCAGGCTCCCCCGTCCCTGGGATTCTCCAGGCAAGAACACTGAAGTGGGTTGCCATTTCCTTCTCCAATGCATGCATGTATGTTAAGTCGCTTCAGTCGTGTCCGACTCTGTGTGACCCCAGAGACGGCAGCCCACCAGGCTCCCCCGTCCCTGGGATTCTCCAGGCAAGAACACTGGAGTGGGTTGCCATTTCCTTCTCCAATGCATGCATGTATGTTAAGTCACTTCAGTCGTGTCCGAATCTGTGCGACCCTACGGACAGCAGCCCACCAGGCTCCTCTGTCCACAGCATTCTCTAGGCAAGAACACTGGAATGGGTTGCCATTTCCTTCTCCAGGCTCTTCCTACCCGCTTCCTAAAACTGGTGTCATTTCAGGGGGCTCTACAGAGCTCTGGTCCTTTCTGTCTCAGTGTAGAAAAAATTCAGAGAAAGGCACAGTGACTGGTAAGAAGTGATGTATTAGGATGCTTGTGAGGCTTGCATGTGGGTGGGTAAGAGGGTGCTGTGTCCTGAGAACTTAGTGGGCTACAGTTTTATAATCAAAAGAAAAGTGCAGAGGGCGAAAAGACCCCTTTCTTCCTCATTCTTGAATACATGTCATGCTTTCATCATCAGCTCTTGCTCCAGGGTGAGCAGGGGAGTTTTCTTGTCCCTACATGGTCAACCCAGAACTCTAATGGCACCATGAAAAAATTATTTCAAGTCTCAGTACAATGAGGGTCTTTACTTTGAAATGTCATCTTTCCACATATTATTGTTTTTTTATGTGTGCAGAGAGCATGTCTTCGAGGTCAGTTAACTTCCTGAGCTCACCGGGCAGGGTGTGGGTCTCACGCTACCATTGTTTTATTGTTTGGGGGCATGGCTCATATTTCGGCTGCGTGGGTTTGTTGCTAAGCAAGCCTGCTTGGGTTTGTGGTTAAGCAAACCTACTTTCTTGAGTGATCATTAACTTACAGAGGTCTCCCATATTTTTCCTACATGCAATCCCCTAGTGGGATTAGCTACTTAATCACCTACTTTATCCCTGTACTCTGTCCCTATCACACCCACTCACACTTCCCGGTGGCCTCCATGTGGTCACAAGCCATGGACACTATTAGCTCCTCTTCCATGACCCCTGAGCCGCATTTAAACAGCTGACCACTCACATCCTCTTACAGTTCTCCTGCCGAAGTTCACTCTCCCTGTTTCCTCTGAGTCAGTTTCCTTTGCCATTTTCCGTCCCCCACCTGCTCTTTTCTGGTCAAAGTTCCTTAGGAAGTTTTTTCTCCACTCTCTTCTGTGACTTACCTAATCCCGTGGTGTTAACTGTCATTAACGTATCTCCAGTCCAGACCACTTCTTGAGTGTTGCTCGTATTTCCAACTGCCCAAGTGACATTTGCACTTGGATGTCACACAAGCATCTCAGCCACACGCTTCCAAAAGAGAATGCTTTATTTCCTCCCATCCCCAAATCTGCTGCTTTGAGTCTTCTCCAGCTCAGTGAATGACGGTTGCTGTTAATTAGACACCAAGGATTTGCCAGGCATCTCCCCAGGTCTTTGATGGACATTCTGCCTAGGGTAAGAATCATATGAGAGAATGATAACCACCATCCATTGAAGGATAAAGAAACAGACCCAGAGGTTAAGTAATTTGCTCTGGGTCATGGAGGCAAAACCAGGGTTGGCATCCAGGTTTCTGATGCAAACATCCTTGCTCTTTCCACTCTGTTCTTGCCTTTTCAAATCAGGCTCTTGTTTGAGTGTCTGGAGACCGTTTTCATCCTTAGGTACCTGCAGGAGCACCACCTTGCATAACTCCGGGGGGACACTGGCTGTGAGAATGGAGCTCCTTGGAGCCATGTGGTGACAGCCATTCACACGAACTAGAATGGAAGTGCAGCCCCTGGAACTGGATAGGTGCTGGCCAAGGACATTGCCTCTCTGGCTCCCTCGGTCCCCTCCCATCTCATGCAATGCCGTTCCTTTTTAAAAACGCATTTAATTGGAGGATAATTGCTTCACAAGGTTGTGTTGACTTCTGACATACATCAACATGTATCAGCCATAGGTATACATGTGTTCCCCTCCTCTTAAACCTCCCTTGCACCTCCTACCCAAACCCACCCTTCTAGGCTGACCCCATTCTGACTCCTCTCTCCTCCTCCACCCACATCACCCCAGAGGGCTCCCCTGGCTAGAGCCAGGCACTGTCAGACTCCGTGAGCACAGAGATGGGTCAGCTGTGGCCCCAGAGTGTAAGGAGTGTGTCAGACAGGATTCTCTGGAGAACCGGAGCCAATAGGATGTATATCTAGATGCTGCTGCTGCAGCTAAGTCACTTCAGTCGTGTCCGACTCTGTGTGACCCCATAGACGGCAGCCCACCAGGCTCCCCCGTCCCTAGGATTCTCCAGGCAAGAACACTGGAGTGGGTTGCCATTTCCTTCTCCAATGCATGAAAGTGAAAAGTGAAGGTGAAGTCGCTCAGTCGTATCCGACTCTTAGCGACCCCATGGACTGCAGCCCACCAGGCTCCTCCGTCCATGGGATTTTCCAGGCAAGAGTACTGGAGTGGGGTGCCATTGCCTTCTCTGGTATATCTAGATAGATATGTAGATATTGATAGAAAAAGACAGAGAGCTTTTAAGGAATTAACTCACATGATCATGGGGCTGGCAAGCCCCAGACCCATATGGCAAGTCCACAGGCTAGAAATTCTGGCAGGAATTGATGTTGCAACCTTGGCCTGAGGGCTGGAAACTCAGGCAGAATTTCTATGTTGTCATCTTAATGCAGAATTTCTTCTCCTATGGGGTGCCTTAGTCTTTGTTCTTAAGGCCTCCAGCTCATTGGATGAGGCTCACCTACGTCATGGAGGCCCATCTACTTAAAGTCAGTTGATTGGAAATGTGCGTGCGTGCTCCGTTGCTTCAGTCATGTCTGACTCTTTGCGACCCCATGGACTGTAGCCCGCCAGTCTTCTCGCTCCATAGGATTCTCCAGGCAAGAATACAGGAGTGGGTTGCCATGCCCTCCTCCAGGAGATCTCCCCGACCCAGGGACAGAATATTCATCTCCTGAGCCTCCTACCTTGCAGACAGATTCTTTGCCGCTGAGCCCCCAGGGAAGCCCTGTTAAACATGAGTCATACCTAAAAACTACCAGCAATAGCTTGCCTGTTCTCTGAACGTCTAATCACACAACTAGACACCATGGCCTTGCCAAGCTGACACATAAAATGAACCCTCAGGAGGGGGTCAAAGTCACGGTCGAGGACGCAGATGAAAGAACCGTCAGTGGTTCAGTACAGTCTGGCTCCTGCAAAGCTAATGGAACAAGCTCGGGGAGGCACAGGACGAAGCAACTCAGACTTTCCAGAAGGAACAGACGGACAGCAGAGAAGGTGAGCTTGGAAGATGAGACAAAAGCAAGAGGGGAGGCAGTCTAGCCTGGGGGCCTGAGAGACAGCAAGAGGGGCCTGAACGTGGAGGTCCAGTGGGCAGCGTGTCCCTGGGCGTGTGCTGGCCAGATGCAGGTGGGTCCCTGGGTGGAGGGCCTCCAGTCGACACTGTCAGGCGGCTCACGTGACTTCAAACTCAGAGCCTGTTAACACGTAAGAACTGCTTATTCTTCCAGAACTGTAGTTTTTAGTCTACTTGGCTCCTTGACACCCTAAGGGCTTCATTCTTTAAAAAAAAAAAAAATGGTTTTCTTTTTCATTTTAAGACATTCGAAAAGCTTGCTTTTCCAGTTGTAGAAGTGATTGGTTTCTGTGTGTTTTAGTGTAGAAAATTTGAAAGCATAGGAAAGCAAATCAGATAAACATTGGCTGAGAAAGCACAGCTGAGTGGTAATTGCTGTTATCTTATGCTGCTTGCAGGGTGTCTGCTTTCTCTGCGCAAAAATATGTCATGAGTCATCTCTGCAGCCTATCTCCTGCTGTGGTCTCTCCCTGCTGGGCCAGCCAGGCCTCTTACCTTCCAGATGCCCCTTGAGAAGTCCATATGTTCCTCCTAAACTGTCTCTTCTCCCAGAATGTAAGCTCCATCAGGGCAGGGTGACGTCTGTTTTGCTCAAGATTTCATTCCTATAACCTAGATGCTTAGTGTTAAAGTGTTAGTCGCTCAGTCGTGTCAGGAAACTATATTCAATATCCTGTGATAAACTATAATGGAAAATAATAGGAAAAGGAATGCATACATAAGTGTAGCTGAATCATTGTGCTGTACAGAAGAAATTAACACAACTGTGTGGGGGCAAGTCACTTCCGTTGTGTCCAACTCTTTGCAACCCTATGAACTGTAGCCCACCAGGCTCCTCTGTCCATGGAATTCTTCAGGCAAGAATACTAGAGTGGGTTGCCATTTCCCTTCTCCAGGGGATCTTCCCAATCCAGGGATTGAACCTGGATCTCTTGCATTGCAGGTAGATTCTTTACTATCTGAGCCACCAGGGAAGCCCTAGCTGCTAGGAGCTTAATGAATACGTTCATTACGCTTAATAAATAATCTAATGTATAAACATTTTTGGTTTAAATTTAACTTTAAATTAAAAAACACATGGGTGTGGTTCAAGTACAGTAAAGGATCCACATTGCTAACAACCACTGGATCATCGAAAAAGCAAGAGAGTTCCAGAAAAACATCTATTTCTGCTTTATTGACTATGTCAAAGCCTTTGACTGTGTGGATCACAACAAGCTGTTGAAAATTCTTAAGAGATGGGAATACCAGACCATCTGACCTGCCTACTGAGAAATCTGTATGCAGGTCAAGAAGCAACAGTTAGAACTGGACATGGAACAACAGACTGGTTCCAAATAGGAAAAGGAGTACGTCAAGGCTGTATATTGTCACCCTGCTCATTTAACTTCTATGCAGAGTACATCATGAGAAATGCTGGACTGGAAGAAACACAAGCTGGAATCAAGATTGCCAGGAGAAATATCAATAACCTCAGATATGCAGATGACACCACCCTTACGGCAGAAAATCAAGAACTAAAGAGCCTCTTGATGAAAGTGAAAGAGGAGAGTGAAAAAGTTGGCTTACAACTCAACATTCAGAAAACTAAGATCATGGTATCTGGTCCCATCACTTCATGGCAAATAGATGGGGAAACAATGCAAATAGTGACAGACTTTATTTTGAGGTGCTTCAAAATCAGTGCAGATGGTGATTGCAGCCATGAAATTAAAAGATTCTTGCTCCTTGGAAGAAAAGCTGTGACCAACCTAGACAGCATATTAAAAAGCAGAGACATTACTTTACCGACAAAGGTCCATCTAGTCAAAGCTATGGTTTTTCCAATAGTTGTGTATGGATGTGAGAGTTGGACTATAAAGAAAGCTGAGCGCCGAAGAATTGATGCTTTTGAACTGTGGTGTTGGAGAAGACTCTTGAGAGTTCCTTGGACTGCAAGGAGATCCAACCAGTCCATCCTAAAGGAAATCAATCCTGAATATTCATTGGAAGGACTGATGCTAAAGCTGAAACTCCAGTACTTTGGCCACCTGATGTGAAAAACTGACTCATTGTAAAAGACCTTGATGCTGGGAAAGATTGAAGGCAGGAGGAGAAGGGGACGACAAAGGATGAGATGGTTGGATGGAATCACCGACTCAATGGACATGAGTGTGAGTAAGCTCTGGGAGTTGGTGATGGACAGGGAAGCCTGAAGTGCTGCAGTCCATGGGGTTGCAAAGAGTCAGACACGACTGAGCAACTGAACTGAACTGAAAGGATCCACCTGCCAATGCACTACACATGGGTTTGATCCCTGGGCTGGGAAGATCCCCTGGAGAAGCAAATGGCAACCCATTCCAAAATTCTTACCTGGGAGGACAGAGGAGCCTACAGTCCATGGGGTCGTAACGAATCAGACACGACTTAGTGATTAAAAAACAAGTACACCTATTTTTAATGTTGACTAGAGTATATTTCTTTATACATCTTCCTCATCTTGTCAAGTAAGAATGTATTATCAACACTTTCCGATGATATTAGGTATTCTTCTTTAACATAAGCTTCCAGCACATGAATGTGGCAAAATTTAAACTTTCTTCCTAAATATCCTGTCCTATTGTGAAGACCATTTCTCTACCATGAAAAATGTTGCAATGATCATCTCAGGCTTAAATCTTTGTACATTTTAATTACTGCTTTCAGTTCAGTCGCTCAGTCGTGTCCGACTCTTTGCGACCCCATGAATCGCAGCACGCCAGGCCTCCCTGTTCATCACCATCTCTCGGAGTTCACTCAGACTCACATCCATCGAGTCAGTGATGCCATCCAGCCACCTCATCCTGGGTCGTCCCCTTCTCCTCCTGCCCCCAATCCCTCCCAGCATCAGAGTCTTTTCCAATGAGTCAACTCTTCGCATGAGGTGGCCAAAGTACTGGAGT
>SJYT01084098.1:164681-184666 GCA_006410635.1 Cephalophus harveyi | reverse complement strand
TTTTTTTTTTTTTTTCCTCTTCTAAATTTCAGAATATGAGAGAGATAAGGCTAGAGGGAAATTTTAGAAATGACTCACTTCTTCAATGGGGAAACAGAGGGCCAAAGAAACAAATTTATTTAGTGTTAATCCATTAGATCATATAATACATTAAGTGGCAAAATCAGGCCCAAAACCATTTCAAACATTTTTAGCAGATGTTCAAAAGAAAATCTCTTCCAAAACTTTAAAAATGTAACCACTGAATTCAACAAGTACTCAAAACACCTTCACTCTTTCCTGCCACTTTTATAGTAAGCATATTTTGGATTAAAATGCATGATATATAATTATATTTTAGCATTTTAGCCAATTGGGACTGAATGACAGAAGAAAAATACATATAGGTAGAAAAAAATTTTAATTTATCATTTTCTAATTGAAAAGGAAGTAGGATATTTGAGTCACATAAAAAATGGTACACATATCCGATTTGGTGTTGTATTTTGTTAAAGGTCTTTGTCAAAATTTTGCATGTTGCTTTTATCTACTTTTCCCCTCACTAGTGATGAAAGGGGCTAGAAATTTCTCCTTTCCGTGTGATGTCAGAGTGCCATATATGTCTTGACACTTCCAGAAAGGAAAGAAATTGATCAAGATTAGCAACAATGGAATCAGAGTCATGTTATATGCTATCAACATATCATAAGACATGTATGCAAACAGAACTAAAAGGTAGACATATGTGTGTAAACATGTCTCATTAGCTTTATGGCAAAGTATTTTTGGTCAGAATATCTCTGGATAGATGTCTATGTCATAAGAATAAATTAATCAGAAAAGCAGGTCAGGAATTGTCCTGGCAGGGTAGGTAGTAGTGATTAGGAAAATATGTATTGAGAAGCAACAGCAGACATAAAAGCAGAGATCTAGGGGATAGAAGCTTTAAGGCACTGACGAGAGTATATATTTGATTTAGTGCAGACTCCCGGCAGGACTCCTAGCTTCCTGCACTGTCACAAACGCTTTTTATGATCAATGGCTTCTTACCCTAGGCCTGGAGATGAGCAAGAGGAGATGGTGTGATTATGGGGCAGTTATGAGGTGTGACATGAGACTAAATCTGTGGCCACAGAAGAGGCTTTGCTAGTATGGGTGTCCTGTAAACTTCAGAGACATGTGATAACTAGGCCTGGAGATCAAGCAAGGAAAGCTTTACATCTTTATCAGTAGATCTCTGTATTAGGCAACCCTCTTTGAATGAAGAAGACAAACTCCAATTTAGAATCGTTTAAGGAAAGGGAAATTTGCCCTGGCAAATTTCAACTGGGGTTTTCTTCATTTACGGTTACATCAAAAGACACAAGCAGTGAGTTGAAAGATAAATTGAAGCATATAACCTTTTAAGGGTTTATTTGAGCAAAAATTGATTGCAATTGGCCAGCACCAGATCACAAATGGACAGGAACATTCAGTGACAAGAACCAGGGACAAGAAAATGTGGAGGAAGTGTGGTGGGGAAGAAAGGAAATGACTTGATTGGCTATAGCTTAAAGCCTGTTTGGCTATTTGTGACTAGTTATTCTTAGTTTTGATTTTATAACCTTGAGGCATTTTCATGCTTAGATGTTGATTTGCTTACACCAGGGCATTAGAGCTGCAAGAGTCTAACAGCCTGCTTGCTTAATTAACTTTACAAATGTCACAGAGGTTCTGTCTCCGCCTTTCTTGGCTGAACCATTGTCTCAGTTAACTGATTTTAAGGCAGCCTGTCTGCCTCTGCCCACCACCACCTTGGTGGCAAAATGATAACAAGCAGTTTCTCTATCACAGTGGGGAAGTGGCTGCCTCTATTCCAAAAGTTAGTGACTTTAAATTCATTAGCATGGCTTAAAACCTTCTTATCTCCAAAGCAATTCCTGTTACCAGGATGATAATGGAAACCCCAGGGTTTAAGTAGGAGAGGCTGATGCATTGAACCTGTAAGATTAGAATCTGGGAGTTAATACATGATGAATGGGATGGAGGTATATAAAACAGGTCTATTTCTTCTCAGTTATCACAGATTATTTTCTGATAAACCTCCTAAAATGATTTTTTAAATTTTTGTTTTATCTTAACAGTCTCAGAGTAGGCAAGAAACTTGATTGGAATCCTGTTCCCATTGACTGTGACTTTTCCTTTTGCCATTGTGCCATCCACCCTTGAGAGGAAACCCTGACTGAAGATTGCTCAGTTTTTCCTATAGGTGGTTATAGGTTATAGGTGAAGTCACTCAGTCGTGTCCGACTCTTTGTGACCCCATGGCTCCTCCGTCCATGGGATTTTCCAGGCAAGAGTGCTGGAGTGGATTGCCATTTCCTTCTCCAGGGGAACTTCCCAACCCAGGAATCGAACCCAGGTCTCCCGTATTGCAGGCGGGACGCTTTACCGCCTGAGCGGAGGATAGAGAGGAGTCAGAATCAGCTCTTATTCCCCTTCTTGCCCTCTCTCAGACCTTGGCCACACTGCTTCTTGCTAAACCTTCTTTCCATATCATCTTACTCCTTAATTTTCCTCATGTGATTTTTACTGGTCTTATACAAACATATGACCTCTATTAAGTACCAGATGTCATTATATTCACATAGTTCAGGCTTGAGTGCTCCTGGGTTATTGACCAAGGTGATCATATGATTTAGAACAATAGTCATTGGCTACTTACTAGATACTCAACACTGTTCTAAGCACTTTGCATACGCTGTTTTATTGAATTCACTAAAAACTCCAAGATAAATATCATTAGGCTTAATTTATAGATGAAGAAAATGAGGCAGAGAAAGAGATGTTAAGTAATGTGTGTGAAGTTGTACTCAAAGCATAAAGGGACCTGGATTTGAATGCAGGCAGCTTGGCATCAAAACAAATGTTGGAAATATTGTTTCTCAGTGTGTCCAAGAGACCACAGAGGAGGTCTAGGCTGCAAAAAGCTGAGAGGGCATTGGGCATCAAAAAGATGCTTGTAAATGGAGAGAAGAACATGACTGCCTGCAACTGGTAGGGTGATCTTGGGAGAGAGGAGAGAATGATGGAGACCCTCTCAGTATGACCTCCTAAACCAACTGGAGAGTCAGAGAGAAGCCAGCAGAGAGCAAAGCTATATTGGGATAGAATTGAATAAGCCATCAATAAACATAGGAAACCAAGGATTTTGCTGGTGGTCCAATGGCTAAGACTCTAAGCTCCCAATGCAGGGAGCCCAGGTTCAATATCTGGTCAGGGAGCTAGATCTCACATACCATGACTAAGAGTTCACAGGCCACAACTTAAGATTCCTCCAGGCTGGAACTAAGACCCAACATAGCCGAATAAATAAATATTTAAAAATAAAAGCAAAACCCGTTAACTATTATTTTTGTAAAAAATGGGAAATCAGATCGAAAAGTCCAGAGGATTAGCTCATGAGAAGAAAGGCAGTGACTCATTGTGGTACTTTCATAGGGCCGACATGATATTCCCAACATCTTAGCTCAGTGAGCAGGGAATTCATGGTGCTTAATGTCTGAGACCTTCAGGTTCAGTCTGAGTGAAATATCTTTTTCTAGCACTGATGGTTTTTACAAACCTAAATTCCCCTCAGTCTGAAAAAGCAGGCAATTATTTCTTTGCTACAACCACAGTCCTAATAATGTCACTTTCCTCCTCTAAATTGTATGCTTCCTAAACTGGCTATGTGCATGCTCAGTTGCTAAGTAGACTCTTTGCAACCCATGGATTGTAGGCCACCAGACTCCCCTGTCCATGGGATTTCCCAGGCAAGAATACTGGAGTAAGGTGTCATTTTCTTCTCCAGGGGATTTTCCCAGCCCAGGAATTGAATTTGCATCTCTTGTCTTGGTAGGCAGATTCTTTATCACTGAGCCACAGGGAAGCCCAACCTAAACTGCACCTATCTTTAAAACAGCTCACCCTAGGTAGCCTGGATGGAAGGGGGGTTTAGGGGAGAATGGATACATTCCCATCTCTTTCAGAATTTTCCAGTTTGTTGTGATCCACACAGTCAAAGGCTTTAGTGTAATCAATAAAGCAAAAATAGATGTTTTTCTGGAACTCTCTTGCTTTTTTGATGATTCAGTGGATCTTGGCAATTTGATCTCTGGTTCCTCTGCCTTTTCTAAATCCAGCTTGAACATCTGGAAGTTCATGGTTCACATACTGTTGAAGCCTCCCTTGGAGAATTTTGAGCGTTACTTTGCTAGCATGTGAGGTAAGTGCAATTGTGGAGCAGTTTGAACATTCTTTGGCATTGCCTTTCTTTGAGATTGGAATGAAACTGATCTTTTTCAGTCCTGTGGCCACTGCTGAGTTTTCCAAATATGCTGGCATATTGAGTACAGCATTTTCACAGCAACATATTTTAGAATTTGAAATAGCTCAACTGGAATTCCATCACCTCCACTGGCTCTGTTCGTAATGATGCTTCCTAAGGCCCACTTGATTTTCCATTCAAGGATGTCTAGCTCTAGGTGAGTGATCACAGCCTTGTGGTTATCTGGGTCATGAAGATCTTTTTTGTGTAGTTCTTCTGTGTATTCTTGGCGCCTCTTCTTAATATCTTTTGCTTCTGTTAGGTCCGTACCATTTCTGTCCTTTACTGTGCCCATCTTTGCCTGAAATGTTCCCTTGGTATCTCTAATTTTCTTGAAGAAATCTCTAATCTTTCCCATTCTATTGTTTTTCTTTATTTTTTTGCATTGATCACTGAGGAAGGCTTTCTTATCTCTTCTTGCTATTCTTTGGAACTCTGCATTCAGATGGGTATATCTTTTCTTTTCTCCTTTGCCTTTAGCGTCTCTTCTTTTCTTGCTATTTGTGAGGCCTCCTCAGACAACCATTTTGCCTTTTTGCATTTGAAGTCTTGATCACTGTCTCATGAACAATGTCATGAATCTCTGTCCATAGTTCTTCAGACATTCTGTCTATCAGATCTAATCCCTTGAATCTGTCACTTCCACTGTATAATTATAAGGGATTTGATTTAGGTCATACCTGAATGGTCTAGTGGTTTTCCCTGCTTTCTTCAATTTAAGTCTGGATTTGGCAACAAGGAGTTCATGATCTCAGCCACAGTCAGCTCCTGGTCTTGTTTTTGCTGACTGTATGGAGCTTCTCCATCTTTGGCTGCAAATAAGATAATCGATCTGATTTTGGCATTGACCCTCTGGTGATGTCCATGGCTTCCCTGATAGCTCAGTTGGTAAAGAATCCACCTGCAATGCAGGAGACCATGGTTTGATTGCTGGGTTGGGAAGATCCACTGGAGAAGGGAAAAAGTTACCCACTCCAGTATTCTGGCCTGGAGAACTCCATGGACCAGTCCATGGGATCGCAAAGAGTTGGACAGGATTGAGTGAGTTTCAGTTTGCTGTTCACTTGACACTGTTACAACGAACAATGTTGTTCGCTGGCTCTACTCCAATATAAAGTAAAAGGTTGAAAAAAATCTTAAAAAAACTGAAGATAGTCATACTAAGATCTAAAGTTTGTTGCATCCATGACTTCATTTTAAATGTGTCCCTGCGTATCTGCTAGATAAAGGAGACAGTAAGGATCTCAAAGAACAAAACTATAGCTAACAGAGTGTTCGGTGCTATACAACATGTGTCATGTCCTTCCAAACATCAAGGAGGATCCTTTCCTCTTAAAAGCTGTCCTGTGCATAGGATTAAAAAATTCACCTCTTAAAAGAAGAATATTTAAGGCACGGAAAACTGTATGCAACTTCAGCTCAAAAGGGAATTGTTGTTCCTCAGTTGCTGGGATTATCAAAAACAATTTATGGGGAAAATCATGTATTTTAATCTTTTCCCTTGACATTTAATAATTGAGTTTGCACAGCTGGGCACGTGTGCACACACACACACAGACACACACAGCTCAATTTACAATGGACTATTTTGCAGTGCATAATAAGATAAAAGTCTTTATAAAACTTAGCTTACTTACGAGGTATATTCATGAATTTCCAGAGAGCTATTGTAAGTAATATCATTAGTGTCATTAATATTATCTGAGATGCTGTAGAACATAACCCAAGTATACAAATTGACTTTGCATTAAGGTTTGAAGTGACACAACCATTGCCTGTGAATATCATCTCTCAATTTGTAAATTACCAGACATAGTGATGATGTGGCCTGACTACAACTGTGTCTGCATGAAGTACTTTTTCTTTTGTGCAATCAAGACCCTAAAAGTATGAGATATTCTTTTATTCCTTTCGCTGAACGTCATTTATTAATTTTCCCTGCAGTAAACGTAATTCCAGAGTTTATTCTTTTTTTTTTTTTAAGGAGGAAGGAGTACATTTTCCGGCCATTTCCTTCGTCATTCTAGGCAGCTAGCCAATGAAATATAGACTAAACAACACAGAGGATATTAATTCTACTTCACAATGCATGCACACAGCTAGTGATGCATAAAGCTTCATTCCAAAACTGACAATAAAAGGATTGTGCAACTGTCTAGAGTCCAACGTCACAAAGAGTTTTCTGAGGGAGTTGGAAGGAGATAAGAGAACAGACCTTAGGGAATATGTTTAAAATCGCCAAACAGTGATGGCAAAGCCAAATTCATACCTACATCAGTGGGGTGCAAAGGATCCATCTGAGAATATTTAATGCTGAATTTTAGAAAACAAAAGTTCAAAATGAACCTAAAAGAAAAAAAAAATGTAGTTCCCAGATGTATTGGGTGTTTTCTGGCAGTAGAAATATAACACACATACAGAACAACTTATAAAGCCTAAGTCTAGAGCTGGTTGACTGATATTGATCGATTGAATAAGGCTGGATGGCCTTTATTTTGCTTTGGCTGCATTGTGCTGTCAGCCGGATCTTAGTTCCCCAACCAGGGATTGAACCCAGGCCTCCTGAAGTTGAAGCATGAAGTCCTAACCATTGGACCTCCAGAGAATTTCCTAAAGCAGGTTCAAATGTGCATACATGTTAAGTTGCTCAGTCATGTCCAACTCTTTGTGACCCCATGGACTGTCCCTACCTGATAGGCCTCTGTCCATGGGATTCTCCAGGTCTGGTTGACTGATATTGATCGATTGAATAAGGCTGGATGGCCTTTATTTTGTTTTGGCTGCATTGTGCTGTCAGCCGGATCTTAGTTCCCCAACCAGGGATTGAACCCAGGCCTCCTGAATTTGAAGCATGAAGTCCTAACCATTGGACCTCCAGAGAATTTCCAAAAGCAGGTTCAAATGTGCATACATGTTACGTTGCTCAGTCATGTCCAACTCTTTGTGACCCCATGGACTGTCCCTACCTGATAGGCCTCTGTCCATGGGATTCTCCAGGCAAGAATACTAGAGTGGGTAGCCATTTCCTTCTCCAGGGAATCTTCCCAACCCAGGGATTGAACCTGGGTCTCTTTGATTTCCTGCATTGTCAGCCAGGTTCTTTACCACGAGCACCACCTGGGAAGACTGGTTTAAATCTGAACACACCATAATTATAATTCTTAGGTCAAGAAACAGAATGTCACTTACTTCCCAAAAGACATGCCTATACACCCACGTGGTCACTATCCTCCCACAGGTTAGTCTTATCTTGACCTCTGCCATTAGATTAGAATTGTTCCTGAACATTACATAAATGGACAGTGTATAATCTTTTGTGATTGGTTTTTTCTTCACTCAACATTTGATTTGTTATGTAAGTGTTGTTGTATTAATAGCACATTTGTGCTCACAGCTGTATAGTATTTTCAATGTGTAAGCATACCTCAACATATCCATTCTCCTATTGAAGACATATGGATAGAAAATATTATACATTTTTTTTATATCACTGAGCTTGATTTAGTAATATTATCTTCAGAACTTTCATATCAGTATTCATGAGAGAGTTTGGCCCATAAATTTTTGTTTCTTATGATAGTCTTGTTATGTTTTGGTATAAAGATTATTCTGGCTTAATAAAAATTGCTTGGAAGTGCCGCGGCCAGCGCAGTCAGGCAGCTACACCTGTGGAGAGAAACGCGAAGGAGGACGCCCGCGCAGAAAGACAAGTAGACAGAAAAGATGGGGTTGAGAGGATCAGACCACTTCCTCTTAGTGGCTGATACCGACTTTATTTCGTGCTCAGTATATATAGGATACAATACGTGATTTATGACATTTACTAGGTCACTTTGATCCTGATAATCAATCACCAAACCTTCACCATTGTGTACAAAACATAATGCCTAGTTACTTGAAGTGCGATAGTAAACAGAACATAATTACCAGACATCCTGGAGGCACAAAGTCCTAAACATTCTTCAGGGTGGCGGGACAGAGAGCTTAGGACATACCTGGGCTAATCTCAGGACATGCCTAGGGCTCTGCGATAACGCTTGAGCAGCTCCCAAGACTTAACTCTTCAAGGGCAGTCCCCCGTATGGAAGTAATCTCTCTGTTTCCAATATCTGAAAGACTTTGTGTAAAATTAATGTTCTTTCTTAAATTTTTGGAAGAATTAAGCAGCAATGCCTGGATAACGTATCCCTTATTAATCATAAGAGCTACTAAGAATTTTTATTGTCTTTTAGCAGTTTTTGATGGAGAGAGGCTCCATGTTTCATGTGCTTCAGTTCTCCAATTTTGACATTTCTGTTATTTCAACTCCCCTAAGCTGTCCTGATTTCTCTGCCCCCTTGTAGGACCTTTCTCAGGCTTCCCAGGTGGCACCAGTAGTAAAGAGCTCACCTGCCTATGCATGCAGATGTAAGAGACACAGGTTCAATCCCTGGGTTGGGAAGGTCCCCTGGAGAAGGTCATGGAAACCCATTCCAGTATTCCGGCCTGGAGAATCCCATGGACAGAAGAGCCTGGTGGGCTACAGTCCATGGGATCATGAAGAGTTGGACACGATTGGAGTGACTTAGCATGCACACAGGAACTTTCTCAGGAGAAGCTCAGGTTTCTAGACTATAGTATGGTATTAGTCACTCAGTCATGTCCAACTCTTGTAGTCTGAAGAGGTCTGAAGCCTGCCATGCTCCTCTGTCCATGGAACTCTCCAGGCCAGAATACCGGGGTGGGTTGCCATTTGCTCCTCCAGGGCATCTTCCCAAGCAGAGATTGAACCCAGGTCTCCTGCATTGCAGGCAAATTCTTTACCAACTGAGGCTCCAGGGGAGCCCAAGCTGTAGTGTAAGACCAGCAAATAAATACTCCAGGGAGAGCAGAGATCAACAGCTCACCTCTGAAATGTCTTTTTCTTCTTTGGATGTTTCTACAGATCTCTGATAGTTTCAAATATATTCATTTATCTGGTGTTTTTGGAGTTATATAATTACTTCATCATCTTCAGAAGCTGAAACTGAAAGGAAACCTTTTCTTTCCTGCTTGTTTGTGCTAACTGACTGACTATAGTAATAAGTTCTGGCACCATTTAGGGTGCTTACAGTCTAATATGGACAATAGAGACCAAACAAACACACAGCTAGAGAATTTATAAGTACACATAGTGGGGTGTGATGAACTCAGTCAAGTTTTAAAATGATAACTCCACTTAAGCTGTTGCCAGGAACTTTCAAACGTTTCTTTACATTATTACTCTAAAAGACAGTGATATTTAGAATAGTTACAATTTTTTTCACTTTTTAATTTAAAATTAATTTAAAAAGATAATCTGAGTGATAAGTAGAAAGATAAACAAAATGAAAAATTAACCACTCTTCTTAGAAAAATGAGATCACAGGGCAAACTTGTGTCCCCAAACTGGAGACATCACTAGGCAAATAAAGAGACTTCAGTAGAAATCTTTGCAGGAACCAGTGTCAAGGTAGAGCAACCTGGACTTTGACTGATGAGTTGCGAGAGACTCAGCGTAGACAAGTCTTGAGACATAACCTCAGGGTGATTTCATCATCAGGAGAACCATACACTTTTGTGAGTCATACCTTCAAGGCTCTACCAGGCTCTCATAGAAAATATCAGAGAAAAATCCTCTTCTGCTCTGGCAGGAGGAGGGCAAAAAGAACCAGTTTGAAATCTCTCAGAACAATCTGTCTTTCTTAACACAGTCTGCCTTCAGTAGAAACTACTTAACCAGAGCCTAACCTGCTGGGATTTTATCAGAGCCCAGCTGAACTGGGGAAAGAAAATACCCGACCCCAGCCAACTTCAACGTTTCATGTGTGGGAAGGGAAATGCCAAACTCTGGCCCACCCTCGCCATCCTCTCCACCTGAGAAGGAGGGGAAATTGAAAAGCCAAGTGTGAAATTCACAGTCCAAGGGCACTGGCCCTCTAATATATTGAGACCTAATCATTAGACTATAGAATGTGTCCAGTCTCTCAATCTTACCAACCCTTTATAAAGGCTTATTTATAGCAATTTATTTTACCCTGTAAATCATGTTCAGATATAAAGGAGAAACATGTAAGACATACTATGAGAAAATGTATGCTTTGAAGAGAAAGCACCCATCAGAACTAGATTCAGCTGTGCCAGAGATGTTGGAAATATCAAATTGGGAACTTAAAACCACTGTGATTAACATGCTAAGGCCACTAACGGATAAAGTAAACAACACGCAAAAACAAGTGTGTGATGCAGGCAGGGAGATGAGAATTCTGAGAACAGAAGAGAAAGGTTAGAAATGAAAAGCACTGTAACAGAAATGAAGAACCTCTTTAATGGGTTTAGCAATGGAGTGGTTATGGCTGAGGAAAGAATCTATGTACTTCAGAATTTCTCAACAGTAACCTCCAAAACTGAAAAGCAAAGAGAAATTAAAAAAAAAAAAAAGCCTAAAAATAAGAATGGAAAATCAAAGAACTGTGGAACAGCTACTAAATGTATAACATATATATAATGGGGATATCAGAAGGAAGAGAAAGAAACAGAAGAAATATTTGAAATAATAATGACCGAGAATTTTCCCAATTAATGTCAGATACTTGTGAATACCGATATTACAAAGGAATATTTTATGGCTGTGTGTGATACTCTCCCATTGATATCATAAGTAAGGCTGCTCTCCCCCAACAATCTTAAATAGCATGTTATATATAATTCAGTGTGTTTCTCTTGTTGTATAACATTTTTTTTATGTGTATGTGAATTCTAGAGATTTAGCCATTCATTTAGCACTTAGTGATCACTGTGTCAGACACTATCACAGTTGCTGGGTATTGAAAGATAAAACTTAAAATTTTGACAGCCTTACAAGAGTTCACATTTATTGGAGAGCACGGATACTTAGTCACATAATTGTAGATTTTTAATAGTTTCTAAAAGAACAAATAATTGGCTGAATGGTAGAGGTAAGAATATGGTGCTATGAAATGTTTCAGAAAATCATCTAAGCCAGACAAGGAGGGAGATCAGAAAAAGTCTTCAGAGTAAACTTGAGATGATACTTGAAGGATAATAAGCAATTGGCCAGATTAGGTGAAGACACAAGGTGGGTACCACGTCCAGGTAAGGGAACAGCACATGGCAACGCATATATGTGTGAAAGAATGCGTTTGGGAAATGTAACAGGTTGATTCAGAGTAAAGTGGTAGAAATTCCAAATGCTCCTCTAAATTGTGACTTGGTTTTCAAGATGCTATGGAACAACAGAACTTTTCTAAGCAGAAAGTGACATCAAGTTGTATGTGTTCCAAAAAGCTCAATCTCCCCTTGGTGTACAAATTAAATAGGGAAGGAGTCAGGGTCAGAAAATGAGAAAGGCGAAAGCCTGAACTATGGTGGTCTCAGTAGGGTTTGAGAAGAAGACACACTGAAGACAATGAAATGTGACCTGGTATCACCATTACCAGTTGTAAACAGGGATTCAGTGCCATCACCGTCAAGCAAGATTTTATCTTTGTTGCTTTAACATCCCTCTAGAAATTCTGCAATGTGTGTGTGCGAATGAAAACATAGCCTCCTTATTTTAATGTTAGAAACATATCTCTTTGGTAACATCATCTGTTTCTTAGTTATTAGCTTAAAATCAAATGAAAGCAAACTTTAAGTATGAGTCTTCTTCCAGAAGAGGTTTTCCGTCTAAAGTCTAGTCAACCTATTATACAGCAGATGCAATGTGAGTGTGCCTAACAAAGTATTTTATTATCAGTTGAATTTTCACATCATTTTACAATAAGCTGATAGTTAATGTGTGACTTTACTTTTTTCCAAAACTCTATTAAATTTTAAGTGGGAATGGGGCACTTAGTAAGTCAGTTGTTCTAACTAGTGAACAGAGGGGTCTGGAGGATCATTGGATGATATACCTTTGGGTACCATGTTGCTCACCAGATACATAAGAAATGCCAGTTGAGACTACAAGCATATTGAACAGGGGTTGGTGTCAATTTTTAAAGAAAGAAGATAAATTTGATGTGAAAATATCTGTGTTAGTACTATTGTCCTAACTTGCCCCGTTTTTGTTCAAATTTGGCAAAAATTAAATAGAGAAGTTATATAAACTCTCAGTGCCTTAGCTTCCTCATTTGGGAAGACTTTTATCAGATTAAATAAGTTTTCACCTGGGGGTGAAGCAACCAAGAGCACAGACCTCAGGGTTCACAGACAGAATGCCCGGCCAGCATTCCAGCCTTGACCACTGGTGTCCCTGTGACCTTGGGCAAGTTATTTGTCCTCTCTACACTCAATGTCCTCATCTGTTAAATAGGGATAATAACAATACATAGTTCATAGAGTTGTTGGGAGATTAAACAAGTTAGTATTTACTGAGTGCTCAGAATAGTGCCTGGTACATAGTAAGTACTGTGTAAATGTTTACTAAATATATAAAATTAAAAATGGAGAAAAAGGAAATAAGTTGGTCTCAATAAAAGCTTGTTTCTTTCCCTTCCATTTCAAATATTAAAAAAAAAAAAAAAACTTCTTTGGATGAAATACAATATTTGAATTAGCTCAGAGAATGATTAGTGAAAAACAACTCTTCTTTACAAAACAGTTTTCTTCACTTTTCATTTAAAATTTCTTTCAAGTATATCAAATATCTACAAATGGTGATTTACGTAGGAGTGTGAATTTGTGTGTATATCAATGTCTAATACATAAATAAATATATTTTTATGTCAAAATGTATATCCAAGGATTTCTGATGATATCCTTTGCTATTGTGTAATCCCTGTGATAATGACATTAGTTTCTGAATCCGCTGGTCAGTTAATACATTCTGGTCTGAGCCTGGGTTTCTTTCCTGTTCACTGACAGGAGAGAACTGAGAGGAAAAGAAGCAATAGTGCTCTGATCTATCTTGCTTTCCAAAAATGAGGAGTTTTTATGTTAGAGTATTTGGCAAACATGAGGTAAGCTGTGTTTTTTTTTTTCTTTTTTTTTTTTTGAGACCTGCTTTTAAGGCCAAATTTGTTTGGGGTGGGGCCCTGCTCTTGGCTTAGAAGCCACATTCACCACCAGGCCCCTAAGCTGGGAAACACAAATGGCCAATTATACTGTGACCCATCCCTGGACTGTTAACAGCCTGCAAAAAGAAAGGTCCTCGGCAAACAGCCTTTAAAATGCAGGAGAAGCTAGGTGTCAAGGGATCTCCATCCCATTGAACCTTTTTATCACAATGCAAATCCTGCCTAACTTTTACATTCAGAGGCACCCTAGAGACTGCTTCATTTGACAATAACTGGGGAGACACTAGGTAATGAGAATGAATGATCCTGGCAAAATAGAATAGTGTTATAGGCATTTTTATTGACTATTCAAGCACTCCAAGACTAGACTCTCCCCAAAGGCAATGTCTAGGCTTCTTCAGTTCTGTTTCAATCTGAAAAGATTTAACCATTGACGGCAGATTTTTTATTTTGGTACTTTCCATGACAGCAGAAGGAGATTCCAGGAGGGCTGTGGGGGAGGGTCTGAAAGACAAGAGGACAGGGAACTGAATTTCTGTAATCTTAAGATATCAATTCATATTTTAAGTGCGTGAACAAGGAGAGTCTTGAAATGCAGGAAAAGCAAAAAACCAGGCCCTTGTCATTCTTCCCTCCCCCATGTTGTAACATTTAAGAATTTTTAGGCCCTCCTGAGCACTATAACCTGTCTTCTCTCCTACCCCATATAGGGAGAAGGCATTTGCCTTACTCTTACCCCCAACCAGTATTCAAATCTCATCCAATCAGCAAATGACCTTGTTTCAATCTGAAAAGATTTAACCATTGATGGCAGATTTTTTATTTTGGTACTTTCCATGACAGCAGAAGGAGATTCCAGGAGGGCTGTAGGGGAGGGTCTGAAAGACAAGAGGACAGGGAACTGAATTTCTGTAATCTTAAGATACCAATTCATATTTTAAGTGCGTGAACGAGAGTCTTGAAATGCAGGAAAAGCAAAAAACCAGGCCCTTGTCATTCTTCCCTCCCCCATGTTGTAACAATTTAAGAATTTTTAGGCCCTCCTGAGCACTATAACCTGTCTTCTCTCCTACCCCATATAGGGAGAAGGCATTTGCCTTACTCTTACCCCCAACCAGTATTCAAATCTCATCCAATCAGCAAATGACCTACCAAGACCCCTATCCAGCTCCTTGTATCCTGGCTGTAAAAATGGACCAATGACCCATGTTCAATGTGGGCTCTCCCTATCAGGAAGCCAGCCTGATGTGCTGGCAGTGACTCTCCCCTCCCCCACTCTAATAAACTTTATTCTCCTTTCATTCTGCCTCCTGTCTGGAAATTCTTTTCCAACTCGCCCATGGACCACAACAGTAAGCTCTGAAATCAAGATGTGCAATATAAGCACCATTGCGTTAAATGGGGTGTGTGTGTGTGTGTGTGTTTGTGTGTGTGTGTGTGCTTTTCTTTCTTCCAATTTCCCTTCTCAGTCTTGGGCGGTTCCCCCACTAAATTGCCCCCGGAAACTGTTTAGATCAATGGGGGAGGTGATTACAAATGATCCCCCACCTGCTGAGTGTAAAGAGACTCTCAGCAGGTCTGAGCCTGCCCCCCTTGGCCATTCATTTTCTTTCTCTTTCCCTCAATACCTCCCTCTGTGGAAAGGGAGCTTTACATCCTTATCTCCTTCCTCCAGATCACACTGTGATAAAGACATAATTCTACAGTTGTTCTGTGGTCTTCTTCTCTTTTTCACTTCTCTTGGAAGAAGTGTTAAATACTCAAGATCTATCCAGTTGTGTCCTTGATGGTCCATTTGCCAGGCTCAGCGAATCTTCTAAATTCTAGAGTTCTTCATTTTTAATAAGCACTCATAATTTTTCACCACCCATATTGCATGTGGGCATGCTCAGTCGCTTCAGTCATGTATGCCTCTTTGCAACTCTATGACCTGTAGCCCACCAGGCTCCTCTGTCCACGGGTATTCTCCAAGTAAGAATACTGGACTGGGTTGCAATGTCCTCTTCAAGGGGATCTTCCCCACCCAGGGATCAAACCCATGTCTCCTGCATCAGCAGACAGCTTCTTTACCACAACTGGGAAGCCTATCTTAAGCAAGTAAAAATTGCAGAGGGACACCTAGAGCAATGGCTCTATTTATTCATTATTCTACCAGAACTTCTATTTATTCATTACTGTACCAGAAGATAAATAAAATCTTATAACCAATATTACAATATTGAATAATAGTCAATATTCTACCAGCATTAGCAAGCATTATTTGCTAAGAACACTTAGCAAGCATTATTCGCTAAGCACACTACTGCTAAATTCTATGGTTAAGGTAAATCGTTCCTGCCTTTGAATATTTACTCTCTTGGCAATTAATTACATTACTCCTTTTATTCGTCTTTCTCTTGCAAGAAGCATTGTGGGTGTGGATGATCTTGTTAGTCATATATCTCTGTTCAGCGGCCCCTTACTTGTATATTCTTTTATTTAAATTTTTAATAAAAATTATATGTATATGAGGCACACCATGATGATTTGATATACGGAGTGAAATGATTAACACAGACCAGCTAATTACTGTAGAAAAAAGATGTACAACTTGAGAGTTGTGAATTTTGTCCCAAATAAAACAACTCACAACTCTCTAGTTGTAGATCTTTTTTTGGTCGACAGTTATGGCGACCAACGAAGTGACCCAGAGTGGACTTCCTTCCTTCGACTGGACTCCACAAGGAGCTTTGGTACCAGCAGCAGCACCCATTTGACTCCTCAGGGAGTACAGACGAATCTGGGTAAGTCTCTCCTGGTTCTTCTTGAATCTCCCATATTGGTTGAGATTCTGAGTTTTATTTTGCGGTGGAGCAGGTTACCTGCTCCCTCCTAGTAAGAAAGATACCGAGGCAGTGGAGCTGTCTCTTATACACATCTCCAGTAGTAAAGAGCTCACCTGCTTTTGCTTTTTGTTTCATTTGGAGTGTGACTCCTGGTTGGTGAGGTTCTGGTTCAGTTTGGTTTGTTGGTTTGGTTTGAGTGCACAGACATCTGGTACAAACTGTTTGAGCTAATATGTGAATTGTTCACTCTAAGTTTCCGCACCCCACCTGGGAACCCCTTGGGAAAATTTTTTAAATGACTGCTCGGTCAATCTATAGCTATGATCCAATGACAAGAAAAATGGCCTAAAAATATTAGATCTTTATTGACATAGGATAGGAAAACAGGCTGAAGTTCCCATAAGTCCAGGACTTCCTCCTGTAATCAACAGCCAGGGGCTGATCAAACTAAGACCCTTACTTCTCCAGAGGGACAATCTCTGCTGGGACCAATCTGCCCTTGTTATCGGGGCCAAGTTGAGCACTATCTGGTCTAAATTTCAGCTATAAAACTATGGTCACACAAAAAAATACAATTTTTGACAATGTGGTCACAATATTCTTTAGACTCCAGAGAAAGCTTGAAAAAAAAAGATTATCTCTTTAAGAATTCTTGCCCTGAGCAAATAACTCCTCTATACCTTTAGTCCAGAGCTCTCTGGATCACTTATCTAGACCATATCTAATTCCTGAAATCAAAAGGAACAAAAAGGGGAACAAAGCCTTTTAAAATCTTACTCCAACCTTTTTTTATTCATAATTAAGTTTGGAGAACTCTCTTCTATTTGTATGTATGTATGTCTCTGTGTCTTCTTTTTTTTTAAAATAATATTGCTGATTGCTGAAATCAGTTTGTAAATGAGCTTTAATCTGCTACTGCTGCTAAGTCGCTTCAGTATCCGACTCTGTGTGACCCCATAAATGGCAGCCCACAAAGCTCCCCCATTCCTGGGATTCTCCAGGCAAGAACACTGGAGTGGGTTGCCATTTCCTTCTCCAATGCATGAAAGTGAAAAGTGAAAGTGAAGTTGCTCAGTCTTGTCTGATTCTTCACCACCCCATGGACTGCAGCCTACCAGGCTCCTCCTTCCATGGGATTTTCCAGGCAAGAGTACTGGAGTGGGGTTCCATTACCTTACCTGAGCTTTAATCTAATTGGCCTTAAAAAAAAAAAAAGTAAGTGCTTGCAAATCAAATAATTCTAAATACAAGAGAAATTAACCTAAATGAATTTCCAGTTCATGTGAAATGGGAAATATTCAGTGTTAAATAACTGATATCAGTTCTTATTTGTTGATCTAAATAATGTAGACATGTCTAAGAGTACTTAACATTAAGCAGAATATTTTCATTGTACCTAGGTTTAATATGTATTAAATATTATTATATCTGTTACAAGTTTGTCAGCAAGGAAATTATCTCGAGTGAAGAAACTTCTAAAATGTGTAAATGAGATATGAGCCTTTAGCTAGACTCTATAAAAATAGTTATGTCTTTAGGAATATGTGTCTAAAATAGTATCTCCAGATTGGGGTAGCTTGAACTTCTAAGGGTTGTGCTAAACTAAGTTTTGGAAGTCTATTGAATAGCTAAGTTATTTCCAAATAAAATAAGATTTTGAAACATTTACTACTAAACACTAATTACCTCTTACAGAGAAACTAAAGCGATATGGGATTAAAATTAAATGATGTTTGGTGCCATTCTAAAATGTTCTCTAAGAAAACAAAAGTTTTAAAAATTATCACTGGCATTTATTTATTTATTTATAAAATGCTAATATAAAAGTCAGTTCTTGGTTGCTTAAGAGAAGGAGGAAGTATGTTTTTCGTAGAGAAGGTATGAGGAATGGAATTGCATTTTGTGATGGGAAAAGGAAGTAAGTCTGACTTAACAGGTGGCCTTTTAGGATGGAAGAACACAATGATGGGCACAGAAAGTAATAAGGTTTGTGAAAAGTGAACCGTGAGGAAAGAGTTTTGTATATATATATGTGGTTAGGACTAAGTTTAAAATAAAGTTAATTAAATTTACCTTTTAAATAAAGTAAGCTGGTGCAAACACTTGAATTTAGCTTTTCTCTCTGTTAAGAGGCCACGTTTTCTCTAGGTATTGAACTGCCTTTGATAATAGATTTAAGTTTCTTTATCTCTTAAATGATTTATTCTGAAATTCTTTATTGTGACTTTGACTAGGTGAACAGTATTGTTTCACAATGACCTATAGTCCTATCTGACTAAGTGTTCTAAACTCTTTTTATATTTGTTGACAAGGCTGCTTAAATCATTCTAATGAAGAAGATTTCTAGCTAACTTTGGCATGCTTCAGAGAGCCCCTAAAACATCCCAAAGAGAGATATTACACTAATTAGGTTCATTTTGTATACAGAGTTACATGGGAAGTATTGTCAAGTGAGTAATAAGTCTCAGGTTATATTGTATGGTAATACATTACTAATACAGATATCCTAGAAACTGTATGGAGTTCCTAAAATTTTAATATGTTTGGGTAAAAGGTTATCAGGCATGATTCTAGTTACTATTTCAAAATATTGTCATAGCACTAACCAAGTTTCGCAAAAATGCTTCCTCTTCAAGATTTATAGAAAGGACTTCTGGATAAATACCAGTTTCTAAACTGGGTAAAGATTGTAATGAAAAACCTGAGGATTTCACAAAGGTTAATAAAAGGACTGAATGAGCTGGTGAATATGCTTACAACTTTTATGGTTTCTAGTTTTCCAGGTTTAAGAAAAACCTTCCCCTCAAACTAATTATGATGGTAATTTGGATAATTATATTTTATAAACAAATTGAAACATTTATCTTTTCTTTCTGAACCCTCCAGACTAAATTTTTAGTTTTCCAATAACTTTATCAGAGAAGGGAGGCATTCACTTAGATCTGATAGCAAAATCTGTGATAAACCTTTGGCATGACTTTCCTAGCTCTGAAAGGTTTTGTTTTAAAAGTTCAGTCTGAGACTTTTATAGCTTCAGCAAAGCAAAAATTTCTATGATCAATTACGGTTATATAAATCACCAGGCCAAGTTTATTGCTACCAGACCTATATTACAAACAAGTCTTAATTTGGTTATATTTGGTAAAAATGATGGTGATTTTAGAGAGAAAAAGATGTTTCAATGAATGTTAAATCCCAGTTTGTTAGTGGAGGTCTGTATCTACTAAGACTCATTTCCTGGATAGTTCTTTGTTGTTCAATTCAGTTCAGTTCAGTCGTTCAGTCGTGCCCAACTCTTTGCGACCCCTTGAATCACAGCATGCCAGGCCTCCCTGTCCATCATCAACTCCTGGAGTTCACTCAAACTCATGTCCATTGAGTCGGTGATGCCATCCAGCCATCTCATCCTCTGTCGTCCCCTTCTCCTCCTGTCCCCAATCCCTCCCAGAATCAGGGTCTTTTCCAATGAGTCAACTCTTCGCATGAGGTGGCCAAAGTACTGGAGTTACAGCCTCAGCATCAGTCCTTCTAATGAACACCCAGGACTGATGTCCTTTAGGATGGACTGGTTGGATCTCCTTGCAGTCCAAAGGACTCTCAAGAGTCTTCTTCAACACCACAGTTCAAATGCATCAATTCTTCGGCACTCAGCTTTCTTCACAGTCCAACTCTCACATCCATACATCAGTTCAGTTAGTTAGTCAGTTCAGTCGCTCAATCATGTCCGACTCTTTGCGACCCCATGAATCGCAGCACGCCAGGCCTCCCTGTTCATTACCATCTCTCGGAGTTCACTCAGACTCACGTCCATCGAGT
>SJYT01084098.1:67587-152647 GCA_006410635.1 Cephalophus harveyi | reverse complement strand
CTCTTGAGAGTCCCTTGGACTGCAAGGAGATCCAACCAGTCCATTCTGAAGGAGATCAGCCCTGGGATTTCTTTGGAAGGAATGATGCTAAAGCTGAAACTCCAGTACTTTGGCCACCTCATGCGAAGAGTTGACTCGTTGGAAAAGACTCTGATGCAAGGAGGGATTGGGGGCAGGAGGAGAAGGGGACGACCTAGGATGAGATGGCTGGATGGCATCACTGACTCGATGGATGTGAGTCTGAGTGAACTCTGGGAGATGGTGATGAACAGGGAGGCCTGGCGTGCTGCAGTTCATGGGGTCTCAAAGAGTTGGACACGACTGAGTGACTGAACTGAACTGAACAATAAACCAATTAGGTGATAATATACACACTTAATGAAAAGAAGCTATATTTTTCCCAACAAAAAGGCCAATAAGAAGAGTGATATTTTACATGCTTTGCAAATCTCTTTCATATCTGGCTTAATGGCAGAGTCATTATTTATTTATCATAATTTATTTTTACCCACTCTTCCCTGCTGTGTCTTTCTCCACCTTTTCCTTCTCTTTCTGACCAAAGAACACATAGACTCTTACACTCAGAAGACACTAAGTTAGACCAGTGCTCTCTCCTCTCCTCTGAGCCTTGGCTGTAGGGGTAGATGAATCTCCACTGCTTTGAGCTCTCACAGGACAAATGAACAGCAGCTCTGGCTGAGTGACGGAGACCGTAACCTAGGAGCCTAATGGAATTCTAGACCCATTAGCTCTTAACCTCTCATTCTTTGCTCTTAGCAAAATAAAGACAGCATCTGACACAAAACAATCCCCAATAGGCAATGGACTCTCAAGAAGCTCTCCTTTTGATGGGAGGTTCTCTTTTGCCTGTGGATCCCATTAAGTTAACTGCCCTCTTCTAATCTTATGGTTTATTTTTATATCATTAATTAATTATTATTTTTTAAACTTTTGGCTGCATTGTGTAGCACCTAGGACCTTGGTTTCCCAGTCAGGGTTCGAACCCACGTCCCCTGCCTTTGAACCCCTGGACCTCCAGGGAAGTCCTTATTTGCATTCTATTATGATGCTTTTTCCATCTAGAATAGCAAGTTTGTTTTTTTTTTTTTTTTTCTATAGTCCATCTGAAGTCTCTTCTGCCATCCTATACCTGTGGAAACGAGAAGAGGGAAGTTATTTTATTTCAAAGGCAGGGAGGGGACCCTGTGAATGATGCAACAATTTCTAATGTGAAAGGAGACACACTTGTGTTTTTTATATATAATATCCACCCAAAGTTGTAGAAACAAAGGGCGTTGCAGAGGAATTTGAGATTATTCTCTGATGAGAAGAGAACCATGACATCACAGAGGCGGGATCGGCACCATTTCACTGTAGTCAGAACTCGTTGCCTAATTTCACTCCTAGGTGGGGTTAAACAGTTTAAAGCTTACGTCTGCCTGCATGTCTTGCTGCTGACACTTTGGCAAAAGGTGGACCACAAGGTATAACCATCAGAGTAAATTTATGGAGGGATCATTATTTGTTACTGTCCTCATTTTAATAGTTGCTTTGGGATTCAGGTTTCCCCCCACTCTAACAGTGATTTTTATGATACTGAGCGAAATCCTTTCACTCTGTTCTGAAACACAACATATTTTTCTTTCTTTCACAAATGATTATCACAGAATGCATGCGGTTTTCCCACACAGAGGAATTACTCTGTCGATACATTAAGTTTTCAGATTGCACACATCTTAACCATCTATGTTTGTGTACTTTTTGTTTCTGGCAGAAATTTCTCAGCATCCCAGCCTGAGGCAAAAAGTTGGAAATAGATCTTTCTCCAGGGAGGCCCTTTGTCAACATTTAGGAAAGTTAAGTTCTTTTTTTCAGTTGATAATTATTTTTATCTATCTATCTGTTTATTTTTGGTTGTGCTGGATCTCCGTGGCTGTGTGGGCTACTCTCTAGTTGTGGTAAGTGGGCTTCTCATTGCAGTGCTTCTCTCGTAGGGTCTAGGGTGCACAGGCGTCATTGGTTGCAGTTCGCTGACTCTAGTACACAGGCTCAATAATTGTGGATCGTAGGCTTAGTTGCTCCAAGCGCGGCATGTAGGATCTTCCTGGACCAAAGATAGAACCCATGTCTCCTACGTTGACAGGAAGACTCGTTACCACCGAGCCACCAGGGAAGTTCTGTCTGTCCGTGCTTGGTCCCTCAGCCGTGTCCAACTGCAGGCCCATGGACTGCAGCCCACCAGGCTCCTCTGTCCATGGGGATTCTCCAGGCAAGAATACTGGAGTGGGTTGCCATGCCCTCCTCCAGGGGATGTCTCCAACCCAGGGACTGAACCCAGGTCTCCCGCTTTGCAGGTGGATTCTTTACCATCTGAGCCACCAGGGAAAGTTCAAATTTCCCTTCACTCAGATGGAAGGGTGCTGAATTCTCAGCAAACAAAAGAGATACCTATATTCATCTAGATCCAAACTAACTTATCATCTAGATCCAAACTAACTTATCATCCATCCCAAACTGGATGATAAGTTAGTTTGGTGGGGTCACTTCTTTTAATGTTGGGGTCCTTAGGAGAAAATTCTCTCAATTATATTTTATGGCATTGGGACAAAGACTATTAGTATCATCATCATTGGTTTAATTATGTATGTTTGTTGTACATTGAAAAAAACTCAGAGTATCTTCATGTCTGTGATGAACTGGACAGTTGATATTAGATTTTATTACTTTATACTTATCATTTAATTCATAGTTAATTATACCATTCTATTCTAGTTGCAAGTATTCAACTAATATCCTATTAGTTGAATATTTGTCCATTCCTGCTTCTGCCACCCAGCAACAGAAATCAGTCACAAATGAAAAAATAAAAAAATGAGTACCTTTCCCATTTGGCCCTATATCAAATATATTTATCAACATGCAGAATTAACTCAGCAAATGCAACTCAAATTGAGAAAGCTGCCTTCTTTTTCCATCTATACTGTGTGTTGTATGCTTACTCACCCAGTTGTATTCGACTTTTCAAGACCCCATTAACTGTAGCCAGCCAGGCTCCTCTATCCATGAGATTCTCCAGCCAAGAATACTGGAGTGGGATGCCATTTCCTCCTCACTATTTTAGGTCAAATTCTCATCACTTCACCTGACTTATTATGATGGCCTCCTGTTGGTCAACTTGTCTACATATTCCTTCTCCTCCAGTCTGTTCTACTAATGTCTGATTCCTTTTCCTAAAACTCAACTATGATCAAGTCTCATTATCCTTCTCAAACATCTTTTGTACTTGATGAAAGTGAAAGAGTTAGTCGCTCAGTTGTGGCTGGCTTTTTCATTGTGACCCCATGGACTGTATGTAATCTGCCAGGTTCCTCTGTCCATGAGATTCTCCAGGCAAGAATACTGGAGTGGGCAGCCATTCCAGGGGACCTTCCAGACCCAGGGATTGAACCCAGTCTCCTCCATTGCAGGCATTTTCTTTACTGTCTGAGCCACCAGGGAAGCACTAAGTTTCTGACCTCAGGACTCGACATCTCTATCTAATTATCTCTCACCATTTACATTCTGGAAAACAATCTCAAAACCTTTGAAACAGTTAATCCCTTTCCATTAAAAAATTTTTAATTATGAATGTGCTTACTCACCCAGAGGTTATATTTGTATTTATATCTTTCCTACATAGTAAATTGGCAGGAAATTCCCTTTGGATTACTGATGGCAGTATCTACCAACTCTACCCTCTGCTCCAGAAGAGTAGGTGTCTGTTGTCTGGAGTTGCTTTGCCAGTTCCTTTGAGAAGGCAGGCTCCCTTAGGTGCATTGCTACATCGCTGAAAATCACCTGTCCTAGGATGTGAGTGTGTGTGTGTGTGGTAGTAAGAGAGGTGGAGAGGGGAACACAATCTTGGATGTTTGAGGATAGTTTCCTTTACAAGTATGGACAAATGGAACACTATCCAGGAAACAAGAATGGAGAAAGGGATCAGTCTCTACATTTTGAGATTTTTTTCTTTGGCTGCTGAGTCTTTGGTCTGAGTCTTCATTGCTGCGCAGGCTTTTCTCTAGCTGCAGTGAGCGGGGGCTACTGTATAGTTTCAGCGCTCAGGTTTCTCATTACTGTGTTTTCTCTTGTTGTGGAGCACGGGCTATAGGCACCTGGGCTCCAGTAATTGCAACATGTGTGCTCAGTTTTTGTGGCATATGAATTTAGTTATTCTGTGGCATCTGGAAGCTTCCTGAACCAGGGATTGGACCCGTGGCCCCTGCATTGGCAGACGGATTCTTATTCACGGTGCCAGCACAGAAGTTCCATTTTGAGATTTTAAATGGATATGCCTCTTTGGAAGCTAGTTATGAAACCCTGGGGAAGGAAAGAGGCTGTCATTTTAAATTCGTGGGATGCTAGATGGGGATCAAGTCCTAAAATCTTCAGTATAAGCTCCTAAGGGCGGGGTCTTTGTCCAGGTTGGTGGACATTTTACCTTCAGAGTCAAACATAGTACCTGGGACATAGTAGACACTCCGCATCTAGTAGGCACATAATAAGTATTTAGTACTTATTAATAAATACTTACTACTTATAGCTATTATAAATATTAGTACTTATAAATAAATTGCCTATTATACCTGATTCATCTTATTTGGAGGTGCTGTGTATTTGAATACAAAAAGCTGCAAACTTACACACACATGCTCAGAATATCTGAGATGGGTTTGGAAGAAGACTGGATTGGGTTCAGGTCATGTGACCCGTGTGCTTGCAGGTAGAAGGTAGGTCTATCATGTGACCATCATGTGACACTGGGCAATCACTTCATTCCCTGAGATTCTCCTCTGTCTCCTGAAAATTGATGCAGCTAGATTAAATAATCTTTTCATTCCAGGTTTAAGATTCTTTCATCCCCTGGATGGCATATTTTGTCACAGAGCTTCTTCTATCTTGGCTCTAACAGTAACATTTTTATAGGCTGTGCTTTGGCAAGTGAGAAACTGAAAAGATAGGATTAGTGGTTATAAAACCAAAATGGTTTTCAGGTTCTTAAAAGTAGTATTGTTCAGGGTTTTTTATTCATACAGCAAAGTCTAGTGATGAGCTCATCATTTCCAATATAAATTGAATATTTCTTTGTGTTTGTAAGTTGATTGAAACATTTTGCTTAGAATTTAACCTTGCCAAGAAGAAGAGCTCTTAACACAAAAGCGATATTCTGCCATTAGATCAGAATCCAAAGGAAAATAAATATATAGAAAAATATTAGTGACTTTAAAAACCAGATCCTTACCTTCAAAAGATGGAGGAGACTGAGAACCATGATGAGAACTTAAGGCTCTGTCAGGGCAGTCCTGTTTCAATTGGGACAAAATATTTCTTTTATAGGGTTTTGGATGTATAGAATATGAATGTCAATAGTTCAATATAGGCAATACATCATCTGAAAAGGAATGTTCAGCTTCTCATTACAATGTTGTAAAGTAATTAACCTCCAATTAAAATAAATTTATATTAAAAAAATTGATAGACAAGGTTACTTGAAAGCACTTTCTAATAAAATCCTGTGGACGATGGATAAAATATAACACACTTTCCTTTTAAATGCACCACTGAGCTCACAAGAAGGCAAAATGTGTCCTCAGGGTCAAAAACAAAGTATCTCTAAAAGTCAGATTTTGGGGAACATAAGCAAATACTAAAAATTTTCTGGGGGTTGGGATGGGGATAACCAGTTTTTGATATCCAGCCAGGAACAGGAAAGAAAATCTTAAACCTATACTTTGTTGTTAAGTTGAAGCTGGCATCCCTCAATTGGGTTTAGAATCTTTGATGGTCTATACCCAGAGCTAAAGATAGGAGTACTAGAAAAATCCACCTACCAGCATACGATGATAGGAAGAAAATATTGCTCTTCTAATAACAAATGAGGCAAGAGAGGCTATTATTGTTTAGTCACAAAGTTGTGTCTGACTCTTTTGAGACCCAATAGACTGTAGCCTGCCAGGTTCTTTAGTCCGTGGGATTTCCTAGGCAAGAATACTGGAGTGGGTTGCCATTCCCGACTCTAGGGGATCTTCCCCACCCAGGGGTCAAACCCTGTCTCCTGCACTGCAGGCAGATACTTCACCACTGAGCCTCCTGGAAAGACCCAAGAGAGGCTGATCCGAGTTAACACATTCTCTGCTCCTTGCATTTCTACAGAGGAAAGTAGCTGTATTGATTAACATTAAATTTTGTTTAATCATGTTTAAAGGGAAGCTCTAAAATACTAGAAATAAAAGGGTAAATGTGTGGACGGGTCATCATTCATTTACTGCTTTCTTGTCTTTGCAACTAGTCTGTGAGTTCCGGGAGACTAGAGACCATGACTTAGGCATTGTACCACGCCCTTGCCAACATCGATTTTTTTAGTGGCCAGTCCTGAGCCTGGTTAAATGCGTGTGGATTGAAACGATGAGCCAGCCAAGAGCACTCTTTCCTGGGAGTGACTGTTTGCGGTCTAGGGCCTCCTACCAAGCCCGGGACCCACCAGACACCCCACCCAGACCCTGGGTGCGCTGCTGTGTGGCCTCTCGCAGCTGCTCCCTGCACCCCGCCTCAGCTGCGGCTGCGTCACTGCGAGGATGAAGGGATCCCCGTGTACCGTGCGCACATGGCCTTGTTTGTGATTAGCCGACCCCGAGGGAAAACAGGCTGTCCAGCCCCTGCTGCCTTAGCGTTTCATGTGGCTGTGTTCTGCAGGAGGGCGGGCCGCGGGGCCGGGGAGACGTGTTTGCACCCGGGGATGACTCGCCTGCATGCCGCTGTGCCCCCTGCACTGCTCCCCAAGCAGCAAAGGAGGGGATCCGGGCTGTTCCTTTCAGGGCCACCCGGTCCCGGAACGACGGGGGAACACCCGCTCCCTCTGCCAAGTGGGCAGTGTTTAGACTGCGCCTGGCGGGGAGAGTTGGTTGAGTCACTTGGAATTGAAGTAAACCCTGCTGCTGGGCTGGGGGTGGGGGAATAGGCGAGGTGCACAACCTCCCAGCCCGCAGTCTCCCATCTGCTGGAGATTCTGAGCCAGGGGGAAAAAAAAAAAAACAACAGCAATTGGTCTAAGGATCGCTTAAATGTAGCTTCTTTTGTGAGTGGCAAATGGCAATATTCATGTCACCCTGAGATCCAGAGCGGGAGGGCAGCCCGCTTTAGGGGGTCTGGAGAAGATCTAGGGGGAAAAAAGTACTTTCCAGTATTTCTCAGCTCTGTGTCCTCCTGCACAATTTGAATTCCACTTCCTTCCTCTGTTCTCCCCACACAGACTCTCCCCTCCTAAACAGAACAGAAAACCCTTAGATCTCAATCCCAGGATATATCTGTTAGTTTTCAAATTCTTATAAAGAAAAGAAAATATTGTTATTTAATTGTGTTATTAAAGAAAAGCTAGAGCAGTTAGATCAGGGCTAAAATTAAACAAGTCTTCATGAAAAAAAAAAAGTTTTCGCCACAGGTAACAGGTAATAAGGATATAGATGAAATAAAATGTTGCCTGGAATTTAACTTGCATTGGGAAAATCACATAGCCGTGTTAACTAAGTTCCCGTTCCCACACACAATGAGGCCAAACAAACTGAAACACTGGAGTTTGGAGCAGGGAGAAGCTTATTGCAAGGTCATGCAAGGAAGACAAGGTGCTCTAAAAAGCCTTGTGCTTCCCGGAGGATTTCAGCAAAGCATTTTTAAAAGTTAGATGAGGGAGGAGATAGGGTCCAGAATACCCGATCAGCTCAGGCACGATTCCCTGGTTGGCTGATGGCGAGGGCCCAGGGTGGTGTCACAGGACTAGCTTTCGCCCCTTAGACTCTGAGAGGCCTGGGGCTTAGTCCCCATGCTCAAGGTCATTAGGTAGCTAACCTCTTCCATTTGGTAGGGGGTGTTTCGCAACTGCAAAACAATTCAGGAAATTTGCATCAAATACTATTATCCAGGTACTTCTGAGAGGAGTTGGCTTCCCCGGTGGTGCAGAGTTAAAGAATCTGCCTGCCAAGGCAGGAGATGTAAGAGACTCAAGTTCGATCCCTGAGTCAGGAAGATCCCCTGGAGTAGGAAATGGCAACCACTCCAGTATTCTTGCCTGAAAAATCTTATGCACAGAGGAGCCTGGCGGGCTATAATCCAAGGGGTCGCAAAGAGTCTGACACGACTGAGCATGTGTGAGCGCATGCGTATGCGTGTGCGCATGTCCGTGTGCATACACACACACACACACACGTGTGAGCACATACATATGCGTGTGCACATGTGCGTGCGCATACACACACACACACACACACACACACACTCTCTCTCTCTCTCTCTCTCTCTCTCTGAGAGGAGCTAAAGCAGAGGATATGGGGGAAGACCTGTCTGAGGAAGGCCCCATAGCGTCCTGCTGGGGTACAACAGAATCAAGAGTTGGCAGTGCATCTCTGCCCCTCTCCCCATGGTGTTCTCATCTGGAGATGGCAAGATTGGCCCAGAGATCTCTGAGTGTCTCAACGCAACAATCTAAAACTTTAAGCTGCAGCGATGAAGCTGAGAGGGTTTGTGGTGCTATAACTTTAAAATTCTCACTGGGATTTCTCAGCCTTCTGTGTCAGTGGAGTCTGAACCCCAAAAAGGGTAGCTCCAAATTAAAGGATGGGAGCTTTGAATGAGTGCGGGAAAGCCCAAGAGACACGAGTGGGTGTGTCTCTGGGAAGGGGCAGTGAACTGTGAGAACGAGGCTCAGATACCTGGATCTATTTCATGTTTTGTCTCATGAACTCTGCACATTTGCTTATTCTGAGGTTTGATTTAATGATGCCGTGAGAGGCTCAGGTAACACTGAAGCCTGTGTTTAAAATGATTATCCTGGGGCACAGTGCAAGGGAGGCAGAGAAGAGACGGAGGTAGGGCTGGGAGAACTGGGTGCTCAGCTCTGTTCCCCTGGCTCTCCGGGGATTGGTAGGGTGGGCTCTGCTGTCCTTCCTTTCAACACGTTCTCAGGGTATCAAACCATTCAGCAACTGGTGGATCCAGAGTGGCTTTGGGGTGCAAAGTTACAGGAGGTATTCTGCGGCTCACTGATATCGTATCAATACTTGACCTCCAAGCGTGTGCGCTAAGTCACTTCAGTCATGTCTAGCTCTTTGTGACACTATGGACTGTAGCTCGCCAGGCCCCGCTGTCCTTGGGATTTTTCAGGCAAGAATACTGGAGTGGGTTGCCACGCCCTCCTCCAGGGGATCTTCCTGACCCAGGGATCGAATTCACATCTCTCAATCTCCTACATTGACAGGCAGGTTCTTTACCACTGCTGCTGCTGCTGCTGCTAAGTCACTTCGTCGTGTCCGACTCTGCGTGACCCCATAGACGGCAGCCCACCAGGCTCCCCCGTCCCTGGGATTCTCCAGGCAAGAACACTGGAGTGGGTTGCCATTTCCTTCTCCAATGCATGAAAGTGAAAAGTGAAAGGGAAGTCGCTCAGTCGTGTCCGACTCTTTGTGACCCCATGGACTGCAACCTACCAGGCTCCTCTGTCCATGGGATTTTCCAGGCAAGAGTACTGGAGTGGGGTGCCATAGCCTTCTCCATCTTTACCACTAGGGCCGCCTAACCGCTAGGCATTCTGAATTGCTTTCAAGGAATAGCCCTCCCCTTACGGACTTCTATCACATTTAAAGGGATAGTTGCTTGTTATAGGATCACAAACTCCAAATCACACAGATTCAAGTTCCAGCTCTGTTCTTTCCTGTGTGTGCTGCAGAGCTGCTGGGTACAGTTGTGCAGGATGTTCACTGCTCAAGAATGTCAGACTCAAGAAGTGAGTAGGATCTGAAACCCAGCCCTTATTCTGCTGTTTAAATCTAGTACTGTGACACAAGAGCTGTTTTCACTTGCAAGAAGAGGCTTATTTTTCTTAATAAAACAGAGACATCAATTGCTTGCTAAACCATACACCCTGGTTTGCTTCCACCTGGAGAGACATTTTTCTAATTTTCTCCAAGGCATCCTATGAGCTAGGGTATCAGGTCAGGGGTGCCCTTGTTTACTTTTGTAATCTTCAGCTTCCTCATCTGGGAAGTGAAGTGAATAAAACACACTTCATAGGATTCTGCAGAGATACATATGAATAAAGAATCCAGGGTGGTGCTCAGTTCTGGATAATAAATACTCAATAAATAGCACCCTCATAGCATCTCCACAATATTTACTTGAAAAATTTGCTTTGTAAAATTATGATGATGAGTTTTTAAAAATCATAGAACAACTGGTCTGTGCTCAATTAATGCTAATAGGGTATTTTTTTTTTTTTTGTCCTTTTTTCTCCCTAGTGTTCAATAATGACATGATAAATAGTAGAAACTGTGGATGAGATGGGAATTGTGAAGAGAGGGAGATTTTTAAAGTTAGGGCTCAGAAAACCTCATGGTAGAGGTAGAATTTTAAATTGGACATTCTATGCAATTTTTCCAAAAATATTTGGAAAGTGTGTGTGACTAAATTGATGGGGATGACACTGAAAATATTCTCTTTGTTCTCACTAGGTCTTTTTTTTTTTCCTTTGGCTGTTCCAAACAGCTTGTAGGATCTTAGTTCCCCAGCCAGGGATCGAACTCCAGTCCTCTGAAGTGGAAATGTGGAATCTTAACCACTGGACCGCCAGGGAATTCCCGCTATGTCTCAACCCACTAATTAAATAGCTGGAAAGTTCTTGAAAGAGGAAAAATAGCAGAAGACGATTGGAGAGATTCTTTGGAAATAGCAGTGGGTGAATATTCTTCAGCATAGGAGCCTTACCTCTGGAACCATGGCAGATTATGAGAGGCTGATAGCTGCTCCCTCAGGAAAGTGCCTGACGTCTACCAGGGCCGGCTGTGGAGCCACAGCCGCACTCAACAGAGAATATCTTTCCTACAACTATGTTGGTGACATTTCAGCTAGTGGCAGGAGCCCACCACAGCAATGAATGGATTTGTCACTATCAGTTGATTGCCCATCAGACTCCTTCTGTCAACAAGCCTGGCTGCTGCTAATTTCCTAGAAAAGAGAGAGGGATGTTCTTATTTCTGCCCCACATTCAAAGGTGCATCTAGTCAACCTAAGATTATAAAGAACAAAAGACCAGTAAAAAGAATGAAATGTCATTTGCAGCAACAAGGATGGACCTGGAGATTATCATACTGAGTGAAGTAAATCAGACAGAGAAGGCCAAATATCATATGATATACTTTATATGTGGAATTTTTTAAAAAAAGAAATGAAACAAATGCACTCACTTACAAAATAGAAACAGACTCACAGACTTGGAGAATGAACTTATGGTTACCAGAAGGGGAAGGATGGGGGAAGGGATAGTTAGGGAGTTAGGGATCAACATGTACACCTATATTTAAAAAGGATAAGCAACAGGGACCTACTGTATAGCACAGGGAACACTGCTTGATGTTATGTGGCAGCCGGATGGGAGGGGAGTTAGGGGGAGAGTGGATACATGCATATGTATGGCTGAGTCCTTTTGCTGTCCACCTGAAACTATCACAACATTGGTAGTTGGCTATACTCCAATATAAAATAAAAAGTTTTTGTTTTTTTTTTAAAGAATGCAGTTTTCAGGTATTTCAAGGGTAATATTAATATGTCTTGTACCTTTTCAAATCATGAAACACAAACGTGAAAATCCTTATTTTTTTTTTCCAATTCTTGCTGTGTGGATGGGATTTAGAATTCTGTTCTGGCTTTTCCTCTGACTGCTTGTGCAACTCTGGTCTAGTCATATAGTTCTTCTAAATCTCTTTCTCTTCATTGTTTAAATAATAAAACTTCCCTTACTATCCTGGCTAAGGTAGAGCTTTCCTCCCTGTTACTTTGCATAGCACTGTCATTTTTATTTCCTTTCAAGAACTTGTTAAAAGTTGTAGCTATTTCTTGTATTTTATCATTTAAAACTCTGCCTCGAAGTCTAGAAAGGACTCTGTCTTGTGCCCTGTTGAATCTTTAGTTCATATGATGTGCACAAATATTTGTTTCAGAAATGAATCACATCAGTTAAACATATAGAAATATTTTTTGAAAAGAATAAACTATTACACAAGTTTAAGTCATTATTGTAATCTTTATTTGCCATTTAGTATTTATTTTCACTCTCGTTTTCTCCTGCTAATTCACCCTTGGGTGAAAGGTAACAATCAGGAGAAAGATATCTTGAATCATTCATGTCACAACCACTAAAACTGTAAAAATCTTTGAACCACTTTTAACGCATAGCTATTTTGAGTGTTTTAAGGGATGTCACTTCTGCCCTCAGAAGAGCCCTAATTTTACCCTGAGACAATTTATTTTTTTAAGGAATTAAATCTTGAGTGCAAATAACAAAGGCTAGAGTGAGCTCATTCATGTATTATCAATCATTAACCATTTTTATTAAGATAAGGAGCATTGTCCTTCAGTAAAGTCACAAGCAAGGATATAAAGTAAAGGAATCACACAGACCTATATAAACGCATACATTTCCTTGTGAACAAGCAATAAATTCAGGCACAGGGCCATGTAATTCCATTTATAGTAAAGAATGTCTTTAAAGGAAACAGAGTCTGGAGAGATGTAGTTTAATCATCACCAATCCTGTTTCATTGTTTTACTAGTCAATCTGAAGTTAGGGGATACATCTCCTTAAAGGTTTAGAGAAGAGATTGTCTTTTTTCTTCCACTTAAAAAAAAAATACAATTAATAACTAACAGGATCTCAATTTAGTCTGACTTCTGTTCTCTTAACTGGAGAAGTAGTCTGCTACCCAAGTCAGCCTCTGCTTCTTGGAAAGCAGATAACTATTTGCAATTTTAAATTTATAGCATTTTCATTTTCAAGGTTAACAACAACAGTAAAAATTCTAGGAATCCAACGTCAGACACATCTCATTTCATGAACTGTAAATCAAATACATTCAGGAACTAGCAAATGTTTCTAAGTCACAACAAGAAATTACAAATAATAGCTTCAATTTATTACATCTTTAACAATATTTCATTAATTATCGTAGGTACTTGCAGCCATAAAATTATTCTCGAAGACTGAATCTAATAATAATCTGTAAACTGCTGTTATTCAAACTACTGGCTATTTACCCCAATCCATTCTCTTCTTTCATTAACAGGGCTATAGCTGTGTTCCTTTTGTCTTGCTTAAGAAAAACTTTTGGATTCTGTACTTACTCTTTTTCTCTGTTTCCTGATGAAGGCAAAGATGCTGCTTACAGCAAACATGAACACCTTGTATTAAAGATGGTATTGAAGATGTCAGTCTTGGTCTCTAAATGACCACAAGGAGGAGAGTCTTGGATGCTTTTTTTTTGAGTCTTGGACTCATGTGAGTGAGAAATAAGGTTCTATCTGTTGAAACCACTGAATTTTAGGGACTCTTTTTTTTTTTTTAAAAAAAAAACAGCAGTTATCATTATGCTAACTAATCTGAATGTTAAAGGAAAGTTCCTGGAACATAGAAACAGTTGGATAATTGCTAATTCTTATCACTTTTATTACTAGCAGTAATTTTTCTCACAAAAACTCTGTTTTAGGTGAGAATTATGGTAGATGATACAATGAACACTGGAAAGCTATGTGCTGCCTGAATTGGTAATAAATTTCTAGTGAATGAAAGAACTCTGGTGGAGAAGGTGAACATTCTAATTGTTATTTTAACTCCTGATTTGCAATTTGTCTTATTTTCAATAATGATACTTTTTTCTCTGTTTTGCAAACTTTTATGATAATGGGAGGGCTCGCAGGGTGGTGGTGGTAAAGAACCCGCCTGCCAATGCAGGAGACATTAAGAGATGCAGGTTTGATCCCTGGGCTGGGAAGATTCCCCTGGAAGAGGGCATGGCAACCCACTCCAGTATTCTTCCCTTGAGAATCACCATGGACAGGGGAGCCTGACCAGCTACAGTCCATGTGGGAGCAAAGAATTGGACATGACTAAAGCGACTTAGCACACACTCACACATGATAATGGGAAGCTGAAAATAGTAAATGCCCTTAAAAGCAGAAGGATTCAGAATAAACCAGGTATAAGAAGGGACTCTATTTCATCACTTAACTCTTCTGGCACATGAAGGATCCTGTAAGTCTTAATTCTAAGGAGATGGGAGAGGAAACACTAGCTTGCCCCTCTAAATACTTTTTGGCAAGTAGTNACATGATAATGGGAAGCTGAAAATAGTAAATGCCCTTAAAAGCAGAAGGATTCAGAATAAACCAGGTATAAGAAGGGACTCTATTTCATCACTTAACTCTTCTGGCACATGAAGGATCCTGTAAGTCTTAATTCTAAGGAGATGGGAGAGGAAACACTAGCTTGCCCCTCTAAATCCTTTTTGGCAAGTAGTAGTCCTTTGCATGGAGAAGGAAATGGCAACCCACTCCAGTGTTCTTGCCTGGAGAATCCCAGGGACGGGGGAGCCTGGTGGGCTGCCATCTATGGGGTCACACAGAGTCGGACACGACTGAAGTGACTTAGCATAGCATAGCATAGTCCTTTGCAAAGCACAGGTTCCAGGGAGCCATTCCAGAAACAGATGTGGGCAGTTCTCATTATGTGTATGAGTTGTGGCCAGGATATGGAGGAGGGTTTTATATTTCATTTTTTAATCTCTATCTATCTATACTTCAATGAGGCATATTCTCGAATACTATCTCCTCAGAATTCCACCCCAAAATAGTCTAGGCTAAAACTGCATAGACTCAGGAAAGAGGGAAAATAATTGATTGGAAACCCTCCAAAAGGAAGAACTGGGTCATGACCTTTGAGACCCCAGGTCCCTCTGTCTGGTTTCCCTTTTCCCTACAATGGCACCACCTTGCAAGTTTCCAATAAACCCTATGTGTACAGGAAAATCTGCATCTGATTTCTGCTGAAATATGTTTTCAATTTGGGATTTGAGTTTCCCGATTGACTTGTGAACATCTGAAGGACTCAATGTCGCCATGAGATGATGGTCCCCAAGGGCCAGTTGGTCATCAGCAGAGAAATGGGCAGTGATTAGCTGGCTGTCAGTGGTCAAAGGTGCCGATGTGACTGTGGAAACCAACATGGGAAAAGTGAGAAGGAAAGAGGGAAAAATTGATGGTGTTGTGGGGGAGTGGAAATGGAACAAGGGAACCTTTATTAGCTAAAGGGATTGTTAGAAGATGAAATATGAAGAGGGTCGAGATAGGAAAAAATGAAAACTTTACAAATCATTTGGAATGAGTTTAAAAGATCACTTTAAATGGAAAAAGATATTAAGATATACATTTCAAACCAAGTGGTAACAACCAGACAAAAAAAAAAGAAAAATAATCTATGTTTGAAGAAATTAGGTTTACAGAAGGGTCAGAAGGGTCAGGGGCTAATCATGATGTTAGTGTTAGCCACTCAGTCGTGTCCAACTCTCTGCAACCCCATGGACTGTAGCCCACCAAGCTCCTCTGTCCATGGGATTCTCCAGGCAAGAATACCGGAGATCTTTCCTATCCAGGGATCAAACCTGAGTCTCCTGTGTTGCAGACAGATTCTTTATCATCTGAGCCACCCCCAAAATCATGATAATAACAAATTTTAAAAAGTAGTAATTCCAAGGACTACTACCATCCATGAAGATCTGTTTACCTCCCAGTCATTTTGCCCTCGTTTTATTTAGATCTCATTTTATTTAGATCTCATTTAATTGTTTATGGGAATATTAATGTCCCTGCTTTACATGAGAAGCCATAAAAATCAACAGGTTTTAAAAGTTGTTGTAATTTTCCTCTTCTTCGTCTCTACTCCCTGAAACAAAGGTTTGATCATGATGTTTTTGTTTGAAAGGTGAAAAGGCATCATAAAGTTATTTTAACAGACATACAGAGGACGGAAGAAGGGATTATCTTGCTATATTTATTTTGTTGATGATGGTTTAATGGAATTTAATTTATCAATTTATATTTGAATCTCCCCTCTCCCACCCCAAGCCATTTCTCTTCATTGGCCTCTCTCTGACCCCTGATGTGGCTGCCCATAAAGTAGGCATTCTCCCTGTGTTCAAGGAGGTACCCTGATTGATTTTGTTTGATTCATTGTATTTGAGGGATGACGGCATTCACAGTTCCACTTCTGATGTAATAGAGTGTCAGGAAAGGAAAAGTTCATTTTTGTGCTATGTGTAGGAAAGTGGTCTTGGAGAGAAGATGTCTTCTTTTCAATAACTGGCTTGAGAGCTTTCTGCAAGAAAAGGAAGTGTCATTTGTTCAGCAAAGGCTTTTGTTCACTATTTGGGGTATTCTGGACCACTTGTATGTAATAAATATTTGCCATTAATAAGCACCCTCAAGGGCTTCCACGATAGCTCAGTTGGTAAAGAATCCACGTGCAATGCAGGAGACCCCTGTTTGATTCCTGGGTCTGGAAGATCTGCTGGAGAAGGGATAGGCAACCCACTCTTGTATTCCTGGGCTTCCTTTGTGGCTCAGCTGGTAAAGAATTTGCCTGCAATGTGGGAGGCCTGGGTTCAATCCCTGGGTTGGGAGATCTGCTGCAAAAGGGAAAGACTACCCACTTCAGTTTTATGGAGAATTTCATGGACTGTATAGTCCATGGGGTCACAAAGAGTCAGACACAACTGAATGACTTTCACTTTCAAGAGCCCTCAAAAAGTTCCCAGTTGGCGCTAGTGGTAAAGAACCCTCCTGCCATTGCAGGACACTGCATTTCTTTTCCATGGGGATGGTCTTGATCCCTGTCAGATGTGTATAAGAGACAGGTATAGTCCATGGGGTCACAAAGAGTCAGACACAACTGAATGACTTTCACTTTCAAGAGCCCTCAAAAAGTTCCCAGTTGGCGCTAGTGGTAAAGAACCCTCCTGCCATTGCAGGACACATAAGAGACTCAGGTTTGACCTGTGGGTCAGGAAGCTCCCCAGGAAGAGGGTGTGGTAGCCCACTCCAGTATTCTTGCCTGGAGAATTCCATGGACAGGGGAATCTGGCAAGCTACAGTCCATAGGGTCACAAAGAGTCAGACACAACTGAAGTGACTCAGCACACACACAAAGGAGCTGCCCTCTGAAAAATGAAAAAGTTATAAACTTTATTTGGGTGCCCCACAACCCTTTTTTATGTGTTTTCTCCTTTTTTTCTGACTCCCAGACCTATTCCATTTTATCCTGATCACATGGATCATGCCTTGTATAACTCAGTGAAACTAGGCCATGCTGTGTGGGGCCACCCAAGATGGATGGGTCATGGTGGAGAGGTCTGACAGAGTGTGGTCCACCGGAGAAGGGAATGGCAAATCACTTCAGTATTCTTGCCTTGAGAACCCCATGAACAGTATGACAAGGCAAAAATATTGGACACTGAAAGATGAACTCCCCAGGTGGGTAGGTGCCTAATTTGCTACTGGAGATCAGTAGAGAAATAACTTCAGAAAGAATGAAGGGATGGAGCCAAAGCAAAAACAATATCCAGTTGTGAATGTGACTGGTGATAGAAGCAAGATCCGATGCTGTAAAGAGCAGTATCAGAACCTGGAATGTTAGGTCCATGAATCAAGGAAGTGGTCAAATAGGAGATGGCAAGAGTGAACGTTGACATTCTAGGAATCAGCAAACTAAAATGGACTGGGATGGGTGATTTAACTCAGATGACCGTTATATCTACTACTGCGGGCAGGAATCCCTTAGAAGAAATGGAGTAGCCATCATAATCAACAAAAGAGTCCAAAATACAGTACTTGGATGCAATCTCAAAAATGACAGAATGATCTCTGTTCATTTCCAAGGCAAACCATTCAATATCAAGGTAATCCAAGCCTATGCCCCCACCAGTAATGCTGAAGAAGCTGAAGTTGAACGGTTCTATGAAGATCTACAAGACCTTTCGGAACTAACACCCAAAAAAGATGTCCTTTTCATTATACGGGACTGGAATGCAAAAGTAGGAAGTCAGGAAACACCTGGAGTAATAGACAAATTTGGCCTTGGAGTACAGAATGAAGCAGGGCGAGGGTAATAGAGTTTTGCCAATAGAACACACTGGTCAGAGCAAACACCATCTTCCAACAACACAAGAGAAGACTCTACACATGGACATCACTAGATGGCCAACACCGAATACAGATTGATTATATTCTTTGCAGCCAAACAGTCAGCAAAAACAAGACAGGGAGCTAAATTGTGGTTCAGATCATGAACTCCTTATTGCCAAATTCAGACTTAAATTAGAGAAAGTAGGGAAAACCTCTAAACCATTCAGGTATGATCTAAATCAAATCCCTTATGATTATACAGTGGAAGTGAGAAATAGATTTAAGAGACTAGATCTGTGAAAAGAAGAGAAGCAAAAACCAAAGGAGAAAAGGAAAGATATATCCATTTGAATGCAAAGTTCCAAAGAGAGCTATACAAATGGATCCATACCATTTCTGTCCTTTATCGAGCCCATCTTTGCATGAAATGTTCCCTTGGTATCTCTAATTTTCTTGAAGAGATCTCTAGTCTTTCCCATTCTGTTGTTTTCCTGTATTTCTTTGCATTGATCACTGAGGAAGGCTTTCTTATCTCTCCTTGCTATTCTTTGGAACTCTGCATTCAGATGCTTATATCTTTCCTTTTCTCCTTTGCTTTTCACTTCTCTTTTTTTCATAGCTTTTTGTAAGGCCTCCTCAGTCAGCCATTTCGCTTTTTTGCATTTCTTTTCCATGGGGATGGTCTTGATCCCTGTCTCCTGTACAATGTCATGAACCTCTGTCCATAGTTCTTCAGGCACTCTGAGGATGAATCTGTATTATTGGATGCTTGATTCTTAAAAGCGGTGTGTAAATTTTGCTTAGTGCTTCACATTCTTCTCAGATATGATAAAACCAATCTTTTGCCCACTTTTGTAGGTAACTGGGGCTTCTCAGATGATGCTAGTGGTCAAGAATGTGCCTGCCAATGATGACCCTGTATGCAAGACAGCAAAAGAGACATAGATGTATAGAACGGACTTTTGGACTCTGTGGGAGAGGGAGAGGGTGGGATGATTTGGGAGAATGGCATTGAAACATGTATACTATCATGTAAGAACGAAGCACCAGCCTATGTTCGATGCAGGATGCAGGATGCTTGGGGCTGGTGCACGGGGATGATCCAGAGAGATGATATGGGGTGGGAGGTTGGAGGGGGATTCAGGATTGGGAGCTCATATACACCCATGGTGGATTCATGTCAATGTATGGCAAAACCAATATGGTATTGTAAAGTAAAATAAAGTAAAAATAAAATTTAAAAAGAAGAAATAAATAAAAAGGAAAAAGGTAAAAATAAAATAAAATAAAGCAAGCTGTAAAAAAATAAATTAATTTAAAAAAAAAGAAAAAAAAAAAAAAGAATGTAACTGCCAATGCAGGAGACATAACAGATGAGGGTTTGATCCTGGGTCAGGAAGATCCCCTAGAGGAGGGCAAGGCAGCCCACTCCAGTATTCTTGCCTAGAGAATCCCATGGACAGAGGAGCCTGGTGGGCTACAATCCATAGGGTCACCAGGAGTCAGACACAACTGCAGTGACTTAGTATAGTAGGTAACTTGACTTTTTAAGACTTGCAATGAATCCATTCTCCTAAAGTTTTTTAAAGTCTTCCTTTTTTTTTTTTTTTAATGAAGTATAGATGATTTTCTCTTTCTTTATAGAGAGTGTTTCTAATGAAAAATGACCTGGCTTCTCTGGTTGTCCAGGGATGAAGAATCCACCTTGCAATATAGGGGACACAGGCTTGACCCCTGGTCTAGGAAGATCCCACATGCCCCGGAGCAACTCAGCCTGTGCCCCACAACTAAAGTTGGCATGCTCTAGAGCCCGTGCTCTGCAACAAGAGAAGCCACAGATAGAAGCCTGTTCTGCAACTCGAGAATGGCCCTGGCCGCCACAACTAGAGAAAGCCCACACGCAGCAATGAAGACCCCGCTCAGCCAATAAATAGGAAAAAACAAAACGAAGATGACCAACACCTGCCCTCGGCTGGACAGGATAACACCTGCACCAGATGCAGCTGCCCTTGTAGGGCTTCCATCTGCAACACACTACATTTTGTGTTTAACAAAGATGATTTTTTTCCCAAAGGAATTCACTGGACTAAGAGACAGAGTGACAGAAAAGCAAATGCTTTCCTCACCGTTACTTCCGACTTTTCATTCAGGTTTCAGGCTTTCCTTCTTCCTTAGGCAACAAAAGAAAAAGAACATAACAAACTCAACATCCAAACAAAACAAAATCATTTGAATCAATTCTCAGTTTGTCCCAGTTGGGATAGTTACTGTGGGGAGCGATAAACATCACCTGATTTCATATTGTACTGTTTGGAATCTTAGCTGAAGTAATTTTGTTTTCTGCATCAAATCTGCTTTTGAAATCTGACTCTGAAAAAAAAAAATATATCCTCACAGTGGATCAATGAGTTTATTTTATCTACTTCTCTTCCTTACCTTTCTAGATTTTTGCTTGTATAAGTTTTGATTGCCAAGACTTTAAAAATAACTTTAAATTGACATTTTGACCAGAAAATGCAACAGGGAGTCTTTTTTTTTTTTTTCCTTAGCTAATTTCCTAACCACGAAGTTGCTATGGAGATATCTAAAATTTTTTAGTGTCTTTTTCTCATATGGGAACAATTGAATATTTAATGTTACAGATGGTTTTTTTGTGCTTAGTCACATTATGCAAATTTTATATTGTTAAGGAGCATTAGTATACACTTTAAAAATATTATTTGTCTCCAAATATAATTGCAGTTCCTGCTTTTAAGGTCTTGAAGAAGACAAGTTGGAACTTTGGGCATGGCTGAGTTAAATAGATGTGAGTTGGTATTTAAGTTACAAAAGCATAGCTTTCAAAAGGCTCCCTTTATTTATTTTTTTTTCCTTTCCCCTCCAACACACCTACTGAACTGAGAAAACGTTCTGTTTTTTCAAAGTTAATAAAAAACCTTCTCCTATCTTTTGGCACTGGTGCCTTTCTGGATGACCAAGTCTTGTTAACGGTCTGATAATCGGTTCCCTTCTGAGGAAGTTCTTCAGGGGTCAGAGGCTAATGGTATCAAACATCAGGCTGTCTGGTTTATTGTAAGAGTGTTTGGTTAAGATCAGGATCTCAAGATAAGAGCAGTTTCTCTGGTTGGGGAAGGAAATGGTTTCTGTTGCCACACTGGGATTCCCGGAGGGAAGCAAATAGCAGGGGACCCCCTGAATCCACGATAACTTGTGATTGTTTTTCTCTAAAATCGTTGGATAGTCAAAACACCATCATTAAATGCTGGGAGAATCCAACCTTGAGTTATGAATGAAAATAAAACTTACCTTCAGATCTACGCCATTAAGATGAGCAGCAAATCAGATGAGAAGAAGCTGTGAAGCAAAACAAATGGGTTTCCAGCTCCCTGAATTTAAACCCCTCACTCTGGATTTGGAGGTCAAAGCTCACCACTCAAGGGGACACCTCATATTTTATTTAAGCACTTTTTTTCCTAAGGAGTTGAAAGTACCTGGCAGACATTAACTCTTGTGCAGTGAAAGAAAACATAGATATTACTAAGCAAAGAGATGCATTCAAAGATAAGAGTCCCTTAGCCCATCCAGTTCAATAATATTGCTTCTATTTTCACATTACTTTGTTTTTAATGTACACTTTCAAGGTGATACATCATTTTAGCCAGTCCCCTGATTTACAAGAAGATGGCTGTATCTCCTTGGAGGCTTTTTTTCAAAAAGGACTAGAGTTTTGCCAATGTCATCACAAAATCCCTGTGCATGAGATTGCATGAGATTAAATACTGCTAATATTTGTTCCCATTTTCCTCTCAACTTTACGTTCACGGAACAAGAACTCTCTTAAAAATATCCAACCATCAACTGAGGAGAAAATGTTCAGAAGGACAAGGAGAATCATTAACATATGGCAGGGAAGTGTAGGAGAGTGTTTATGGTGACCTTGTAGTTCAGCATCATTTTATTGATGAGGAAATCAAAACCCAGAGAATGTCAAGGGTTTTTGTTTGTTTGTTTGTTTGTTGTTGTTGTTGTTTTTCCAGAAGGAGAGAAAGATGCTTGCATTTCTGGTGAGACTGAAATTTGAAATTCCTTAAGGAATTGTGGAAGGAAGGAAGTCCCAGTTAGGGCTGCAACTAGCTTGGGAATGCCTGCTGTTCTGAATCTACCCCCCAATAGTCATCTTGGTTCTGAACAACTATACCCGTCAGGGCTTGGGTTTTTCCTCTGAAAGGGAGAACAGCATATTAAAACAAGGGCATACCTCTTAGCTCTAAAAGACTTAGAGTTGCCCGGATCTCAACCTTGGATACTATGACTATACTTTGTTCTGAATTAGTTATGTCCTCAAAGCCCATGGTTTATATGGAGTTGGTGATCTGCATCTGGCTTGCTTTTTCACATATCAACTCAGTTGTTATACTGACCTTGTTTCTCAGCTTTCTGGTGCTCTCTGGTCCACAGTAGAGGAAGGAAAGGAAGCACTGTTTGCTCCAGATAGCAGGTCATCCACTACCGATCTCTACTGGTTTCTGGGATCCCAAGGGAAGATCATAGCGTTTCTCTGTATCTAGCCATCCTTCCAAAAACAACCTGAGTCATTTCTCCCACGAAGCCCTTCCTGATCTTCTTAAGCTTCTTTTGTCTGGTTGCAGCTCTTACTGCATTGCTTATTTGACAGTGTTTTGTTTTTTTAAACTGGAGGATAATTGCTTTACAATGTTGTGTTAGTTTCTGCCATACAACAATGTGAATCAGCCATAAATATACACATATACCCTCCCTCCTGAGCTTTCTGGTCCTCCCCTATCCCATCCTTCTAGGTCCTCACAGAGCTCTGGGCTGGGTTCCCTGTGTTACACAACAGCTGCCACTAGCTAGCTATTTTACACATGGTGGCATACATATGTCAATGCCACTCTCTCGATTCATCCCAGCCTCTCCTTCCCCACTGAGTCCCCAAGATGATCCTCTACATCTACATCCCTATCCCTGCCATGCAAATATGTTCCTCAGTACCATTTTTCCAGATTCCACATACATGCATGAACATACATTAACATATATAACATTAACATGCATTAACATATATATGTTAATACATTAACATGCAGTATTTGTTTTTCTCTTTCTGACTTACTTAACTCTATAACAGGCTCTAGGCTCATCCATCTAATTTCAGCTAGCTCAAAGTTGTTCCTTTATATAGCTGAGTAATGTCCCATTGTAAATATGTACCATAACTTTTTTATCTATTCATCTTGACACTGGTTCTTACTTTGCTTCTTTTTTGTGTGTGTCTCTGGTGCCCATCTTAGCTCCTCAGTGACTCTGTGAAGTGTGTAAAGAAAGGAACTGTGTCTTTTATGTCACTGTTAATGTCTCTTGTTGGACTTAAAAATAGAAGCTTAACAGCACACTTTAACGTTTTCTCTGCTGCAAACGTTGTAGTTACAAGAAAGATCTTCTCCCCCATTTTTCTCTTCTTGTTCACCTCCTTCCCACACAATGTGACAAGGACTGCTCGAGTGTGACTAATGTTACAATAACTTTACACTGGTTTATTCATATACCTTGCATTTTCATTCCCATAATTATATTGTGAGATAAATGTCATTATCTCCAATTTTCAAATGAAGAAATAGAGACTCAGAGAACATGCCCGGATCACACAGGCAGCAAGTGGCAGAGTAGGCAGTGGAGACAGGATGTAGGGCTCTCTGCTCAGGATGATTTTCTTATTCCTTTATGTCCCCTTATCTTCCCTAAAACAATGTGACAGAGTTGCATTATACAACTGTTCTGTACCTACATTAAAAACGCTGAGATAAATAACAAGATTCTCCTGCATAGCACAAGGAACTATATTCAATATCTTGTAATAAACCATAATGGAAAATAATATGAAAAGGAAGGCATATGTGTAAAACTGAATCACTTTGCTGTACACCAGAAACTAACACAACATTGTAAATCAACTGTGTGTGCTCGGTCACTCGGCTGTTTCTTGACTCTCTGTGACCCCATGGACTGTAGCCCACCAGGCTCCTCGAGGCATGGGATTTTCCAGGCAAGAATACTGAAGTGGTTGCCACTTCCTACTCCAGGGGATCTTCCAGACCCAGGGATTGAACCAACATGTCTTGCATCTCCTGCGTTGGCAGGAGGATTCTTTTCCACTAGCACTACCTGGGTGGAGAAGGCAATGGCACCCCACTCCAGTACTCTTGCCTGGCAAATCCCATGGACAGAGGAGCCTGGTGGGCTGCAGTCCATGGGGTCGCTAAGAGTCAGACATGACTGAGCAACTTCCCTTTCACTTTTCACTTTCATGCATTGGAGAAGGAAATGGCAACCCACTCCAGTGTTCTTGCCTGGAGAATCCCAGGCACGGGGGAGCCTGGTGGGCTGCCGTCTATGGGGTCACACAGAGTCGGACACGACTGAAGTGACGTAGCAGCAGCAGCAGCAGCAGCACTACCTGGGAAGCCCAAAAATCAACTATGCTTCACTTAAAAAAATGCTGCAATAAGGCCTGAGTATACCCTGGACCCAATTATAAAGTAGATGTCATTTATCTTAGCTACTATAATTTTACTTTCAGAATTGTTCCCTTCTCTGAAAGCACAGGATTTTTTATTGTCCTGACACCTTACTTCCTCTCCTGTTCCTATTATCTTGCTTATTCCATTCCCTCTGACTCATTGACACTTAAGTATAAATGACTGATAAAAATGTATTTCTTGTTCATTAGCAATTCTCAGGTAGAAAATGTAAAGCAAAAGAGATGATTTTTGGCTGGGAGTTCAGATGTATACCAGCGAGTGTGGGAGTGTCAGAAAGCACTCCTTGCCTGTCGTTGTCTCTTAAAAAGAGTCACATGATAAAAATGAATATTTGGGAGGAGAACAATGTCTATTCCTTAGGCAGATTTCCAAAATTATGTCCTGGATTTCTAGGTCTCTGGATCATTCCAACAGAGCAGTAGTCTGTGTGAAATACTGCACAGTAATAAAATCTAGAGGTTGAGAATAAACCAGGTTAATGTCCCCAAGTGGGTATAACCCAAAGTTCAGAGCCTCCCCTCAGAACAACTCTATGGTAACCATGAAACAAACAGGTGCCAGGCAGGTGCAGGGGGATGAAGACAGCCTCCACTAGGGAGCTGTATGTAGACAGTGATGAAAAATACAAAGAAAAATGATGGCTCATGCCATGCCAATCTTTTATATATTTTTTCTTATTAAACCATTTTATTTGGGACTAAAAGTAAAATAAACTTACCCACATTTTCTGGTTGAGAACTGTAGCCAACTCCAGAAAATCTTTTCTGTTAGTTTTTTCCTTGTTTACTCAACTTAGGTTTTTTTTTTTTTCACTTATCATTTCCCCAAAATTCATCTGCTTTGTATAATTGGGTAGTCTTCAGAGCATTTAACCCACCCTTTGTACACTCTGTAGAGGCCATGAGATTAGGACAGTATTAATCTACTCTACTTTCAGGGGTGGATCTTCATTGATATGGCCCTAATCATTTCCATTCCTCCTGCCACAATGACTAGTTCACAGATAAGCATGGAGCCCAGGCTTATTTGTTGAGTTCTCTTCTGACACCAGAACCTGAATTGTACAAAGATAATCTTGATGACAAAAGTAAACTAGATGGAGAAAGGGCTCTGAGATTTTCTTGTGTGTTGTTTGATCTGTTACTGCTGAAAAATCTCTATTTTACTGAATAATTACAGAGCTCTGGAATTCGAATCTGCATTGCTATGCCAAACTAAAGAAATACTTATTTTTTTTTCATCGTGACCACATACCAGTCAATTTACAAAATGAATATTGTTCGGATTATTTATTTCATTACCTGTTTTTTTTTTTTTTTTTTTTTTTTCACTTATCATTTCTCCAAAATTCATCTGCTTTGTATAACTGGGTAGCCTTCAGAGCATTTAACCCACCCTTTGTACACTCTGTAGAGGCCATGAGATTAGGACAGTATTAATCTACTCCTACTTTCAGGGGTGGATCTTCATTGATATGACCCTAATCATTTCCATTCCTCCTGCCACAATGACTAGTTTACAGATAAGCATGGAGCCCAGGCTTATTTGTTGAGTTCTCTTCTGACACCAGAACCTGAATTGTACAAAGATAATCTTGATGACAAAAGTAAACTAGATGGAGAAGGGGCTCTGAGATTTTCTTGTGTGTTGTTTGATCTGTTACTGCTGAAAAATCTCTATTTTACTGAATAATCAGAGCTCTGGAATTCGAATCTGCATTGCTACGCCAAACTAAAGAAACACTTTTTTTTTTTTCATCGTGACCACATACTAGTCAATTTACAAAATGAATATTGCTTGGATTATTTATTTCATTACTTGTTAGAAATGCATTATTTTAAAGAGAACGTTTTAAAATACAAGAATCTTAGGCTNTTCTTGTGTGTTGTTTGATCTGTTACTGCTGAAAAATCTCTATTTTACTGAATAATCAGAGCTCTGGAATTCGAATCTGCATTGCTACGCCAAACTAAAGAAACACTTTTTTTTTTTTCATCGTGACCACATACTAGTCAATTTACAAAATGAATATTGCTTGGATTATTTATTTCATTACTTGTTAGAAATGCATTATTTTAAAGAGAACGTTTTAAAATACAAGAATCTTAGGCTGATGCCTAACACTTGGTGGGTATCTGATGCATATTTTTAACTTGCTTTTTCCTTCTGGTAAGTGCAAAGACATGCTTAAAGGTCAGTGGACATACTATAGGCCATGTACATGGCAGGAATAAAAATATTTCTCACTATGTTCAAGCTGAAGAAGCAATGCAAGTTCTTGCACACAACACTGATTGACAAACAAATTGGTCAATTTTTCAATAACTGGACAAATAGAGCTTATTCACAGCTAAACAAAACAGCTGGAATTGCAACCCATAGCAATTTTAGGGAATTCTGAGATCTCACTCAATTTCTTTGTCTAAGAACTTTAATCCTAAGGAATATACTTGATTGCCAATATGGGGAAAGATTCTACATGAAACAGCAAGAAAACAAGAATACATGGGTGATCGAGACTTCTTGTAAAACACTAATTCACATTTACACTGAGTTAAGGGATATTTAACTCTCTCCTTTTTGAGAGAGTAAGGTCCGTCTAGTCAAAACTATGGTTTTTCCAGTAGTCATGTATGGATGTGAGAGTTGGACTATAACGAAAGCTGAGCGCCGAAGAATCGATGCTTTTGAACTGTGGTGTTGGAGAAGACTCTTGAGAATCCCTTGGACTTCTAGGAGATCCAACCAGTCAAAGCTCAAGGAAATCAGTCCTGAATATTTATTGGAAGGACTGATGCTGAAGCTGAAGCTCCAATAATTTGGCCACATGATGCAAAGAACTGACTCATTAGAAAAGACCCTGATGCTGGGAAAAATTGAAGGCAGGAGGAGAAGGGGATGATAGAGGATAAGATGGTTGGATGGCATCACTGATTCAATGGACATGAGTTTGAGCAAGCTCTGGGAGATGGTGATAGACAGAGAAGCCTGGCATGCTATAGTCCATGGGGTTATAGAGTCAGACATGACTGAGTGACTGAACTGAAAACATTTCTATCTTGTAATTCCACCATTTTTCATTGCTAGAAAAGGATATTCTCTTTCTCTCTCTTTTTTATTTTTGGCTGCACTGTGTGGCATGTAGAACTTCCTTGACCAGGGCAACCAGGCTCAGGCGCATGCTTCCTGCAGTGGAAGTGCAGATTCTTAACCACCAGCCCACCAGTGAAGTGTTAGTCATGCAGTCATGTCTGACTCTTTGCAACCTCATGTAGCCTTCCAGGCTCCTCTGTTCATGGAATTCTCCAAACAAAATTATTGGAGTGGGTTACCATTCCCTTCTCCAGGGAAACTTCCCAACCCAGGGACTACCAGGGAAGTCCCTAAATGATTTTTTGGTATATGGCCACAAATTTTCTCCCTTCCATAGAATTAAATATGTTGAAATTAATTTAAAAGATTCATTTATTTATAGCTGTTCTGGGTCTTCATCGCCGCATAGGCTTTCTCTAGTTGCAGTGAGCAAGGGCTACTCTTTGTTGCCGTGGGCAGGCTTCCCATTGCAGTGGCTTCTCTTGTTGGGGAGCATGGGCTCCAGGATGCTTCGGCTTCTATAGTTGTGGCTCTCGGGCTCCAGAGTGTGGGCTCAGTAGTTGTGGCTCACAGACCTAGCTGCTTTGAAGCATATGGGATCCTCCCAGACCAGGGATGCATTGGCAGGTGGATTGCTAACCACTAGATCACCAGGGAAGCTCCTCTTCTTTCAAATTAATATAAGAGCTTGAAATATACTTTAAAAAAGAATAGACACGTACTACTTCAGTTCAGTTCAGTTCAGTTCAGTCACTCAGTCGTGTCCGACTCTTTGTGACCCCATGAATCGCAGCACGCCAGGCCTCCCTGTCCATCACCAACTCCCGGAGTTCACTCAGACTCGTGTCCATCGAGTCAGTGATGCCATTCAGCCATCACATCCTCTGTTGTCCTCTTCTCCTCCTGCCCCCAATCCCTCCCAGCATCAGAGTCTTTTCCAATGAGTCAACTCTTCGCATGAGGTGGCCAAAGTACTGGAGTTTCAGATTTAGCATCATTCCCTCCAAAGAAATCCCAGGGCTGATCTCCTTCAGAATGGACTGGTTGGATCTCCTTGCAGTCCAAGGGACTCTCAAGAGTCTTCTCCAACACCACAGTTCAAAAGCATCAATTCTTCGGCGCTCAGCCTTCTTCACAGTCCAACTCTCACATCCATACATGACCACAGGAAAAACCATAGCCTTGACTAGACAGACCTTTGTTGGCAAAGTAATGTCTCTGCTTTTGAAAATGCTATCTAGGTTGGTCATAACTTTTCTTCCAAGGAGTAAGCGTCTTTTAATTTTATGGCTGCAGTCACCATCTGCAGTGATTTTGGAGCCCCCCAAAATAAAGTCTGACACTGTTTCCACTGTTTCCCCATCTATTTCTTAATCTCCCCTTAATAGAACTTCCAGTTTAAATGATGCTGTCCATTTCCTCTATTAATCAAACTGGCTGAAGCCCACAGTTATTGAAAGCTCATGACTAGCAGACTTTCCTTTAGGTGTCCACACACCTCTATTCTCATCAAATGAGTTGATGTCAAGCGTCAAGTCTGGTGATTCCCAAACCGATTTACACCGGTAACACTTTATCGGTAGCCTCTGTGTCAGGCCCTGGATCCATATGCAGTCTGGTATGATGACCATTCATCATTCATTATCCTGGAAAAGCAAAGAGGGATTAATGATATATGAATGTAAGGACATTAGTACATGCCTGGCACTCATTCAAAGGTAGGCTTTGTTGTTAGCAATATTTTCATTACATTGAATCATAACAGTGGCTGTGCAAAGTAGTATCTTTCCCATTTCATTGTTAAAAACTGAGACTCGGACAAGTTAAGTGGTTTTTTTTTCCCCAAAGTTGCACGAAAATAAACAATAAGACCAGAGTTTTATCCTGTCATTTGCCCTCCCAAGCCTGAGGTCACTGCAATGTATCCATAATACATTTAGAGAAACCAAGGCTTCCTTGAGCACCACCAGTTCAGGCCAGAGGGGAAAATGTGTTTCCAGTCTTCTTTCCAACACTAACGGAATAACTATCTTATGTTCCAGCCCTAGAAAATTAGCTGCTATTTTCTAGCCTCATGCCTCTACTGATGTTTCTTGTTTATTTTGTTTAACACCTCTCCCTCCTCACAACAACCTATTTTCCATTTTGGAAATCCTATCTGTTCTTTGCTGATCCATGTATTTTTTTTTTTTTTTAAATCCTCTTGTTGTAAGTTACAGACATCACACAATTATTGACACTAAGAACAGCTATAATATTACACAAAATTTATTGAATATCTCCTTTATACTAGGCAATGTGCTAAGTAGAATATGTGATACATGGGTCACCCATGAGGTCAGCGTCTGGATAAGAATCTTAAGGATTAGAAATGTTGAGTAAGATCCCTAGGTGACACAGCTGTTAAGCAACTGATATAGTCTGAATTTTTATGTCTCCCCAAAATTCATGAAAACCTAACGCCCAAGGTAATGGTATTAAGAGGTAGCATTTTTGAGAGATAATTTTGTCATGAGGGTTTGGTCTCATGAATGCAATTCTTTGCTTATTAAATAGATCCCAGAGTGCTCACCCCACTATGTGAGATACAATGAAAAGTTGGCAGTCTGCAACAGGGAAGAGGGCTTTTCCATGAGAACCTGGTCATGTTGGCACCCTGATCTTTGACTCCTAGCCTCCAGAACTGTGAGAAATAATTTTCTACTATTATAAGCTACTCATTCTGTAGAACTTTGCTATAGCAGTCAGAAAGGACTAAAATTGTAATAAAGTGGGATTTAAACCCAGGAATACTGAGTTGGCAAGTTAGACTCACTGTGTTCCATTTGGTGAGTAGATGTGTTCAGTGGAGTCAGTATTCATTCATAGGAAGCCTGGAGCAATTTATCTTTCTCTAGAATTAGTAGATCTATCAAACTGAGGGTAAAGGTTTCACCTGGAGTTGAAGTCTTTCTATGAAGCAAAAGACATAATTTTTGAGCCACTAGGCTCAGAGAGGTTTGATTATGAAACTAAGATGTTTTCAGCATGAAAACAAAAACATGAAGGTGATAATGACATTGTTATTCAACTTCAAAAGAAACTGTCCTTGAGTAGGACATAGCCTAGACTTCAGGGAGAGAAGAAAGTGAACGGAAATTTAGAGTGAAATAAATCTCAGCAGAAGTTCCCTTCCTTCCTCCCACCCCTCCCCCAAAGAACCTGCCAGATACCAGTATATTTTTTAAATACTCAAATCACAGAAGACTATTTTTGCCAATTTTTTCTTTACAACTTAGTGTTTTCAATCAGGTCTATCTGATTTCGTATTTTAAAAATAATAGATTAAATATATACATAAAGACATCATCTATAAATCAGTTTCAGACAAGTCCAAAAGAAAGGAAAATATGTAAATTACTGTATTAAGTAGAATTTGTTATTAAGTTGCGTAAGAAGTGTTCTTCAGTTGTAAAAATGACCTTTGTGAAGTATTTCTGCTGCCATTGGCTTCTGCACTGCATGAGTAGACACTTAACTATGAACATAAAAATCCAGAGAATTGTTTAATAACGCCCAGTAAAAATGCTGGCCAATCTCTGCTGAGTAACTGATGGATGGATACTTACCAAATTGAAAGGACAAAATATATTTTGACGTCCAATATTTTATCTGCATGAAAATGAATTCTTTGTTATTACTGCTAATTCTATTATTTCCTAATCAGCAGTCATAAGTAATTATATGTTATTGCAATTATTTTAATATTTTAGATTAGATATTTAATAACAAGCTCATAGAGAGTCATTGTAGATATTAGGCTTCGAATAAAGAATGCGTGCCAGACTTGCTTGAGAATGCAATGGAAATGTAGATTGCAAGCTTGATATCCTGAGTGTATAGTAAAATGCCTGGAAAATAGTAGATTCTCAAGGATTTTATCAAAATCAAAAGAACTGAGCAGGAGGAATAACAACAAACTGAGTCTATGATAAACTCTCATACAGATTATACTGTCAAATTCTGTGATAAAACAAGATCTGTTTAGAATTTCAGTTCAGTTCAGTTCAGTCGCTCAGTCGTGTCCGACTCTTTGCGACCCCATGAATCGCAGTACGCCAGGCCTCCCTGTTCATCACCATCTCTCGGAGTTCACTCAGACTCACATCCATCGAGTCAGTGATGCCATCCAGCCATCTCATCCTCGGTCGTCCCCTTCTCCTCCTGCCCTCAATCCCTCCCAGCATCAGAGTCTTTTCCAATGAGTCAACTCTTCGCATGAGGTGGCCAAAGTACTGGAGCTTCAGCTTTAGCATCATTCCTTCCAAAGAAATCCCAGGGTTGATTTTGGAGAAGGCAATGGCACCCTACTCCAGTACTCTTGCCTGGAAAATCCCATGGACGGAGGAGCCTGGTGGGTTGCAGTCCATGGGGTCGCGAAGAGTCGGACACGACTGAGCGACTTCCCTTTCACTTTTCACTCTCATGCATTGGAGAAGGAAATGGCAACCCGCTCCAGTGTTCTTGCCTGGAGAATTCCAGGGACGGGGGCGGGGGCCCTGCTGGGCTGCTGTCTATGGGGTCACACAGAGTCGGACACGACTGAAGTGACTTAGCAGCCGCAGCAGGTTATATTTTTAAGAATATTCAGTGGCAATATATTTAAACTATTTTATACAGTAAACCATGTTTAACATGAACGTGTCTTGTCTCACACTGAGTTTGAATCACCATTCTTCTCCATTGTTAAATTGTGCAAGTTATTGAAACGCTTTGGGACACTGCTCTGTACCTTACGTTATCTTTACTATAAAATGGCGATTATCATGGAACTTTTTCATAGAGTTGTGATGTTACTATGCCCGGCGCATAGTCAACAATGTATAGATGCCAACCTTTTTGACTTTGTATCATTTCTGCCTTCCTGATGATTTGGAAAACTCAAGGTATGCAATCATTTTAAATTATATGAAGCTGTTTGGCTTTAAATAATAGTAGAAGTTCAGTTGGACTTTCGTGTTTTACATTTTTTTAATAGATTTTTTTGTTTGTTTGTCTTCATACATAGCTCTCATTTTTTTCTCTATTCCCCTCTCAGTACCAATTATTTCCTTTCTTCTTTTGTGATACCCTGAATTTTTTAAGGGAACCAGCCTTGTGCAGAACCAGTCTGCATATTTCAGGTCAGGATCTATCTGGCCTTACCCTACAATTTCTCCCCCTTTGACCTCTGTATTCTTTCCTATCTATACCTAGCACCAACCAGAATAAGAAGCAACTACCGAGAATAATTTGGAGGGATGGGCAAAAATAACTGCATACTTTTTCTTTCTGTTTTAATTGAGATCTTTAAAAAATATAACTTTAGATGGAGGTTGCCACTAGGGAGCAGAAAATGAAGGTGGAAAGAAACTGAGTTCTAGCCTCAAGTTTGAGTCCCTGGAGTCCCCATGACTGGGGTTCACAGGTAGGTAAGTCATAAACCAAAAGATCATGTTTGCTTAATTGAGTTTAATTTTTCTGTCACTTGCAACCTAAAGAAAGTAAACTAACAATCTCTTTCTTGTTTCATCAGTTTCTTTTACTTTTCTCCCCATTCCTCCAAACACCCTATTAATTTGCCATTATTAATCAACTCTGGGGGCTTCCCTGGTGACTCAGATGGTAAAGAATCTGCCCATAATGCAGGAGATCTGGGTTTGATCCCTGGGTTGGGAAGATTCCCTGGAGAAGCAAATGGCAACCCACTCCAGTATTCTTGCCTAGGAAATCCCATGGACAGAGAAGCTTGGCAGATTACAAAGAGTTGGACACGATTCAGCGACTAACACTTTCACTTTCTTCTATCAGCTCTAGCCTTAGGAATGAGATAATCTAGTTTGTTAATATTTTATACTACCTTGAATCAATATGCTCTGAGAAGGCTTGAGAGAGTTTTGTTACATTTATATTTAACTTCTTAGAAATGCCTTTTTTAAAAATTAAAAAAAAATCTTGGCCATACCTAGCAGAAAATCTCAGTCTTACCACTTACCACTTATTTGAAAAAGTTATATCTCTCAATATCAGTTTCATATTTTGAAGCACGAGGATAATAATACACTACTTGATTGAAATGAGGAGTGAAAATATAACACTTAGAACAAGGCATGGCATTGATGACTGCATTTGAAATAAGCTACATCATTTGCAGTTAATTTCCAAGTTGATGAGATGCATTCAGCTATTCAGATGATTATTGATCTATGTACTCTATTTATGGATTTTTTTCTCTCTGTAAATGTTTATCAGTTCAGTTGCTCAGTCGTGTCCGACTCTTTGCGACCCCATGAATCGCAGCACGCCAGGCCTCCCTGTCCATTACCATCTCTCGGAGTTCACTCAGACTCACGTCCATCGAGTCAGTGATGCCATCCAGCCATTAGGATATTTTATTTTCTCTTTTACCTCACTGAAGAGAGGATCAGAAAGAAAAGGGAGGAATAAATGTAAATATTACTTTTTGTTGTTTAGTTTGATATCACACATGTCAAAAAAGCTGAAGCCTTTCATTTCAATAAGCCTTAAGAATTTGGATTTGGTAGCACAGTCCTTCATGCTTGTGCTTCTTCTATATGTAAAACTTTATTTTCCTGGAAATACTATTTTTGCAGAAGAGCATTTTACTAGACTTTTAAATTTTCTAGAGTGATAGTGCTTGAGGAAACCCCTGATTTCATATCCCTTTAGACACACCTGTAACTTCAGAGGAGTTAGTATGTGTTTCTGTTGCGTTCTAATAGTTTACGTGTGCCTTAGACACACATGCTTTTATTGTCAATCTTCCTGTTTTACAGTCTCTCTAGTCCAGTCCTACCTTTCCCACATGGAAGAAGACTAGGAAATCTGCTCGGATTTCCTTTTCTCCACCTCCCTGCTGCCAGCTTACCTCCTTCTTTCCATCCCATAGGAAGCCAACAGCCAGTTCAAATTTCCTCTGTGGAGGATGTATCCCACCTGGTTGCTGCTCCTGCCTAGCAACAGGTGGTTATTTTTGTACCATCAGTGCTTTGGACTCCCTGGTTGTCAGACCTCATTGCCAGTGGAAGTGCAGATGTTGGAGTTCCTTTCAGATTTCAATAGGTATATCGCCAATTTCCATTTTTTGAAAATAATTTCCTTTCTCTCCTCCCTCCTGCCCTTTTTTTTTTTTTTTTGTGGCCACTCAACAGGCCCTGTGGGATCTTAGTTCCCCAGTTAGGCATGGAACCCATGACCCCTGCAGCGGAACCACAGAATCTTAACCACTAAGACCACCAGAGATGTCCCTGAAAATAAATTTTTAATAAAATAATCTTGTTTCTTAATAATTCCATTAAGTTAAAAAAATTGTTTTTAGTTATACTTAAATGCTGAATCACTGATAGATCTGTTTGTTGCCTCTTTTCTGATTTTTTTTTTTTTTCAAGCAGTTTCCAAACATGTGGATTGTATCGCTTTAGTCAATGAACAGGGCTTCCTTGGTGGCTCAGAGGTAAAGAATCTGCCTGCAATGCAGAAGACCTAGGTCCGATCCTTGGGTCAGGAAGATCCCCTGGAGGAGGGTATGGCAACCCATTCCAGTGTTCTTGCCTGAAGAATCCTATAGACAGAGGAGCCTGGCAGGCTACAGTCCATAGGGCTGCAAAAAATTGGACACAACTGAAGTAACTAAGAACAACTGGTGAACAATGGAATCAGAATTCCAGGAGCTCCCATTTTTCAGCCAGATTGCACTAGGAATTTAAGTGTTCTTTGCTTTACCATTATTTTGGGGTTTGAAAAAAATCAATGAATTGGGATTCCTAAGGATAGAACACAGGACTATACACTTAAAAATTATTCACTACAGGTAATAGTGAATGCTAGTCAGCCACTGGACAAAACAATATCTTAATAGTGGAAAATGAATATGTTTAATAGGTGTTTATTTTTTCCCATGGGAAGAAACTAAGGAACTAAAGTTGTTGTTTTTGTTGTTTTCCAAATAAGAAAAGCTTAGGGACAATATGATCAAAATGACAAATGGCCTCATCAAAATATACAGGTATGAATTTTTCCCAGCAGTCTCAGGAATGTGAAAAATGATGTGGTATGTTGTTTAAAGACATATCAAATGTTTACTTCAGCTGCACATATGCTAAAGCTGGAACAGCACGAAAAAGATTAGCATGGACCCTGAGCAAGGATGACACACATTCATGAAACTTTCCATATTAAAAAAAAAAAAACAACAACTTATCTAACTAAACTTTAATTTGAGCTCTCATTTTGTTGATATGCCTTGAAATTCAGTTTCTGTCTTTACTGGAGATTCCTCCTCATCTTTTCCTGAAGGGTTGTGCAAAACCTCATATGGTCTGATACATAGCAGAATATTCCAGAAGGAGCCTCCTTTCCTGCCCACATGCATCATCACTTGTGGGCTTTTCACAGTAGTCTTTGAGGTGACTTGGAGTCAGAAATCACCTGGGTTCCCTCTGCACTTTGGGGCATTACATTTTTGACTTTGCTTGGAGGTCCAGTGTTTTCAGTTTAGTTCAGTTCAGTTCAGTTGCTCAGTCGTGTCCGACTCTTTGCGATCCCATGAATCACAGCACGCCAAGCCTCCCTGTCCATCACCAACTCCCAGAGTTCACTCAAACTCACGTTCATCAAGTCGGTGATGCCATCCAGCCACCTCATCCTCTGTCGTCTCCTTCTCCTCCTGCCCCCAATCCCTCCCAGCATCAGGGTCTTTTCCAATGAGTCACCTCTTCTCATGAGGTGACCAAAGTACTGGAGTTTCAGCTTTAGCATCATTCCTTCCAAAGAACTCCCAGGGCTGATCTCCTTTAGAATGGACTGGTTGGATCTCCTTGCAGTCCAAGGGACTCTCAAGAGTCTTCTCCAACACCACAGTTCAAAAGAATCAATTCTTCGGCACTCAGCCTTCTTCACAGTCCAACTCTCACATCCATACATGACCACTGGAAACACCATAGCCTTGACTAGACAGACCTTTGTTGGCAAAATAATGTCTCTGCTTTTCAATATGCTATCTAGGTTGGTCATAACTTTCCTTCCAAGGAGTAAGGGTCTTTAATTTCAAATCCCTCTCTGAGATTAAGTCACCTTACCTAAGCCTCAGCAGGAGACCAGGCTTAGAGTGCTGCCCCTCATAGTTTGCTCTGCCATCTCTCCTTTCACAGTCTTGGGCAATCTCCCTGTCATTTAACTCTCTGATCACTTGTGCTTCTACCATTTGATCTGTAATCCTTTGCCATATTTTATCATCATGTAGCATGAATGTGGTACTGTACAGTTCCATGTACAGATAAGATGAAAGCAGTTTTCATCAACCTTTTCATTGCTAAGGGTGAAGGAAACACAGGGCAGGGTGGTGTAAGAACATCAGCTTAAGATCTGTATGTGAATGAGCTTAAAATTGAAAATGACTGTTTAAGGGCAGGAGTATATCTAAGTATAATTCTTTTATTCCTAAAGTAAGGATAGTAATACTTAACCTCTCCAAAGTTATTGTTGCTACAGAGATAATATATGTAATACATCTGGCCCAGAACAATTGTTCTTTTATTATTAGATTAAGGAAATAGCAACCCATTCTTTCCTGGAGAATCCCATGGACAGAGGAGCCTAGGTGCATGCACATACTGATAGTTGACATGAGACTGGGTAGACCATTATGAACAGGGGATGCACTTATATGTCTTCAGATCTCAGCCTCAACCAGAAGGACTCCATGCTTTTGATTGTGTGAGTCTATTTTTCCCTCTTCATAGGATAGCTTTTCTTCCCTTTTTCATTCAACAAATGTTTATTACTTAAGATAAATTGTATATATTTTGCTCTAGTCTATGATTTTAATAAGGTAGGTTAACACAGCTTGTCACAGAGTTTCTTATTGAGGTAGGCATATAGTGGGGGAGGGCAGTCAATTAAAATTTAGTTTTTTAAAAAATTATTACTGAATTTGTTACAACATTGCTGCTATTGTTTACATTATGGTGTTTTGGCCGTGAGGCACATGGGATCGTAGCTCCCCAACAAGGGATTGAACCTGCTCCCCCTGCATTAGAATGTAAAAATCTTAACCACTGGACCACCAGGGAAGTCCATAAAATGCACCATGTTGAGTGCTAAGATATATGTTGCAAAGGGACCTTTTACTCATGTGGGCATCAGTCCATACCTGAGTGGTAGAGAGAAGTGATATCTAGTCAAAGAGAACACCTTCTACTGGGTTGATTAACTGATTATATGTAGCTCTGACTTCTTTCTAAAGACAAAATGTTCCATAATTACTCAGCTATGCCAGCCATACTTTAGAACACAATAAGTGCTTTGGCAAAATTCTATTCCCTTGATTAATTTACATTTAGTTGTGTCAGGTTAAAACAAAAAAGTCCAGTGTCGACGCCAATAGTATCTCCTTTCTCTTAACTTTACTGTTAAAAAGATTAAGGCAATGATATCCCTTTGTCTTTTTTTTTTTTTTTTTAACTTGCTTAAATTGGGAACATTTTCTTAAAACAAAAATATTATTGGGATATTAAAATTTAAACCAGAAAGACTGCAACCCAGATGTGTTTAATTAATCAAGAAATTCTCAAATTTTCTCCACCCTCTCCCCTCTATTCTTTCCTAATGTTCTAGAAATCTCTCTCCAGAACCCTGATGAGCTCAAATAAAGTAAGACGGGTGGAGGTAGAAGGCTTTCTGAAGGTGATTTATGGTGAAGGAGTCATTCAGCATATGCCACCCTGAAATTCAAGCATAGTCAGGATGGCGTTTCAAATTATTTCCAAAGATAAGAGTCTATAGATAAATGATGCATTAGTGAGATCCGAACTCCTTTTTCTCAGAACTGTTTTCTTGTATTTTAGTGATTTTTCTCGGTCATTCAGATTAAAAACTTGCTGGTGCCATGGGAAGCAATAGAAAATGTGTCATAACAGTATATGAAGAAAGGATAAAGTGACATGGTCTTGCCCATCTTATTCTTGGGAAGAACATGCAAATTTCATGTTTCTTCTTGGTGTTCTTCAAGATTCAAAGTCTTTCTCTTTTCATAAATAGGGATTTTAAAAAGGTCAATGTTCAGTAAGAGGGGAAAGGTTTGGTCATATTTTATGAAACTCTTGGGAGAAGGAGAGAGAGAGAGCAGGAAAGACATTTTCCAAGCGGTTGTACGGATGAGATATTATTGTGTGGTGTACTTGCTTACAGCTGGTAGTAATCACTCCCCAACAGCATACGATTATTTCCCGGTATCAAATGTGAACACATGTGAGCCTTTCTCTTCAAGAGCACTTTTTATTCATGTTCTTGAATATAGGTTATCATTGTGATCCTAACCCACATTTATTAGAGTCTGTTTTTAATCAAATGAAAGGTCTTTACTGAGGAATATTTCTTGTGGGTAAAAAAATGAACCCACTGAAAAGAGGATAACAGCAATTTCTTTGATAATTCATTTAATTTCTCTTCTTCATTTTCAAAGACCTGGCTTTGTGTAATACCTGGTAATGTGTATCTACAAAGACTGTTGTTTATTCACAAGTACCATAAATGTCTACTTATAGCAATGTAGAGTTAGCTCAAGAAAGTAATGCTTTTGGAGAAGACCATGACCTATCTCATACTAAAATAACCTTAATTGGCTCCAAGGTAAAAGATATTTTGGTCTCACTTTCATTTATTTTCAGAAAATGTAAAGCAATACTTTAAGATATACGTCTATATAATGTCATCGTAACTGTGGTAGGCTAAAAAAAATGTTCACCCAAAGACATATTCACTTCTTGAAGCCTGGAATCTGTCAATAATATCTCATGTGGCAAAAGATATGATCAAGTTAAGGATCATGAGAGAAGGCACTTACCTAGGATTATCTCATAAACCTTAAATACCATCACAAGTGTCCTTATGAGAAAGAAGTATACTCTAGACCCTGTGTGTCACAACTACTGAAATCTGTGCACCTGGAGCTTGTGCTCCACAATCAGAGAAGCCACAGCAAAGAGAAATCTACACACTGCAACGAGGAGTGGAGAGCAGCCTCAAGCCAAGGAATGCTGACACCCACCAGAAACTAAAAGGAGCTGGGAATGTATTTCCCCTAGTGTTTCTGGAGGGAGTGCAGCCCTGTCTAAACCCGTGATTTCAGGCTGCTAGCATCTGAATCTGTGAAGGAACAAATTTTTCTTTTTAAGATGTCGTTTGTGCTAATGGTAACAATTACAGGGAATAAAAACAGTTATATTTTAAAAAATTGAAGCTATCTAAGGTAAGTTTCAATTATTACTTTATGTGAATGCAAAATCACCTGCTAGTCTTTATGAATTATTGATTGGTTTATATTTTTAGGATAAATATATTTCTATAGGATAAACTTATCCTTCATCCATTTTCTTCCTTAATCCCACATCGCATTTTTGTTGAAACGTTTCTTTTGGTTATGGCTATACATAACATACAACTCTGATTTGCTTGGATAAAGCTGAGGCTATGGTTAAAATGTGAGATTGCTCTTGTTATTTGAATCACTTGATATTTTACTTCTCTCTCTACTGCCATTTAGTGAATGCATATTTATGACTTAGAAATGATCTTAGGTTTTGCAAGATTCATGATCAATAAGTTTGGCACATCACTAGCTTTCATAGGGTCTGTAGTGAAAGAGTAAATAAATACTACTAATAAACAATTGCGAAACAGTGAGAAAATATTAACCCACTGTACCTGAAGACTTGTTATTTTGACCAAGTTTTAGAATAGTAATTATTTTATAAAATTCTTAAAAAAAATGGCTCAACATGGAAAAAGGTATTGATTGGAATCCATACAAACAGCATGCTTATACAGTTGTTCTTTGGTTATCTGCAGGGGCTGGGGTTCCAGGACCTCTGAGGATACCAAAAGCTTTGAATGCTCATATAAAATGGCTCTAGTATAGACAACCCTCCGTATCCATAATTCCATGAATTCAACTCACCTGGGAAAGAGTATTTCGGTCTCATTTCCATTTATCTTCCCCAAACTAAAAAGCAATTCTTTAAAATATGCTTCAATATGATGTCCATGTACTGTGGTAGACTGGGAAAAAAAAAAGATCCCTCCAATACATTCATTTCTTAATCCCTGGAGTCTGTGAATATTAATATTATATCCTTATGTGGCAAAAGATGTGATTAAGGATCTTGAGAGATGGCACTTAGCTTGGATTATCTGGGAAGCCCTGAAGACCATCACGGGTGTCCTTATGACAAAGAGCTAGAGGGAAGAGAAGACGATGTAAAGGCAGAGCAGAGGGAGATGCAGCCAGCTGGGCTAAATCCATAAATGTGGAACCCAAGGTTGCCTGGGGCTGACTGTACATGTGTATGTGCAACATATATCTTGGATTCTTTTTATAATTTTTGTGCTGTCACTGTAAAGAGACAAAAGGAACTTGACTCCAGTGCTCTGATGGTAAATGTACTAGCTATTGCAGTATCCAAGGCAAGCACTGAAATTCCTCGTGCCAGTTTTCCTGCGTCACTCAGAGCAACACACCAAGTCCTAAGGAATGCCTTAGAATTTACTTCTTAAGTGAATTTACTTCTTAAGTTAATTTACTTTTAAGTATCAATCCTTTCTTCATAACACTCTTCCTATTGTTGATTGTTTAGGAAGAACTTTAACTTATTCTTTAATTACTAGATTGTCAACAATTGTGCTATGCATACATTATGTAAAATGTTGGAAAATAAAGCAAAATCAAGTGCAAAGCCTGACAGAGGAAAGCTGATGAGGATGGATATTAAAATAGACTCCTTTCTTTGTAAACCATCTTATGAAGTCATCTGAACCGTAGGAAATCACCAATATTTAATTATTTTTGACCTACAATAACGGTGATTTCATATCGTTCAGCACAATCATTATTAGAGATTTGGCAGCTCACTGGTGAATTTAATTTGACTGAAGTGTCATGTGCCAAACTAAGTAAATATATTCAGGCCAGTTTTCAGTTTGCTTCAATCATATTCACCAGAAATGAGTGGTTCTATTTGTTCCCCCATCGGTCTGTATAAACTAAACTGGGTTGTTGCAAACATCTTTTAGAAATATTCAACTTCTATTAGGCTGTAGTTTTAGCCAAAGAAGATATTCTTCTCACTCAGTTTCAGTTCTTTGATACTCTAGACCAGGGATAGACAAACTTTTTTTTGGTAAAGGGCCAGATAGTTAAGTACTTTAGTCATACCGTTTATTTCAGTTCAGTTCAGTTCAGTCACTCAGTTGTGTTTGATTCTCTGCGATCTCATGGACTGCAGCTTTCCAGGCCTCTCTGTCCATCACCAACTCCCGGAGTTTACCCAAACTCATGTCCATCAAGTCGGTGATGCCATCCAACCATCTCATCCTCTGTCATCCCCTTCTCTTCCTGCCTTCAATCTTTCCCAGCGTCAGAGTCTTTTCAAATAAGTCAGTTCTTTGCATCAGGTGGCCAAAGTATTGGAGTTTCAGCTTCAGCATCAGTCCTTCCAATAAATATTCAGTACTGATTTCTTTTAGGATGGACTTGTGGATCTCCTTGCAGTCCAAGGGACTCTCGAGTCTTCTCCAACACCACAGTTCAAAAGCATCAATTCTTTGGCGCTTGGCTTTCTTTATAGTCCAACTCTCACATCCATACATGACTACTGGAAAAACCATAGCTTTGACTAGATGAACCTTTGTTGGCAAAGTAATGTCTGCTTTTTAATATGCTGTCTAGGTTGGTCATAACTTTTCTCTCAACTTTTCTTTCAATCATCTCTTTAGTACCTACTCAAACCTTGCCTTCTAGAGCAGAGGAGCCAAAGATAACATTTGAGTGAATGAGTATGGTTGGGTTCAAAAAAATCTTTGTTTATTCATAGTGAAATTTGAACTGAAATATTTTGATATTTGATATTTTGATAATTTTTCTTTTGGTAAATTTTCAATAGTTAAAAAATGCAAAATTCCTTCTTAGTTAATGGACATATGAAAGCATGCAAGGGTCATCATTAGCCCTTGGCCTGTAGCTTTTTCATGCTTATTTTGGAAGTATACTTGTCAAAATGTTTAGGAAACTCTTTGTAAGATTCTTTTGGGTCTATGAACTCTTAGGCTCAATAGAAGACCCAAGAGAATCCTTCAAGTTTAAATTTCCTTGAATCCTATAATTTCTGCTCAGTAAGGATGCTACAAATGTCATTATTCTAATATTTAGCAGATTCTGTTCTGAGAAAGGAAATGCCTTTTCTTCTCCAGGAGATAATCTCAGTACTGTACACTAACTGGGAAAACAGTGGTAACTGAGTCAGAGAGGAAACTCAACCAAGGGAAATTTCATGTCCTCTCTAGCACAGAAATACTAGGCTGTGTGATTTTTCTCCTTCATTTATCAGCACCTGTTCCAGATGAAGGTTGTGCTTTGAGGGTCAAATAGAACAGAGCCCTGGGCATCCCCATTGAGATCCATGGACTTCCTCATGAGTCGGTTTCCTCATTTTGGAAGTCCTAAATGAGATTAACTTACTTCTTTCTTTTGCTCTCTCCTTTTAACTACTCATATCTGCTGAACAATCTTTCATTTTGCCAGCTATAATCACAAACAGCCACAAGGTTGGACAGTTTGTGCCCCTGACTTACAAAGGGTTCATTCAGTGATTGATTTCGTGTCTAAAAAAAGAGAGAGAGAGAGATTACCTACAAGGTGTAAGTAATTGGGTGTGAGCAATCTCTGTTCTTCGGGAAAATGAACACTTCATTCTGAGCTGGAGATCAGCCAACCGGACAGTGATTTGAGAACATTTTTTCATCGTCTCCTTTAGCTGACTGCTTTTTCCACTCAAGATCACTGATGATTTTCCTTTCATCCTTGCCTGAAAATCAAGCCACCTGTAAATCCATGCCTCTTTATAGAGCCCACTGGAGAAAGAAGGCAGTGTCATTTCATCCTACCTCAAACAGAATAAGGTGATTACAGTAGAGTAGACAAACGACTCTAAGTCACACTTGAGACTATTCTCTTTAAAGTGTAGAAAATTCTGGGCGTGAATTATTGGTTTGAGAATTGTGAGTGGTGGCTAATACATTGGAGTCATTTTTCTTTTTAAAAAAATATTTATTTATTTGACTGTGACAGGTCTTATTAATAGTTGCAGCGTATGGGATCTATTTCTTTGAGCAAGGATTGAACCTGGGCCCCTTGCATTGGGAGCAAGGAGTCTTAGACACTGAACCAGCAGGGAAGTTCCTGGAGTCATTTTCTTTTTTGCTGTAATGGTTGTTGTAGCTTTTTATATAATATGAATTTGCAATTAGACTGTCCAGTTTAATTCAAAGGTCATCATTTCTTTACCTCCTTGTGCCTCCATTTTCCTCATCTGTACAATGGGGTAATAATAAGCTGTTCTGAGAACAAAAGTCTTGATTCATGTTTCTTTGCATGGTTTGCCTCATTTAATTATTATTGTCCCAAATATCAATATCTCTACTACTTGAATTCTACTTACTTTGTACGTATATCAGGAATAAGTGTGCTTGGAAAATCCAGCTTTCACTTAATTCCTGGTGCTTTTCTTCTCAAATCCTATAATCTAATCTCAGAGATGACTTTGATTCCAAATGGCTATGTTCTCCCTACTTCTGTGCCTTTGCACATAGATATTTCCTTTCTTCGACTTGGCCTGAAAAACAAATTCCAGATGCTTAGGTAGCTTCTCTTTGAGAAAGACATCTCCAGCCTTTGTCCTCTGTTTCCCATCATAAACCATAAAGTTTCTGTGCTGCATGCTGTATTTACATTGTATTATCTTTGTATCTGACCCCCAGGTTTCTATACTATTACCTCATCATAAGAAATAACTATTTTTTCCCTCTGTTTTAATATCTTTTGTGTTAATCATTCAGTGTGTCTGACTCTTTGTGACCCCATGGACTGTAGCCTGACAAGCTCCTCTGTCCATGGGATTTCCCAGGTAAGAATATTAGAGTGAGTTGTCATTCCCTTCTCCAGGGGATCTTACCAACCCAGGAACCAAATCTGGGTCTCCTGCATTGCAGGCAGATTGAATATCTTAGCTTAGCATTAAGTCAGAAGTTAGAAGTGAATGTTACTACCATTATTGACCTGTAAAAAATAATTTAATAGGTGATAAGATTAGAATTGTAGAGAAAAGCTTGGAGAGGTTTTCTCTTTTCATTCTTAGTCTTGTACACTTAATTGAGGGGGGAAAAAAAAACCAAAAAAACACTATAGCCAGTAGATCAGAAATAAACCATGTCTTGGCTGTACAATCTGTCCTGGATTTCTGTCTTCTCTTAGATTCTAGCTTCACTGAGTTGGTCCTATTCTTTCTCCTATTATTGCATTCAGTCATGTCACACGCCCAAGTCTGTGTTACAAGAAACCCAGTAGGAGGCAAGGCAAAAGCAGGTATAAAATAGTTTCTTCTTGAAATGTCTTGTTCATTTAAGCAGCAAAAACCAAGAGGTAGCAAGAGTAACAAATTAGGTGATATGAGTTCAGTTCAGTTCAACAGTCACTCAGTCATGTCCGACTCTCTGTGACCCCATAGACTGCAGCACACCAGGCCTCCCTGTCCATCACTAACTTCCGGAGCTTGCTCAAACTCATGTCCATCGAGTCAGTGATGCCATCCAATCATCTCATCCTCTGTCGTCCCCTTCTCCTCCTGCCTTCAATCTTTCCCAGCATCAGGGTCTTTTCAAATGAGTCAGTTCTTTGTATCAGGTGGCCAAAGTATTGGAATTTCAGCTTCAGCATCAGTACTTCTGATGAATATTCAGGACTGATTTCCTTTAGGTTTGACAGGTTGGAACTCCTTGCAGCCCAAGGGACTCTCAAGAGTCTTCTCCAACAACACAGTTCAAAAGCATCAGTTCTTCGGCGCTCAGCTTTCTTTAGAGTCCAACTTTCACATCCATACATGACTACTGGAAAAACCATAGCTTTGACTAGATGGACCTTTGTCAGCCAAGTAATGTCTCTGCTTTTTAATATGCCGTCTATAGGTGATATGAATATAAAATCCAATCAGCAAACACATACTTGTTTCTACAACACAGAAAAGTCCAATTTGCAAGTTGTGTGACCAGCATCATAACAGGGATATCAGTAATATGATAATGAAGAGTACATTGGGCCAAGAGTCAGAAAAATAGGTTTTTCACTCTGATGATGCCATTTCCCAGCTATTTCAATTGTTCAGCGTCATCCTGAACATTTCTCTCGTGGTTTTCTCATTTGTACAGCAGAGTTGGTTATACTGAGATCTGGTATGCTTTTTATTTCACTGTCAGAGTATTCCTCTAAAGAAGTCTAGATACTCTTTGAGAAAACACTTACCCCTGGGACTTCATTGGTGGTTCAATGGTTAAGAATTTACCTTTCAGTGTTGGGGACTCAGGTTTGATCCCTGGTTGGGGGACTAAGATCCCACATGCCACATGTCAACTATATACATGCTGCAGCTACTGAGCTTGTACACAGCAACTAAGACCCCACGCAGCCAAAAATCAATAAATACTAAACAAAACACAACCCTGACTCCTCACTAGTGCTTCTCAAGCTAAATCCTTTGTTCCTACCTTCCATCTATGGGGAAGTCACTCCATTTGGGAAGTTGTAGAGTAGCAAATTTGGGGCAAAATATTCCAGTAAAGGGCTTCTCGGGTGGCACAGTGGTAAAGAATCTACCCATCAATTCATGAAATGCAGGAGATGCAGGTTTGATCCCTGGGTCAGGAAGATCCCCTGGAAAAGGAAATGGTACCCTACACCAGTATTCTTGCCTGGAAAATTCCATGGGCAGAGGATCCTGGTAGGCTACAGTCCCTGGGGCCACAAAGAGTTGGGAGTGACTGAGCACGCACACATTTCAGCAAACAGGATAGTTTCTAGTTTTTAAAAGCCTGTAAGGAAAGCCCTAGAAGCTGGGAAAGCACTATCCAGGATGTTCTTTGATTTTTAAGTTGGATACTTTTCATTCTCTTAATCAAGTGACTGCAGGATGCGATCTATAGTCATCACTCCTCAAAAGAAATGTCTCCTAGGCTTTCTTTCCAACTCTGAAACCTAGTGAGTTGAAGACAAGCCAGCTGTGGAAATTGCTGTAAAGCAGCTGTCCAAATCCTCCACCACCTAGTCAATCACAAGCTACTGGTAAGATTCAGATCCAGAAAATGGGCTCAAATGAGTTTAATTGACAAAAAGCTTCCTGTCTTCTGATGTAGATATCCTTGTCCTTGTTTCACACTGTGTTCCTTGCTTCCCACCTGGGTCCTAGAAGCCTACATGTGGTGAAAAAAGTATTCATAAATTAAAAGACATGACTGGTATTTGTGTGTCTATTCAGTGAATGCATTGGGTTGCCCAAATGTTCATTTGGGTTTTTCCATGACACCTTATGGAAAAACCAGGATAAACTTTTGGCCAACCCAATATATCTGAAAGCCAGCCATACTCCTTATTAATTGCAGGTTGTTACTCCTTCTCTTTCTCTGCAGTTACACTGTCTGCCTCCTTCCGGAAGCACTGTGTTCATATGTCTATCTCCCCTATAAATGAGCATCACCTCTTCACTCCACTGCCTCAAAACATCCATTAAGTTCCCAGTTCTGAACTCAACCCTGTCTGTGGTCTGTCATGTAAATTATTCAATAATCCACTTGAGTTTCATTGTCAGTAGTAGATAAGAGTGTATGGCATTAACATTTCCTACAAATCAACTGTGTTTTAATGAGAATAAATCATGAGTATAATCCGTGGATTAAGAGTTGCTAACATCAAATAGTCAAATTAACAGGTCTACATTCAGCCCTCAATAAACTTGGCCCTGCCTGTGTGTTCTGCCTTAGAACTTCATTTTAAAGCTCTGCGGATTACTATCTCCCATTGAAGACATTTGCTTTCCATTTTAGGAAAATAATTTTTGCTGAAGAAAGGGTATCATATAAAATCACTAATACTGATAACGTTTGCATGCATGCTCAGTTGTGTGTGACTCTTTGGGACCCCACAGACTGTAGCCTGCCAGGTTCTTCTGTTCATGGGATTTCCCAGGCAAGAGTACTGGGGTGAGTTGCCGTTTCCTTCTCCAGGAGTTCTTCCTGATCTTGAACCCATGTCTCCTGCATCGGCAGGTGGATTCTGTACCAATGAGCCATCTGGGAAGCCTCAATATTGATAATAAACTGGCCAAAAACAAAATCTTGAGTTCTTCTTCCTTCTCAACTTTGCTTTTCTCTCTGTCCCCACACTCTCATTTCTGTAATTTAATGATACTGTGTTTCATGAGGGCTTCCCTGGTGGCGCAGAGGTTAAAGCGTCTGCCTCCGATGCAGGAGACCTGGGTTCAATCCCTGGGTCAGGAAGATCCCTGAAAACATTCCTTGTACTGAGTGTGTTGAGGAAAGGATGAAGATTTATTTCAATCTGTCTCCTGAGACTGTCAAGAAGTAAATTCCCCCTCACTTTTCTATTCTGTTGATGATCATCAAAATTATTGAAAATATCAGCTGAGAGCATTCTCATGCAAATGGATAGACCTGAGCAGTAGAGTCAACAAAAATAAAACATACTGTATTTGGAGGACTCAAACTTATTTGTAAACTTTCAAAGTGAATTTATTTGAATATAATTTTTCTTTTAAAAATACATAATATACCTTTTTCACCCTATGTGGTATCAATCTGCATATTACTTCTCTAGGAAAAAAGAAAGATACCATTTTGAACTTCAGTTTATTCTTAAAAGATTGGAAGTTACCAGACAGATTGTAAAGGAATTGATTCAAATATATTTGGCAAAAAAAGATAGCCTTTGTAACACATTTCCCCCATGTGCAATTTCGAAACCACCTAAAACACTAATAAATGGGAGGACTGCCTCTCCTCTGGATAAGCCACTGTCCTGGTGATGTCTGGATTGGATTAACTCTTTTAAGTCAATATACACTCTCTGACTGAAGCTGAAGCAGGGATATGGTCAGATTGTAAACACTTAGCGCAGGAGAAAAGTCCAGCAACCCCTAGAGTCCCTAGCCAACCTTTGGAGAATTCACTGTCAGGCCGTAATGAGAGTGGGCTAGTATATGTTTTCTTATTATTATTCTAAAGTTGTGTCCTTTTCCTCTTGCTGGCTAACTCCCGCAGAAAGGGGGAAAAAATGTGTAACAACAAGGGGACCGCACCCTGACATTTTATTTCATCAAAACTTCGTAGCCAACTTGGGACTAGTGAAAAAAAGATTCCAAGTCAAGTTACATTTTGAGTTGTTTTGTGGCAATTTGTCCTCATGCAGAAAATAAATAGCAGGGATGCAGGAAGCAACATGTCTGCTGTTTTTGATTTTTAAGATGACACATATGAAATAAACCAACATCTTGGTCAGGAGGAACTTTATCAGGGTCAATTACTTTTGTTTCCCAGGGGAGATTTAAATAACACATGCAGAACTAGACCTTCAGCCTTGGCAGCAGATTGTCCAGATTTCCCATCTTTGAGAAAATATGCATTTACCTATCAGTCTACCTTAGTTTCAACAAACTGATGGAATTAGATAATTTCAGTGTGGGCTCCAGACTTAGTACATTATGACATGTTTAAGTAGTTTGTGTGTGTGCTCAGTTGTGTCTGCCTCTTTGCAACCCCATGGACTGTAGCTTGCCTAGGCTCCTGTATTCTTGTAATTCACCAGGCAAGAATACTGGAATAGGTTGCCATTTCCTCCTCCAGGGTATCTACCTAACCCAGCGTTAGAATCCGTGTCTCCTATGTCTCCTGCATTGGCAGATCCTTACCACTGAACCACCTGGGAAACAGTCAGGTAGTACATATATGGCTAAATTCTTAAAGATAGATCCCATTTATACTCTCTCTCCTTGGTCTTCTTTGAATAATAAAAATTATAATTAAACTAGTATTTGTTTATTGCATTAGTAAGTTTTATTTAAATTCTTGAACTCTCCATTAAAAAGTTGAGATTTGGGAAATTGGGTCTAGATCATAGTGCCTATTTTCTAATATCCAGGATTCATAAACCAGATTGCTTGTAATTCTAGGTAACAGTATCATTTTTTTTTTCCCAGTTTCTGAAATGGGCAAAGTACTAGAACAGAACCATTTGCAAGATTTTAAATAACAGATCTACTTCAATTATACGAAATAAATAAGTAGTAGTAGGAATATCAGTATCAATATTTTCATCATTGTCATCAGCCTATGAAATGCTAGTCAGATACCCACCATGGACAATTCACTGCGCTAGGCATGAGGAATCTAAAGTTTCCACTTTGGTCCTTATTTTGTAAAAACATTTATTTGGGAAGATGGAACATACTTATAGATAGATTGGCATAATAGAAGCTCTCAATGAATGACCTAGTCACAAAATGCTGTGGAAATTCAGAAAGGGAAGCAATAGTGATGTAATAACCAAAACAAAGAGAAATGATTTGAGTTGGGCCTAGGCTATTTGGACTTTGAATAGGCGGAGAAGAGGAGAGAACATTCCAGGCAGGTTGGCCTAGATAGCAAAGCTTTGGAGATTGTAATGAGCACACCTATTATGGAAATAGTAAACAATTCCGTTTGATTTATGAGAGTCAGCGGAAAAAGCAGAGACATCATTTTGTCAACAAAGGTCCATCTAGTCAAAGCTATGGTTTTTCCAGTAGTCATGTACAAATGTGAGAGCTGGACCATAAAGAAGGCTGAGTGCTAAAGAACTGATATTTTTGAACAGTGGTGGTGGAGAAGTTTCTTGAGAGTCCCTTGCACAGTGAGATCAAACCAATCAATCCTAAAGGAAATCAACCCTGAACAGTCATTGGAAGGACTGATGCTGAAGCTAAAGCTTCAATACTTTGGCCATCTGATGTGAAGAGCTGACTCACTGTAAAAGACCCTGATGCTGGGAAAGATTGAGGGCAGAAGGGGAAGGGGATGACAGAGGATGAGATCATTGGATGGCATCTTCAACACAATGGACGTGAGTTTGAGCTAACTCCAGGAGATAGTGAAGGGCAGGGAAGCCTAGCATGCTGCTGTCCGTGGGGTCATAAAGAGTTGAACATGACTTAGTGACTGAACAGCAACAACAGTGGAGACTCCAAGAGTCACATCCTAAGGCAACTGTGCAAAGCTTATGTATTAGGCTGAGTGATTTGACTTGATTATGAAATTAGAAGATGCTTACTCCTTGGAAGAAAAGTTATGACCAACCTAAATAGTATATTCAAAAGCAGAGACATTACTTTGCTGACTAAGGTCCGTCCAGTCAAGGCTATGGTTTTTCCTGTGGTCATGTATGGATGTGAGAGTTGGACTGTGAAGAAGGCTGAGTGTCGAAGAATTGATGCTTTTGAACTGTGGTGTTGGAGACGACTCTTGAGAGTCCCTTGGACTGCAAGGAGATCCAACCAGTCCATTCTGAAGGAGATCAACCCTGGGATTTCTTTGGAAGGAATGATGCTGAAGCTGAAACTCCAGTACTTTGGCCACCTCATGCGAAGAGTTGACTCATTGGAAAAGACTCTGATGCTGGGAGGGACTGAGGGCAGGAGGAGAAGTGGACGCCCGAGGATGAAATGGCTGGATGGTATCACGGACTCGATGGATGTGAGTCTGAGTGAACTCCGAGGGATGGTAATGAACAGGGAGGCCTGGTGTGCTGCGATTCATGGGGTCGCAAAGAGTCTGACACGACTGAGCGACTGAACTGAACTGAGGAGGAAATAGAGAAATATATTCAACAGTACTGGAATTAGGTGTTCCAACTTAGGAAATCATGGACCCAGAAGGAAGGGATCAGAATCTCAGGAGCAAAACCTGAGAAATGATATGTAGCTGGACAGATCTTGGCTGATGTTAGAACCTGCTACACTTTGGCTCATATTTTCCATCCTGATTTTGCCTGGGCTGATCCTTTTTTGGCACTGAACACAGCAACTTGCAGTCCATGTTTCTTCTAGGGCTGAAAGTGCTTTGTGGATAAGTATCTTTTTTCTTTGTTTCTCTAGTTTGCAGCACTTCAGCCAACATATTACAAACTCAGTAGCCATGTGTTAACTAAATGATAGATTTAATAAGTAAGACAATTGAATAGGGCAATTATAGCAATGTATCTTTTTGAATTAGACTTTTTGTCTTTGCCAGATATACGCCCAGGAGTGGGATTGCTGGATCATATGGTAATTCAGTTTTCAGTTTTTTGAAGAAACCTCCATACTGTTTTCCATGGTGACTGCACCAATTTACATTCCCACCAACAAAGTAGTAGGGTTCTCTTTTTCTCCACACCCTCTCCAGCATTTAGTATTTGTAGACTTTTTGACAATGAACATTCTGACCAGTGTGACTTGACATCTCATTGGAGTTTTGATTTGCATTTCTCTTTATAATGAGTCACCAGGGAAGCCCCACTCAGACACATTTTAAATTTTTCTTAGAGCCAAGGCTAAAGAAAGATTTCAGGCTTTCTATATCCTATGTTTGGGGCTTCCACAGTGGCTGAGTGGTAAAGAATCTGTTTGCCAATGCAGGAGAACTGGGTTCGATCCCTGGGTTAAGATCTCCTGGAGGAGGAAATGGCAACCCACTTCAATATGCTTGCCTGTAAAACCCATGAACAGAGGAGCCTGATGGGCTACAGTCCAGGGGGTTGCAAAAGAGTGGGACACGATTTAGAAACTAAACAACACCAATATTAGTGATGCTGAGCATCTTCTCATGTACCTGTTAGCCATCTGGGTATCTTTGGAAAAATGTTTATTTAGGTCTTCTGTCCATTTTTTGATTTGGTTGCTTATTTTTTGATATTGAGCTGATTAGAAGTTTGTTTATTTTGAAAATTAATCCCTTGTTGGTCTCATTGTTTGCAGATATTTATGAACAAAGCTAGAGGAGGTGAGGGAATTCCAGTTGAACTATTTCAAATCCTAAAAGATGACGCCGTGAAAGTGCTGCACTCAATATGTCAGCAACTTTGGAAAACAGCAGTGGCCACAGGACTGGAAAAGGTCAGTTTTCATTCCAATCCCAAAGAAAGGCAATGCCAAAGAATGCTCAAACTACTGCACAGTTGCATTCATCTCACATGATAGCAAAGTAATGCTCAAAATTCTCCAAGCCAGGCTTCAACAGTATGTGAACCGTGAACTTCCAGATGTTCAAGCTGGATTTAGAAAAGGCAGATGAACCAGAGATCAAATTGCCAACATCCGCTGGGTCATGGAAAAAGCAAGAGAGTTCAAGAAGAACATCTATTTCTGCTTTATTGACTATGCCAAAGCCTTTGACTGTGTGGATCACAATAAACTGTGGAAAATTCTGAAAGAGATAGGAATACCAGACCACCTGACCTGCCTCCTGAGAAATCTGTATGCAGGTCAAGAAGCAACAGTTAGAACTGGACATGAAGCAACAGACTGGGTCCAAATCAGGAAAGGAGTACATCAAGGCTGTATATTGTCACCCTGCTTGTTTAACTTATATGCAGAGTACATTATGCAAAATGCCAGGTTAGATGAAGCACAAGCTGGAATCAAGACTGCCAGTAGAAATACCAATAACCTCAGATAATGCAGATGACATCACCCTTATGGCAGAAAGTGAAGAAGAACTAAAGAGCCTCTTGATGAAAGTGAAAGAGGAGAGTGAAAAAGTTGGCTTAAAGGTCAGTATTCAAAAAACTAAGATCATGGCATCTGGTCCCATCAGTTCAGTTCAGTTCAGTCGCTCAGTCGTGTCCAACTCTTTGCGACCCCATGAATCGCAGCACGCCAGGCCTCCCTGTCCATCACCAACTCCCGGAGTTCACTCAGATTCATGTTCATTGAGTCAGTGATGCCATCCAGTCATCTCATCCTCTGTCGTCCCCTTCTTCTCCTGCCTCCAATCCCTCCCAGCATCAAAGTCTTTTCCAATGAGTCAACTCTTCGCATAAGGTGGCCAAAGTACTGGAGTTTTAGCTTTAGCATCATTGTTTCCAAAGAAATCCCAGGGTTGATCTCCTTCAGAATAGACTGGTTGGATCTCCTTACAGTCCAAGGGACTCTCATCACTTCATGGCAAATAGATGGGGAAACAGTGGAAACAGTGACAGACTTAATTTTAGGAGGCTCCAAAATCACTGTAGATGGTGACTGCAGCCATGAAATTAAAAGACACTTGCTCCTTGGAAGAAAAGCTATGACCAACCTAGACAGCATATTAAAAGGCAGAGATATTACTTTGCCAACAAAGGTCCGTGTAGTCAAAGCTATGGTTTTTGCAGTAGTCATGTATGGATGTGAGAGTTGGACTATAAAGAAAGCTGAATGCCAAAGAATTGATGCTTTTGAATTATGGTGTTGGAGAAGACTCTTGAGAGTCCCTTGGACTGCAAGGAGATCCAACCTGTCAAACCTAAAGGAAATCAGTCCTGAATATTCATTGGATGGACTGATGCTGAAGCTGAAAGTCCAATACTTTGGCCACCTGATGCAAAGAACCAACTCATTTTAAAAGACCCTGAAGCTGGGAAAGATTGAGGGCAGGAGGAGAAGGGGACAACAGAGGATGAGATGGTTGGATGGCATCACTGACTCAATGAACATGAGTTTGAGTAAACTCCAGTAGTTGGTGATGGACAGGGAGCCCTGGTGTGCTGCAGTCCATGGGGTTGCAGAGTCAGACACAACTGAGCAACTGAACTAAACTGAACTGATAGGTTGTTGAATAAAGAACTTGCTGTTAATTTCAACCCACTTTTGCAGTATTTTATTCCACTCTTCTAATGCATTTAAACTCTGCTGAACTCAAACTTACTGTTACCTGTAAGTATTAGCTTTCCTGCTCTCATAGTTTTTGCTAATTTCTTTCTTCCACTAGGAGTGCAGTTTATTTGTACTTTCAGTTACTAAAATGTCACCTACTCTTCAAGGGCTAACTAAAAATGCACTGCTTCATAGAAGCAGCAGATGATAAATAATCATCCGTTATGTGTATACTTCAGCAGGTACTTCATTGGATTACATAATTATATTTGATGTTACTTAGTGATCCCAAATTACAGTATACAATTACTCATAAATGTTAAAATACTTAAATATGTATTATATCATTACTTAATAAGAGTTCAATAATATAAAATATACAATCATACTCTAGTAAAAGTTTAAAAAATTAACTTTGCAGTTTCAGTGCAATACCTTTCTCATAATCATTCCTTTTAACAACTACAACTAAGCATTTTCCTTTCTCTGTAGTGAAGGTTAAATCAACACACTTAAACATTTAAAAAAGTATTTTCTAAGTTCAAAGTCTTCTAGTGCAAACATATACCTTTTGGGTTATCTTGATGACTAAATGGCAGTTTTGATGAACAATTCTTACATGGTCTGGTCTTCTGCCTTTCATTTGCTCAAAATGTAAAAAAGAGTCATCAGTTCATTATCTTTTCTTTTTAAATTGTTATATAATTGACATATAACATTACCATCTCACTGTAGGTCCTGTCAAGTCACTTTGCATTTTAGTGGTTTTATGTCTGCAGTCCCACAGCTGCCAGAATGTATATAGTCTATTCTCTCTTCCATAATGAAGTAAATAATTAAATGATTTAAATAAATCTTGTTTTAGGTAAACAAAATTCTTTTTTAAGTAATATAGACAGCTATAGCTCTTGAATAAGTTATCAAAATAACTAAAAACACAAAAGATGAATGTATAGGGTTAATTCTATCATTCTGAATATTTTTTTATTTTAAGAAATGATGAGTATTATTGAAATTATGAAATATTGAAATTATTTTTTATTTTAAGAAATAAACTCACCATTCTTAGCCAAGTCAAGTATGTATTTACGTAATACGGTACATTTATGTAATAAGGCCAAAGCTGAATTCTCTTTCTAGGTGTTGTCTTAGTCATGGCTTTTCTCTCTGTGTTTCACTTCCTGGGTGCAAAGCTTCTCCAAGAACAGAATTAAAATTCACTGTTTATTTATCTCCAGATTTCTAACTAGAGTGGATACAATCAAACATAAAATTATTGAATGTGTGGTTCTAACAATGAAAAATTTAAAAGTCATCACACAAGGGCAAGATCATATGTAAATGTCTCATTTTACTAATTAACAAACTTGCAGAAAGATCCACTACTAACCCTTCTAACATGGATTTAGGCTACCACATTGACCGGTTCAAAAAAGTAACAAGATCAGGTTATTTTAAAGTATTTTAATATGTAGGGAAATTTTTTTTTTTTAAAGCAGTTATACATTGATTGAAAAAGTTATATGCAATCATGCAATAGACATTAGGAAACTGTTAAACATGAAGTAGTCCTTTGCCTTGACATGGAATGGTGTTCATAATATACTGGGAATAAAACAAATTAAATTTCAGAAAAGTCTGCTTAGTGTTGACACCATTTTTTTCAATCTCTCTGAGTAAAACCTTGAAATTGTCCTTGACTCTTTTCTTTCTCTCATAGTTTGTTTTTAATTCTTTGGGAAATAATTTTGACTCTCAAAATATGACATCATCTCTCCTCTATGGCTCATAACAATTCTTCTTTCTCTTCCCTTTGCACCTTTCAGTGGGCTCCCAACATACAGTCAGAATAATTTCTTTAAACACCAAGTCATATTATGTTTACTCTTTTGCTCAAACCTGCGAGCAGCTTCTGCCTCATACAAAGTAAAAGCCAAGGTTCCCACAATGCACTACAAGGGCCTCCATGATCTTGTTTCCGCCTGGTGTTCTCTGCTCTGCTACTGCTCCATTAGTTTCTTCACTGGTCCTAGAACAAGCTAGGCATTCTGCCTTAAGGCTGTTTCATGTCCCTGGAATTGTTGCAGGAAGGGAGACCTCCTGTAGGATCTGAGACTGGGCTCTTGTCTAACACCTGGAAATGAATTGTTGGAGACACATGTGCAGACAAGGCAGGTGACTTTATTAGGAAGGGGTGCCTGGACAGAGAGCAGCAGGGTAAGGGAACCGAGGAGGACTGCTCTGCCACGTGGCTCACAGTCTTGGGTTTCATGGCAATTGGATTAGTTTCCAGGTTGTCTCTGGCCAATCCATCTGTCTGGGAGTCCTTCCTTGGCACTCAAATCAGCCAAGATGGGTTCCAGTGAGAAATATTCTGAGAGTTTGGGAGGATGTATGGATTGGCATCTCCTCTCTCCTTTTGACCTTTCCCAAATTCTTCTGGTTAGTTTCTCATTCCTTACCAGGACCTCCGGTTTAAGTTAACTCATACAGGTGGTTTACTATGGTGCCTGGCCAGCGTGGGTGTTTCTCCTAACAAAATGATTTTCCTGCCTTTAAGTGTTTTCCTGATTGTCTTCTCAATGAGACTTACCCCAAACACTCAATTTTAAAAGTCGAAATTATAGTCCCAGCTTTATCCCTAGCACTTTCCAGTTCCCTTCACCCTTTCTACCATATTACTCATTATTTATTCATTATGGAAAGTAGGTGAAGTGAAAGTGTTAGTTGCTCACTCGTGTCCAACTCTTTGGGCCCCCACGGACTATGTAGCCCATCAGGCTCCTCTGTCCATGGAATTCTCTAGGCAAGAATACTGAAGTGGTTCAGTTCAGTTCAGTTCAGTCGCTTAGTCGTGTCCGACTCTTTGCGACCCCGTGGACTGTAACCTACTAGGCTTCTCCGTCCGTGGGATTCTCCAGGCACGAATACTGGAGTGGATTGCCATTTCCTTCTCCAGGGGATCTTCCCGACCCAGGGATCGAACCTGGGTCTCCCGCATTAGAGGCAGACGCTTTAACCTCTGAGCCATCAGGGAAGCCTGCCATTCCCTTTTCCAGGGGATCTTCCTGACCCAGAGATCGAACCTGGATCTCCCATGTTGCAGGCAGATTTTTTACCATCTGAACCACTGGGGAAGCCCCTTATTCATTATAATCATTATTTGTTATCTGCTTCAAGCTAAAGAAAGACTACTACTACTATTCATTCTCCATAAGAGACTGGATCTTTGTCCATTTGTTTATGCTTATATTTTAAGTATCTGGAATATAGAATGCAATTAATAACTATTAGTGAAATAAGTGTTTTTTTTATAACATAGAACCTAATCTCAAGGGATATATATCAATTGTTAGTGAAGGTGATGATGGGAAAATATGGAGGGGTGGATAGAGTTTTTACCTTTCACTTCCTATAGATCTGCAGTGTTAGATATTTAAAGACAGTATAACTTTTATAATAATAATGCATATCTAAAAATGAAAAGTGAACACATCAGCCTTAATTCCACTATGCTAACCCATTCAATACTGATTTTTCCTATTGAATAGACTTGCAATAAATTAAACAGACTTGTTTACTGTTTTGCACAAATCTGCCAGCAGCTATTCAATTACAAGCAATTGAATAAACTTGTGATAAAAATACATTGCTAGTAGCTTTTGCAGTCACATCTAGGAAACTTGGTTCTAATATACTGTTGCAAATTTCTTTTTATTATGAAAGATTCTTAATACATGTTTCACTAGAAATTAAGGAGACTAGTTAAAATGCAGACTGGAACTTTCAGTGCTATCCACCTTTGAGACTGCATTTGCTCACAATTTCTGATAAAACTATACTTTGGAAGGAGAAGGAAAAAAGCAAACTCTTCAACTTGATGTCACTCAAAAGACCAAACACAGGCACATAAGAGTTATGCATGTATTTATATATATTTGTAAAGCTCATCTGAATGTGGATATCATCTGTGATTCTTCTCCAAAACAGAGCTAGCCTGCAGAGGAAAAAAAGTAGGCAGTAGATTGACGATTTCATAAGAGTTGACATTTGGTAAAATAAATTTCTATTGCTGGTCATAGTACCCCAAAATAAACAGAAACAAGAAATTGCCTGCAGGCTGTCTATCAAGATTTATCCATGTTTTCTGGGAGGATGAACCCTGGCACATAACAGAACTGCATTCTATTTTGATAAAATGATATTTCTTAGCATAGTCTTGAAACAGTGGTTCAAAAAGATGTAAACGTTATGCGGTAAGAAGTAGATTTAGGACGGACTATGGAGTGACAGCAGGGGAGGGCAAGGCAAGTTTCGGGGGAGGGAGGGTGGTGGCTATGAAAGAAGCAGGCACCAGAAGTCATTGGTTGCAAGGAGCTTGTTAAAGGTCTTTAAAATAAATCTACTTTATTATTGCTCCTACCAATGCTCACAGACAGAATTGCATCTCTTTCACCCAATTATCCATTCACTCAGCAAAATTTCATTGAGCACATACTGTGCAACAAGTCTTGGGGTAGATAAAAGAGTATATTTGTAGAAGATTAAGACACAGCCTGTGCCTTTGAAAGTGAGTGCATTGGAAATTCAGTGAGGTCAAGTGTCTGTTGCTTCCTGCCCCAGAGCAGCCCTTGTCAAGCTCACTTGGAGCTTTCCCTTCATTTCCTGAAGGGACTCAGCCAGTCCCTAAGCCGCCAGGAGCATACGGCAGTTTACACAATCTGACTTCAGACTGCTGGAGCAGCTCACGTGCCCAGCTGCTTGGACAGCAACAAGGAAGGCAGCTGTGCAAGCCCACAGGCCTTGCTGGGCCACCCAGGAGCTCTCCTGGAGGGAGAAGCCGGAGTTTCAGCCCACCTGGCTACCGCAGGACACTGAGAGGTCACGCCGCGAAGGGCCAGGACCCTACAAACCATCACCTTTAATACTGAACGTGCAAGATGGGGCTTTGGGGGAGCGTTCTGGGGCCCATGTAAACTCTTGACCTTACTGATTCTTATTTACATTGCCTTTTTTTTTTTTTAATTTGCCAGTTTCTATACCACTTTTCTCATTTTCCTGATTTATCCTAGTATTTATTAAGCACCTACATCTTTTTTTGATCCTTCGTATGCCTTTATTTATTTATTCATTTTTGGAACTTTTTATTTTGTATTGGGGTATAGCCGATTAACAATGTTGTTAAGCACCTACATCTTGCCAGACATTCAGATACTGAAGAATACAAAGGTGAAAAGGACATTACTCCTTCACTGAAAGAGCTCTCATACCATCAAAGGAAGTGGAAAGACATCCAACACTTACTGTGTATTTCCTATGTGTCAGAATCTGAAAGATAGGTAGGTAGGTTTAGATTCTCAGTCCTGTCTGAATCTTGTGACTCCATGGACTGTAGCCTGCCAGGCTCCTCTGTCCATGGAATTTTCCAGGTAAGAATACTGGAGTGAGTTGCCATTTCTTCTTCCAGGGGATCTTCCTGACCCAAGGATCCAACCTTCATCTCCTATATTGCCAAGTGTATTCTTTGCCACTGCACTACCTTCTGACACATCAGTTCAGTTCAGTCACTCAGTCGTGTCTGACTCTTTGCGACCCCATGCACTACAGAATGCCAGGCTTCCCTGTCCATCACCAACTCTTGGAGCTTACTCAAACTCATGTTCCTCTAACCATCTCATCCTCTGTCATCCCCTTCTCCTCCTGCCTTCAATCTTTCCCAGCATCAGGGTCTTTTCCAATGAATCAGTTCTTCGCATCAGGTGGCCAAAGTATTGGAGTTTCAGCTTCAGCATCAGTCCTTCCAATGAATATTCAGGACTGATATCCTTTAGGATGGACTGGTTGGATCTCCTTGAAGTCCAAGGGACTCTCAAGAGTCTTCTTCAACACCACAGTTCAAAAGCATCAATTCTTCGGCACTCAGCTTTCTTTATAGTCCAGCTCTCACATCCATACATGACTACTGGAAAAGCTGACACATGGATCCCACTAAACACAGGGATCCCACTAAACAATATTACCATTATGTTGTGCAAATTGACATTTGAATGTAGGCTTGTCTCACTCCAAAACTCAAAAATAAACTCTCCTATTATAATAAATTATAAGAAAATAAGCTAATGGAATATTCACTTAAAAAAGCTTTAAAAGTCAGCTTTAAATATGGTTCTTTTCTGCAATTTAAATGTCTGTCTTTTTTTTTTTTCTTTGCGGCCCCATGGACTGCAGCATGCCAGGCTTCCCTGTCCATCACCAACTCTTGGAGCGTACTCAGACTCATGTTCCTCTAACCATCTCATCCTCTGTCATCCCCTTCTCCTCCTGCCTTCAATCTTTCCCAGCATCAGGGTCTTTTCCAATGAATCAGTTCTTCGCATCAGGTGGCCAAAGTATTGGAGTTTCAGCTTCAGCATCAGTCCTTCCAATGAATATTCAGGACTGATATCCTTTAGGATGGACTGGTTGGATCTCCTTGAAGTCCAAGGGACTCTCAAGAGTCTTCTTCAACACCACAGTTCAAAAGCATCAATTCTTCGGCACTCAGCTTTCTTTATAGTCCAGCTCTCACATCCATACATGACTACTGGAAAAGCTGACACATGGATCCCACTAAACACAGGGATCCCACTAAACAATATTACCATTATGTTGTGCAAATTGACATTTGAATGTAGGCTTGTCTCACTCCAAAACTCAAAAATAAACTCTCCTATTATAATAAATTATAAGAAAATAAGCTAATGGAATATTCACTTAAAAAAGCTTTAAAAGTCAGCTTTAAATATGGTTCTTTTCTGCAATTTAAATGTCTGTCTTTTTTTTTTCCTTTTTACAATCCCATGTAACCATTCACCCTGTATACTTTTGCAATTCCATTTTAATTTTTGACAAGCTGGAAAAGAGATGTCTGTATTAATTATGATATAGACTATGTTGCTCTAACAAACAGGTCCAAAATACACTGGCTTCAATAAGATAGAAGCCTACTTCTTTCTCATGCAATAGTAGAAATATGAGGGGTCCAGGTTAGCCAACCCACTCAGCTCCACAGGCTATACAGGAAATCCAGACCAAAGCTAGATGCTGTTCTAGTTTTCAGTCCAGAAGACCAAGAAGAAGACAAGTAAAGGGTAAGTAACATTCTTTAAGAAACTGACACAGAAGTTCCAAACATCACATCCACCTACATTCCAGGCACTCCACCAAGTGGCAAAGGAATCTAAGAAGTGTAATTTCTATCTGGACAGTCATATGTACAGATAGAACACTCTATGCAAGGCAATTTGAAAAGAGAAAAAAAGTCATATGTCTGGAGAAACGTAGAGCTGACTTTAAGTTACATAACTATATCATGCCCCTCCAATAATTTAGTTGGTTTTCGTTTTATATGTAACTGAATGAATTGACTAGTAAGGCTATAGGCTTGACAATTTTTTGGTGGGGGGCACAATTTTTGAAGTCTATAGCAGGCACTCCTTTAAGACAGAGTAATAGGTTCTCCTGGAGTACATCTTGACTACTACAGATAGAAGTATTTTCTCTCTATTTTATGAATCATTAATGTTTTATTTCAAGAAATTATTAATATGCCTATCTTTAGGCATTAATGTTTCAAGAACCTATTAATATGCCTATCCTTAGGCATTCATGTTTTATTTCAAGAACCTATTAATATGCCTATCTTTAGGCATTAATGCTTTATTTCAAGAACCTATTAATATTATCTTCTTTGCATGAGAAAGGGTACTGACTTGCTTATTTGAAAACCTCAGGAGCATATCAGTAAGTCTGCTTATGTTAGAAGATTAATATTGAATAAATGAATAAGCAAACTGAAATATATAACATAAATATGTTTATATATGCTATATATAATATATAAAATAAGTGTATATTATATATTAAAAATATATGTGTATTGCTGTAAATGTAGGTTGAGTTGATTCATTTATTGAGTATATTTTGTGGGCTGTTGTGAGAAGATGATGAACCATGAAAGAGGAACGCACACTTTAAATATACTCAGATAAATTTATTCCCATACTGGGTATATTCTTGATTCCCAGAGGTATATAAAAGCTTTTAGTTATTTACAGAGCAAATAGGGATGCTTGAGCACCTTCAAGGTCAAGGTAGATCGTTCTTCTTGACACAAAAATTTTTAATAAAAGACACTTTGTTTCTCTTAGTCACCTCCTGCATTTGTCCCCATTACCAGGTTTGTCTTTGAAAGGTTTGTGATTTAAGTTTACAGGAAGCGTCTCACCTTCCTAAAGCGGTTTATGAGAACTTAAGAGGTTTCTCCTTTTCTCTCTTTTCCTGAAATTTCAATCTCTTAAAAATAATTTTTGTTTGTTTTTAATTTTCATTTCCCTGGCAAGCTGTCTTACTTTTTATTTTTTTCATTTTCCAGGAATGATGTCTTTCCCTCTTCTCCAATCCCTTCCCCAGGTAACAGTGATTTGAGCCTCTTTCCCCCAAATTTTTGCCTTTGTTTCTCAGCTACAGTGTGGTGAAATGTACTCCTCCAAATGTTTTGACCTCAAACTAAGTTTCAGGGTATCTCTCATGTTACTCATTCTGTTATATTATATATCCAAGGAAATGGATGTATTGCAATTTGCTTATAATAACCTGTAATTTGACAAATACAGCTAAGACTACCTAGAATGTCTTTAATAGTTTCAAAGGAGACATTTAGAACACATAAAAGTAGTTGGCCATTTGTATATCTGGCAGAAATTATTTGCTTTGGTGAATGCAACTTATATTTTTCTTAGAACAATCTTGGCTATATTTATTCTTAATGAAATTATTTTCCAACAAATGTGTCATTTGGTAAATAGCTTTTCCTAAAAAAAGATGGCTACATTAGTAAAGTTCAGTGAAATGTTCTCTGTGTCTATATATTACATATAAATTTTGTTCTGTGTGCATGTATATTTAGACATTAAATGTATATGAATTTGTGTTTTTTTTTGCTGTTCCTTAGTCACATCTTTATCTATCACAGAACCTAAAACAAAAACATAAGTGTTGAATATCTGTTTGTTGAATAAGGAACATTCCTTTATTCACTAAATTGAGCATCAACTGTATGCCCAGCGCTATACAAGCATTGACAAATGAAGGTAAATAAAACAGTCTTTGCCTTTAGGGGGCTTCCCTGGTGGCTTAGAGGTTAAAGCGTCTGCCTCCAATGCGGGAGACCCAGGTTCGATCTCTGGGTCGGGAAGATCCCCTGGAGAAGGAAATGGCAATCCACTCCAGTATTCTTGCCTGGAGAATCCCATGGACAGAGAAGCCTAGGAGGTTACAGTCCACGGGGTCACAAAGAGTCGGACACTACTGAGTGACTTCACCTCACCTTGCCTTTAGGAGTTCACAATACAACTGAGGAGAGACAATTGTGATTATTATGATAGACTACCTGATGAGTGTGTTAAAGTGAACAGATCCTAGATTTAATTGGTCCAAGTATGAATCTAGATCTGGGTAGTGAATGTTTTAAAAGACAAATCATAGTTTTCTAGACAAAGAAAACTAGGATGGAGCTGTACACAGAATACATAGCTGGGAGTCTAACTCTGTAAAAAAAAATGTGAACATTGTTAAGCTTCTAAAATCATTAAAGGTAATCATGAACATGAAATAGTCATACTCATGTTCACTAAATTATGCTTTACTGAAGTGAATAGCATGTTGAAGGTGGTGTGAGTCACAGGGCAGCAAGTAAATGCCCAGTCTTGATGTCATTGCTTTTGCTGTAGAAATAAAGCCTTTGGAACCTTAAATATCTCTCATATGTTGTGCCCTTCCTTAATGTGGTATATGAACACAGAGAATGACATGACTTGGGACTATAGAATTGAAGATGCTTACAAAAACCTCAACCTAGTTATGTCCCCTTATACAAAGGGTATGGATGCTGAAGCCAGACAATCCCCAGCAAATATAGTGGGTCTTTATCAGGGGAGTAATCTTAGGTAAGTACCATAAAGTCACTGGGATTCACAGTCCTCAACTTTGAGAGGCCAAGAGTAACTAGTTCAGAGTGAGGATTAAATATGATAAACTATCTGTATTAGTCAGAATTCTCCAGATAAGTAGAATAAATAGAATGTGTGTGTGTGTGTATACACACTGTTGGTTCTGTGTATATATTTACACTATTGGTTCTGTGTATATATATGTATATATACATACACATTCTAACAGATTTATTATAAAGAATTGGCTCAGATTACCATGGTGTCTAATAAGTTCCCAAATCATCAGGGTGAGTCAGTAAACTGGAGACCCAGAAAAGCCCATGATGTATTCCTCTCTAAATCAGAAGGCCTGAGGCCTGGGAGAACCAGTGGGGCAGGTCCATTTCAAAAGCTGGCAGTCTCAAGACACAGAAAGAGCTGATGTTTCTTTTCAAATATGAAGGCAGGAAAAAACCCAGTGTTCCAGTCTGAAGGCAGTCAGGCAGGAGAAATGCTTTCTTGAGGAGGTTCGGATATTTTGTTCCATTCAGGCCTTCAGCTTATTGGACAATGCCCACCCACACTGGAGGGTGGGGCTGGTTAATTTCATCTAAACACATGCTCACAGCCAACATCCAGAATAAGGTTTGATCAAATATCTGGGTACCCCATAGCCCAATAAAGTTGACAAATAAATTTAACTATCACAATATCTAAAGTTCCTTTCACAGTGACTGAAATAGAACTTTATAAACATTTTAAGTAAATGAAAGAATAAATAAAACCATGATTAAAAACAAAACTTTCTTAATCATGGTTTCATAGGAAAAAGGAAGAAATTGGCAACACATAAACAATTATTCATGCAGAAGCTAAAAATCACTTTAGGAGGGTGAGATAGAAGAGTAAGAAGGAAGAACTAGTGTCAGGAATTTACTTTAAGTACACAGTATTATCATAGGTTTCCTGGGAGTGAATATGGCACACAATCAACCACAGCAAACCACAGAATGAGAAAATCAGCTTGTGGCCAACCCAAAGGACAACTTCATAACCACAATCTGGGATGCTTGATGAGCCGTAAATTCTAGTGGAAATCCAACATGGAAATGAAGGGAAGTCGTGTGTTTGGTGCTGTGAATTCTATACTCAAAAATTCCTATACGACAACAAATAAGGCATCAAAACCATGGAGGATCGTTAAGACTTAATTTTCCCCAGAGAAATAAAGGGAACTACTTATGGAAAACAGGGCTTCCCTGGTGGCTCAGATGGTTAAGAATCTGCCTTCAATGCAGAAAACCTGGGTTAGACCCCTGGGTTGAGAAGATCCCTTGAAGAAAGGAATTGCAACCCACTCCAGTATTCTTGCCTGGAGAATTCCATGGACAGAGGAACCCAGCAGGCTATAGTCCATGGGGTCGCAGAGAATCAGACACAACCAAACGACCAACACTTTACAGAAAAGGAGCTATAGACATGGGTGTGGTATGGGATATTTTCTTCAACAGATCCTGCTATTTTGACTTGAATACATCTGAATGTTTTATACTTATTCAGTGCCTGTTAGCACCAGACATTATGCTGATTACTGTCATTGGAGTTCAATTCATACATAAACATTGTAAGTTACATGTAGATATCCATGTTACAGATGAGGATATCGGACCCTAGAGAAGCAAAGGTTAAAGCCACATATCTAGAGAACACTGGATCAAACCCAAGTCCTCCTATTCCAACATCAGAATATTAAATAGCTCTAGGCCTTCTTTTACAGTCAGCCCTCTGTTGTTGCATGAAGAATGACAACAGGGATGCATCTTTTAAAAGATCCTTGAAGGCTCTACAAGCTACAAAATATCTGGCTTTCTACCTACTTGGATAAAATAACTCCTGTGCCTGTATTTTATCATGTGTATACAGAGCAAAATAGAAAAATCTTGTCTAAAGGAAACATCACGAAGCCCAGGTGGACCATCTATCACGGGGAAAAGGAAAATTTAGCATTTGTTTTGTCATAGTAGGAGGAGATGGGGAAGAAATGCCTCCTTACAATGTCTCAAATTCTCCTTTGTGGTTAAATTAATGCCACAGGTGCTTGACAGTATTCTTCAATGACTATGAACATGGGCTTTGGTACTATTCTAGAACAAAGGAGGCTAAAGAGACATGAAAACTAGATATTTAGATCCTGGATTGAGGAAATACGTCTACAGAGAATACTACTGGACTACTACTGGTTTCAACAAAGCCCAAATGCAGTACATTTTTAACAACTGATAAACCTAGGCAAAGGGAATATTGTTTTTTTGCACCCTTCTGTTAATTTTAATTTCATAAAAATAAAAATTTTGGAGATAAAAGCAAAAAGAAAATAAGCCAAAATAACTCTGCTCCAAAAGAGTATAGGCTTTGTAGCTGGTTAGATGTAGTTTGAATAGCAGCTATGTCATTTGCTAGATATGTGACTTTTAAATAAGAATTATTTAATCTTTCTAAGTTTCCATGTTATCTCAATGATTGATATAAAAAAATCTATCACTCATATATGTTGTATGAATTGAATGAATTATTTCCTATAAAACATGTAATGGAATTCAGCATATCATATAAAAACTGTCTCATGCTAATTTTGCTTCTGTGTGCTGCTACTCAGTCATCTCTGACTCTTTTTGGACCCCAGGGACTGTAGCCCAAGAGGCTCCTCTGCCCATGGAGTTTTCCAGGCAGAAATACTAGAATGGGTTGCTATTTCCTTCTCTGGGGGATCTTCCCAATCCAAGGCTCAAACTCGCATCTCTTTCATCTCCTGTATTGGCAGGTGGATTCTTTAGCACTGTGCCACCTGGGAAGCACAGGTATCATATAATAATTATTAATTTGCCTATATTATCAGAACAATTAATTAACTTTTTTCTCAGGGAGAACTGTCTCAGAATTACTGAAAATATTTTTGCTGCGTCTAAGCTTCTTAAAACATCAAGTTTGATCTCAGAGATTGTCAAGGTATACACTACACTTTCGATCATTGTATACCTCTTTGTGAAAAACCATGGAGTTATTTTTATAAAGTTAATAATAAAAACTTCTAGAAATTGTAAACAGCTCTGTTGTATAGATTTCACTCTTCTGCCTAGTAGTGTTTGTCAAAATGAGGCCTTTTCCCACAGGAAAAACTGTGAGAAAACCCAGCTTCTCCCCAGCTATCGTTTAATACCTTTTCCCTTTTAGTGGGACAGCTAAATAAGCCAGAAGATCTGCTACCTACATTCTAAAAAAAAGATATAGTTGGTGTGAAAAATAACATAAATTGCTAGCAAAATTATTGTAAGTAATGACTATCGGCTGTCATATCTTTATGCCATCAGTTACTATATGATCACTTTTGTGTTCAGTTCAGTTCAGTTCAGTTCAGTCGCTCAGTCGTGCCCGACTCTTTGCGATTCCATGAATTGCAGCACGCCAGGCCTCCCTGTTCATCACCATCTCCCGGAGTTCACTCAGACTCACATCCATCGAGTCAGTGATGCCATCCAGCCATCTCATCCTCGGTCGTCCCCTTCTCCTCCTGCCCCCAATCCCTCCCAGCATCACAGTCTTTTCCAATGAGTCAACTCTTCGCATGAGGTGCCCAAAGTACTGGAGTTTCAGCTTTAGCATCATTCCTTCCAAAGAAATCCCAGGGTTGATCTCCTTCAGAATGGACTGGTTGGATCTCCTTGCAGTCCATCACACACACACACACACACACACACGCGCGTGGGTAGGTAAAAGTGATAAGACCTAAGTAAAACTGGAGGATTTTATCAGTGTTAATATTTTGGTTGTAATTCTGTGTTGCAGTTTTGCAAGATGTTGCTATTAGAGGAAACTAAGAGTACTTGTCATCGCTCTGTATTACTTCTTTCAACTGCATGTGATTTTATAATTTTCTCAAAACAAAAAATTTAATTAGAAAACTTATTACTTAGTGTCTTTTATCTACCTTAATGTCCACAGTAACCTTTCCTGGTAGAGAAAATTTTCTAGATTATTTACATATATTTTAAAAACCCTTTGATCTCTGTCCAACTTCCAGATAGAACTTTCTGCCTTCCAAATGGCCAGTAACTAGTGCATAATTGCTGGCTTCCCATCCTGAGATAAACAAGTTAGGCAAATGTGGATATATTTGATTTGTCATCTGATGAATGAGAAAAAACTTCTCCAGGAAGAATAGGAGCAGCTTGAGTGAGTACATTTTCTTGAGCATGCCCAGGGGGAAAATGAAGGTATTGTTATCTGATGTGACACCTTGAGCAGACTGCCTGGCAAGCCCGCCACCAACGATGACTATCCATAACGAGAGTCTGGTATCAATTAAGGAAATGTGAACTTCTAACCTGTGTGAACTGTCACGGTTGAGTCCTGGCCTGGCTGATCTCTGAATTTCCAGAGGTTAATCATACCACTCCACAACTGACAAGACCCTCCCTTCTTTTTCTACCTCCACTGATGAAATCTGGGTCTTCTGAAGCCACAGAGGGGGAGAAGCCCCCTCCTCTTTATTTCTAAAGTAAGAAAAAAAAGAGATAAATATAGTCTTGTTCAAGGAAGAAACTCCCTTATCTATAGCAAAGTAATAGATGCTCAATATATTTTTAACAAGTATTAATTTGAAATAAACCTTAAAAGGAATTCCAGCCCACACCTTCTAATCTATTCACCATAAAAAAATATATTGATAAATAACAAGGTCCTATGCAGTTCAGGAAGCAATAGTTAGAACTGGACATGGAACAACAGACTGGTTCCAAATAAGAAAAGGAGTACGTCAAGGCTGTATATTGTCACCCTGCTTATTTAACTTCTATGCAGAGTACATCATGAGAAATGCTGGGCTGGAGGAAGCACAAGCTGGAATCAAGACTGTCGGGAGAAATATCAATAACCTCAGATATGCAGATGACACCACCCTTATGGCAGAAAGTGAAGAGGAACTAACAAGCCTCTTGATGAAAGTGAAAGAGGAGAGTAAAAAAGTTGGCTTAAAGCTCAACATTCAGAAAATGAAGAGCATGGCATCTGGCCCCATCATTTCATGGCAAATAGATAGGGAAACAGTGGAAACAGTGGCTGAGTTTATTTTTCTGGGCTCCAAAATCTCTGCAGATGGTGATTGCAGCCATGAAATTAAAAGATGCTTACTCCTTGGAAGGAAAGTTATGACCAACCTAGATAGCATATTGAAAAGCAGAGACATTACTTTGCCAACAAAGGTCTGTCTAGTCAAGGCTATGGTTTTTCCAGTGGTCATGTATGGATGTGAGAGTTGGACTATAAAAAAAGCTGAGTGCCGAAGAATTGATGCTTTTGAACTGTGGTGTTGGAGAAGACTCTTGAGAGTCCTTTGGACTGCAAGGGGATCCATCCTAAAGGAGATCAGTCCCGGGTGTTCATTGGAAGGACTGATGTTGAAGCTGAAATCCAATACTTTGGCCACCTGATGTGGAGAGCCGACTCACGTGAAAAGACCCTGATGCTGAAAGATTGAGGGCAGGAGGAGAAGGGGACAACGGAGGATAAGATGGCTGGATGGCATCACTGACTCGATGGATGTGAGTTTGAGTGAACTCCAGGAGTTGGTGATGGACAGGGAGGCCTGCCGTGCTGCGATTCATGGGGTCACAAAGAGTCGGACATGACTGAGCCACTGAACTGAACTGAACTGTACAGCACAGGGAACTATATTCAACATCTTATGATAAACCATAACAGAACAAAGTAGAAAAAAATGTATATATATATATACACATATATACATATATATATAAAGCTGAATCAATTTTCTGTACAGCAAAAATTAACAGAACATTGTAAATCAATTATACTTCAATAAAAAAGAGAAAATACATCAATCATCTATTTATTAAATGCTTACTATGTATCAGGCACTGCTTTTGCATTTGTAAGTACCAAACTTTCCTTTCAAGTATTCTGTACAATAGATGGCATCTATTATTAATATCTATTCAATAGATGAGGTCATTGACTTCACAAAGATCACAAAGTTGTTAAATGGCAAGGCTGATAAATCCAGTGAGAACAATCTCAGTACTTGTGGTCAAGCTATCAGCTTGTCTCAGATCTGATAATTCATGGGAAGTGTCCATTCATTAGGCCAAAGTATGTATTCAAAAGTGAAAACAACTATCTTTGCTTGGAGCTTAACCAAAATTGTCATATAAAATTTTGATCAGCATTCTAACAGCTGTTTTAATGCTTATAACAACCCTATGAAGTAGAAGTTATCAACTCTAGTCTATTAAATGAGAAAATGGAGTCATTGGGGGTGATTAAGTGGCTTAAAATGATAATTCATTTAATAAGTATTGAACTCTGTCTCCTAAGTTTTATCTTCTAAACCAGGCTCTTAGGTTTACCATGTATTGTTGAATCTTGCATTTCAGGGTCAACTTTGCATCAGCAGAATTTTAATTCATCTGGAAAGTCTGACTAACTAGGTTAATTAAGTTCCTTGAGGTAAAATTTGCTCATCCATTATATGAAGGTGGTTATAAAACTGCACTTTCCGTCTCAGTGGATTTTCGTGAAGAAAAGATGATGGAAGGGAAAAGACTTTATCAGCAGTAAGCTCACAAGCTTATTTAAGTTGCTACTATTTTTACGACTTCTCAGAATTTTTCACTTCTAGGAAGCAACGTAAAAATGGAAAGTTGATTGGATTGTAATTTGGGAGCATTATACATTCAAGTTTGAATTCATTTTTTTTATTCATTCATTTGCTCAATTATATGAGATGGCCTATTCTGGATCTTATAGAAAATACAAAGGAGTTAGTACTTTACATAAATCTGTCAAATTGTAGTTATACAAAAACCATGTCTTATTCACCATTACTTCACAACTATGTTCTGAATTTGGCTCAGTCATGAATACTTCATACAAATTATTACAAACTTACTATAGTACTCATCTTTAGTGTCATCAATATTTTTTACCCAAACACACCCACACACACTCTCTTGCACATGGCACATACACCCTAACTAGGAAATGTGCTAGGCTGTGGGTATTCAAAAGGCTCATGAATCTCATAACCTCGGAGTGAAGTTAGACAATTAAATCAATTACTTTAATCACAAGATCTATGAGGGAGTTAGGCCGAGAAGTCACTCCAGTCTACTACTAATGCATGACCTTGCAAAATCACTTAGTCTTTGGCTTAACCACATTGGACTAGAAGAATAAATGGGTCTGAAAAGTAGAAAATTCTATGTGGTGATGTTTGAAAACCACTAACAGCAAGGGTTTCTTTGCAAACAAATCTAAATGTTTTCTATTCAATTCAGCCGCTGCTATTTCACACCCTCTATATGGCAGGCACTGAAATTCTTAGCATCTTTGAAAATAACCACCTATTCTCTGCAGGCAGAGATGTATTCTCTAGAGCTGTTTTTCCAATAACATTTATTTTAACAATAATATGCTTAGTCTGCTGTGAAAATACAACTTCACTGATTAGGCAGCCAGCCCAGTCAAACATTGTTTGGGGTTATAATTATAGCTATTTAATTGTTGAACAATCTCATAAGAGCTGCAAAAGCATCTCAGTTTGTTTACATGGCAATTTAAGCTTGTTTTTTTCCCTTTATCCTTTTTCCTCTTGAAAGGAAAGCTCAGGATAAGTCTAGCCTGAAGCCCCAGAGTATAATTAAGCACCCCCCCAAAAAAACGTATTGGAACCAGGAGGCTCCTTTTTGGTTAAAGTAAGGAGCTGTTGCCATGATTTGTTTAAATTTGATAAACACAGAGAGCTATTCTGTTCTGAGACCTCTTCCCCCCCCCACTCAGAAAGGGGGTGTTTATGTACAGCTGTGAGGAATTACTCACAAGAGGTTTAAACAGTGGAAAAAGAAAACATCCTCTTTTCTTTCTGGACCCACCCAGCCCACCAAAGTTTACAGACTTAGCCAATGGAAAGATAGATCATGGTTCACTGAGAACTCCCTTTGGAAGATGGAGACCTAGACTCTGTCAGAACAACTAGAAGATCTGGAGGGCGTAGAGAGTGGCATTAGCAGCTACAGGGGGACGGCAAGGCGAATCCTTTGAAGAGACTTTGCTTCAGAGACAGGTTGTAGGTTGTAAACTAACAGAGAGCCGTGGTGCCCAGGGTTGTATAAAAATGTGTAATGGGAATATGAATTGCACTATGGTCCTTACAGGGTCAGTAAACTCCCCCTTAGTCAACAGTGAACAAAATCTAGGTTTTCTTCTAATTTTGCGTAAGTGTTGGATAAAAGATAGAATGGTCTTTTTCAGTTTTCCCCTCAGCTTGAGTAATTCTTTTCTGTACATTTTATTTAATTATTTTGTGCAAAATAGAAGCAGAGAATTTAACTAAATGAGAAATATGATTAAAAGATCTTAGAGCGACCTTGAAATGAGTGGTTAAAATTTTAATAAATCAGTCACTAGCTATTCTGTTATTGGGCTTCCCTAGTGGGCTCAGTGGTAAAGAATCTGCCTGTCAATGTAGGAGATGTGAGTTCGATCTCTGGGTCGGGAAGAGTCCTTGAAGGAGTGTTCCTACTCCAGTATTTCTGCCTGGGAAATCCCATGGACAGAGGAGCCTGGCAGATTGCAAGAAGAATCAGACATACCTGAGACTAAATAACATCAACAAAACTGTTATCATTTTAAATTAAACATAGAGTTGTGATTTTTAGTTTTTATGACTTTTTGAGAGGTGAGTCATGGAGTAGATTTCTCAGAGTATTTAAGAAATAATAAATATATCAGAAATTAATAAGTATATATATTATTTTGAAAGTATAGAGCAAAATCGTAATGCTTTGGGGCACTATATTTTACCTACTTCAATTTGAGAAAAGAAGAAAGCAAAGAGAAAAAAATAGAAAATTTTATGTTCATTTCCTGGGGTGGCATTCACCAAAATAAGTTCTATCAAAATGTGCATTTCTGGGAAAAAATTATTTGAGGAGAACCTTCCTGTACATATGGCTTAATTAAACCAAGGTTTGATTAACTATAGTTTAATAATTATAGTTAATAGTTATAACTATACTTACAGTTCAGTAATTGTTGTAACTTAGAATTCCTTAAAAACTTAGCATACCAGTTTTAAATATTTTCTTCAAATTGTCACCAAGATGTCAACCCAGGAATGAGATTAATTTGTCTCAGTGTTTCTGCCAGAATGAACTTATTCTTAAGATTCACTACCTCTCATTTGCATGTTTTTGTAGACTGGCATGAAAATAAGCTCCAAGTCAGTGGTACAAAATTATTTCTGTTCACCATTTCTCAATTTACTTTGAATACTGCTTCCAAATATTTTGACTTTATTTATTTATGGTAAACTCAGGTACTAGGTCATACACACAAGCTTTGCAATTTTAAGCTCTCAAATGATATAAAAAGCAGCTTCTTTGACCAAATGGATTTCTTGTTTGTGGAAGTCTGTCATAGTTAATCTTTTTTTCCCTTAAAATATAACTTCCTAGAAAATGATTAAGCCTTTCACATAAGTGAACTTTCTTCTTTATTAGAATGTGTGTCATTTCCAGGTAGAGATGGACTGAAATCCAACAGAGTCAATGATGATGGCTGTAAAGACCCCATGAAGTAGTTAGAATTTTCCATTGTCCTCCATCTAAAATGATAACAAACACAGTTTTAACTCACTTAATTCATGTTTTGTTTTTTTTTCCCCAAAAAAAGATACAATACTTGGAAAGCACATACTACATAATTGGGTAAACTCATGATAAAAGCAAAAGTAACTGTTGCCATGAGATTACTCCACAGAAGATGTTTGGTTTAAGTAAACTAGCCAGGATTTGAAGTAGAGGGACTCATTCAGCTTTCTAAGGGAAATAAAACCAAAACCTTAACTTTCAAGTCCTTGGGTCTTTTGCAGTAAGAACGACTTAGAGACAATTCTTTTCTCTCTCTCTTCTCTATCCTTCCATTCCTTTTTTGCTTTCTTTCACATTTTTAGATGTCCTTGTTAAATTTATTTTTATTTTCTCCTTTAGAAAATGATGCCTTATTTTTTGTTTTATTTCAATGTTGTATTTCTATAAAATTGTGGAGGTCTAGCTTACCTGGTGCATAACAGCTGCTCAAAAGTAATTGTTGAGTAAAAATGAGTAACTTAAGTCACACAGATTACCTGTAGAGAATGTGGAAAATATCCCCCTTTTTCCAGGAGCAGGGACAGCACAGATGTTTCCTATGCTGGGTTTATCAAGCTCTGCAATATCTACCCATAGGTCTCTGAGTGCCCTTTGGAAAGTTTTCCATGCAGTTGTCTCTCTTTCCCTCTTTGAAGTCCACTGAGCTGGTGAGAAAAATCTAGAGAGGGTGACAGAAACAAGCCCAGTAAAGGTAGCCTTTAGAACATAATGACCCTGGACTCCATGAGTTTAAAAAAGTCCATTCGTGGCTAGAAAATGAATATTATTTATCCAAAAGGTTGCAGCTGTTACATTCTCTTGAGAAAACACCAAGTAAGACCTATCCATGCCAGGTTTTTCTGATTGCCTAACCTCAATGATTCTGAGATAAAATCCCAAAATAGGCATTTATAAAGGCAAGGAACGAAAGGCAGCAAATGCAGAACCTGGGCAGTTTTTGCAGCTGCTGGTTTATAAACTACAAACCCAAAAGTTGTTTCTCTCCTGATGTTGCCAGTTTGCCTAGGTGATAGTCTTGTGCCAGTCAAAACAGTCGCAGGCATTTCTATACAATGTATTCTGTTCTGTCCACACTGGGGGCTGTTTCCAAAAAACAGAATAACGGAAGCACTGAATCAAAAAAACGAAACCAGAAAACTTAAGCCCTCCGATAAAAGAAGAAAACAAAAAGTAGCACGAGAAATGTGTTTTCCCAGGAACGTCCACATCGCTACAGACCCGGTTTTCAAAAGTGGATTTTCTTTGAATAGGGTTTGGATTTGCCAACAGGCTATTAGGATATAATACACCACTCACAATTCTCCGAGAAAGGATCTAAGGTTTGTTGTAATTTTCCCACTTTCCCAGAGATGGGTAGAGCCAAGAGGAAGGGGTAAAGGAAAGAGAGCAAAAGATTGCAGGAGTTGAAGAAAAGTTCCTGGATCCTATCCAGTCATCTTCAAAGGATAACCTCTTCCAAACAGAGCAAACCTTCAGGCGGAGATTATGCAAAGCTCCTGCTTTCCAACACCCCTGAAAACCTGCTACCCTCGTCCATTCAGATTTGAGGATTAAGAAAACCAGGGGAATGAAAGCATCTATTTATCCCTGGTCCATGTCAGGAATTGTTCTTCTGAGCTGGACCCTATGGCTTTATTGGTGGCATGATTGTCCCTTTTAAATATTTTTTTGGGGGGATGGAAGGAGGTGGGCGTCTGTATTATCTGATAGTTCTGTGTTTGTTTTTTCAGCAAAGATGCTTAATTGTGTAACTCCTGGCCAGGTTTCCTTTGCCAAATGATAAAAATCAGAGTTGGAAAAGACCTATTAGGTCATTTTATCCTAACTCCTGCCAGTGAGAATTTTGCATCTAATATGCACGACAAGGCGTCCACTTCTTCCCTTGGGAGATTAGCCTCTACAATCCAATTAGTCCCTGCTGCCAACACATTTTCCCTGACATTCAATTTACAATTAATATCATTGTTTTTCTTAATTCTGTGGTCACCAATGAAGTGTTTACTTTCTTTTATCGTTTTTGAATTTTAATCCGCTGATAAGTCTATTTTCTTATGCCTCCCCCAAATTCACTCATTTATTTTTTTCCTATAGCCTTTTAGTTTATTTGCCATTCTTGTGTCATTTGTTATTCTTTTCACGGCTCTGTATCTCTTTGATATGAGGAAAACTAAGGCTTCTCATTTCCCTACTTGGCACCTCTCAGCAGCAGGCAAGGATATAGTGGAATTGGGCAGAGAATTGAGACGCTTTACGGTTTCCATAAAATTCAGGCTTCCACAGTATTTTACTTCTACTTTCCAGAAATGAGTGGCTCGAGGTAGGCTGGCAATTTCGAGTGTCCCAGCTTTTCAGTTGTGTGTCTGTGTTTGCACGTGTCAGATTTTCTGCTGTGAAAAACCTGGCTTAGATGATCAGATGAGATAAGTCAGGCAGAGATAAGAAGCTAGAGGAGGAAGAATATTATGATAGTGAACTTTGAGACTGAAGGAACTCAGCTACCTTCCAGAATACCTCATTCCCTGAAGAGCAAACCCTTTCAGGCCGAGGTGAACCGCCGCAGACCAACGTGGCTCTGTGCATCCATCCATGAGACAGGCCTCTCCCCACAGCAAGGCACTTTCCTCACGGGATTTTGTTCCTTCATTGCCTCAGGCCTTGGCTTTGTTCCTGCCTTGTCTTGTCTCCCTCTTCTGATTCTCCAGCCTTATTTTGGCAGGCAGATTGCCTTCATCTATCCAATTTACCATGTTGACTTGGTCTCCACCTCGTGACCTCTGCTCAGCCTTTGGGCCTAAGGGAGGAGTCCCTCTTTCTGGATCCTGCCCTCTGACTAAGCCCTCTCTCGCTGCTCCTCCCTTTTCTGGGGATCCAGAACAGATACCTTCCCAAATGCCAGTTTTTTCCCCTATGTCCCTAAATATTTCATTGTCAGGACTATCTGTTCATGCCAATTTACACTCAGCTCCATCACAAGCCACAGCCCTGACTCAGAGTAGCTTGCCTATATGGTTTTTAAGGGGCGTTTTATGGATAATTAAGTCTCACAAACGTAAGAAAAAAATTCTTAATGTGGTCTATAAGACCTTAAAGATCTCCTGGCTAGCATAACAAAGCAATCACATACCACTGACCCCTCTCACTCTGCCTCACTCCTGTTGGCTTCCCCTCAGGGCCTTTAGGCTTCCCTGGTGGCTCAGAGAGTAAAGAATCTGCCTACAGTGCAAGAGACCTGGGTTAGATCTCTGGGCTGAGAAGATCCGCTGGAGAGGGGAATGGCTCCCCACTCCAGTGTACTGCCTGGAGAGTTCCATGGACAGAGGAGCCTGGCGGGATACAGTCCATGGGGGTCACAGAGTTGGTCACAACTGAGTGGCTAGCACTTTCACTAGCAGGTCTTTGCTGCGCTAGCACCAATCTCTTCCACATCGGGATCTCCATCTTACTCTTCTTTTTGCTTCCCTAAGTGTTACTTACTCATCCTCAATGAATAAGTCACAGCTTACATGGAACAGACCCAAGTGCCCTCTCCCTGGACTAAGTTAGGTCCTACTGTTATACTTTATTATTTAGCCTTATACATACATTGAAAACACTTACCAAAAATTGTGAACATGCGTTTCCTGCTTTGTTATTTGACATTTGTATAACTCATGTGAAAATGGTCCCACGATTACTCTTCATTTCTGTTTCTCGTAAGTGCTCAGTATATCATAAGTGCTTGGTCAGACAAGTCATGTAAAGGATAGAGAGCAGAATAAAAGTTAACAATCAGCTGTCAGGACTGATAATTACCTGTCTTAATCTAGCTGCTTCGGTTATTTTTCTTTGCACTTATATAGTTTCAGTTCAGTTCAGTCGCTCAGTCGTGTCCGACTCTTTGCGACCCCATGAATCGCAGCACACCACGCCCTCCTATCCATCACCAACCCCCGGAGTTCACTCAGACTCACGTCCATCAAGTTGATGATGCCATCCAGCCATCTCATCCTCTGTCATCCCCTTCTCCTCCTGCCCCCAATCCGTCCCAGCATCAGAGTATTTTCCAATGAGTCATCTCTTCGCATGAGGTGGCCAAAGTATTGGAGTTTCAGCCTCAGCATCATTCCTTCCAAAGAAATCCCAGGGTGGATCTCCATTAGGATGGACTGGTTGGATCTCCTTGCAGTCCAAGGGACTCTCAAGAGTCTTCTCCAATACCACAGTTCAAAAGCATCAATTCTTCAGCGCTCAGCTTTCTTTATAGTCCAACTCTCACATCCTTACATGGCCACTGGAAAAACCATAGCCTTTACTAGATGGACCTTTGTTGGCAAAGTAATATCTCTGCTTTTCAATATGCTATCTAGGTTGGTCATAACTTTTCTTCCAAGGAGTAAGCGTCTTTTAATTTCATGGCTGCAGTCACCATCTGCAGTGATTTTGGAGCCCCCCCAAAATAAAGTCTGTCACTGTTTCCACTGTTTCCCCATCTATTTGCCATGAAGTGATGGGATCAGATGCCATGATCTTCATTTTCTGAATGTTGAGCTTTAGGCTAACTTTTTCACTCTCCACTTTCACTTTCACCAAGAGGCTTTTTACTTCCTCTTCACTTTCTGCCATAAGGGTGGTGTCATCTGCATGTCTGAGGTTATTGATATTTCTCCTGGCAATCTTGATTCCAGCTTGTGCTTCTTATATAGTTTGGCTTACATTTAAAAAAAACCTGTCAATTTGAATATCTATATCAGATATTGTACTAGTAAGTTTTTGTTTGTGTTTTTAATTTCAGGCAAGAGAGAGCCACTATACAATTTTTACTTGAAAGAGGACTTTGGGAGAAAAATAGGGAGCTCATAATTAATGAGAAAATGGAGGAGTGCATTTGGAGGAATGGTTGGGTAATTCAGCCCTAGTCTTTGAGTCAGAAAGAGAAAGGATTCCTCACCTTCCATACAAGCATTCTGAAGTAGATCCTCAAATTTCCAACTCCCCACACACTGAGTTATTTCTCCCCCTCCTTTGCTTTTTATACATTAAGTCATTTAATTGCCTCAAATACTTTATGAAAATGTAGGTATTATTATTACCCCCATGTAACTTTTGAGGAAACAGAGAGGCTCATAACTCAGTCAAGGACATACAGCTAGCAAATGATGAAGCAAGAATGATTTTTTTCATTACTCCTAGGTGTGTCAAGATGACCTCAGCATATTCCAGCAGATTGCAGTTCACTTTGGCTCTGAATTAGATTTCTCATTTCAAATTAATGTATTGAAATCTGCAAGAGTAGTGACCCTCTGCCCTTTGGAGGAATATATACCACAAATGACACACCATTAGCAAAACAAGCTCTAACCTAGCAGCAGTGGATGTTGCACATTTCTCTCTTTTATTGAATTCCTCTCACGCTCACCATCATGAGCATACATGAGTGGTCCGTAAACCAGAATGAAGCTAACTAATTGGTTGATCCAGGAAATGAAAGTTAATCTCATCAGCACTAATATCTATCATTTCCAAGTCCTTAGCTAATACTATGCCAAGTACTTTAATAATGAACATTCTGTTTTGCTACTTGTCTTGATTTGTCTTGTATCTTTTCTTCTCTTTTTTGGTTGTAGATCATACATCTCACATCACAGGCCTGGACATATCACAGAGATTGGGGCCTGTCACAGTCTTCCACCTGACTCTTACTGCTTGATTTAAAAATGAATATGAGAACCAGTTAGCAGGACTAATCAGTTTTATTCTCCAGGATTTTTCAACCTGGAATTAGTTGGATAGAATTTTTTTCCTTTCTACTCATGAAATTTGTGAGCATTTAAGGTCCAACCTGGTTACAGTTTTGTCTTTAACCTTGTGAAGATGGTTGATTTGTGATAGCACAGCTCTTTGTAAAAAAAAAGGCAAATATAGAAGCCAATATGAAAATCTAATGATTTGAATCCATGGATACACTCACTGTTTTTTGCTTTTTCTTTTTCCTTTTTGGGGTATGGCTTGAAATATAAATTTTTTGGTTAATTGAAATATAAATTTTTTGTCTTACTTACATTTCCTGCTTCTTGCAATCAAAGTGTTGTGTGTAATGTATGTATGTCATTACTGATTCATTCAACAACCCCCCCCCAGTTAGGTATTATTATTATTATTTCACAAATATGAAAATCAAGGCCCAGGAAATTGATATCACTGTCCCAAAGTTGCACAATTAGCCAGTAAGGAGCAGATGTCGGATGACAGATTTTCTTACTTCCAAATCATTAGCTAGATGCTGTAACACTTAGCATGCAGCCTGAGGTGCTGCAATCCATGAGTTCCCAAAGAGTCGGACATAACTTAGTGTCTGAATAACAACATATAACATTCAGAGAAAAATCTGCATTCATTAAAAATAATTCAATTGTTTATCAATATCTACAATATCCTGACATGAATCACAGTAGTGACTTATTTATCAATTTTTGGCTTTACTGGGCCTTCATTGCTGTGTGCAGGCCTTCTCTAGTTGCAGTGAGCAGGGGCTACTCTCTAGTTGTGGTGCATGGGCTTCTCCTTGCATTAGCTTCTCTTATTGAGAGGCATGGCTATAGGGAGCATGGGCTTAGTAGCTGTGGTAATAAGGCTTAGTTGCCTCAAGGCATGTGAGATCTTCCAGGACCAGGGATTGAACCTGTGTCCTTTACATTGGCAGGCAGATTCTTAACCATTGGACCAGCAGGGAAGTCCACACAATAGTGATTTTACACATATGACAATATGTATACCTTAGCTCATGATTATTTGCTTTATTCCTTATAGTTTATCCAGGACTTTCGGTTACTCATTCTTTTACTCAAGATGGTAAGTATAAACACAATGTCCAGGGAATGGAATAAAATTGAATCATCGTAATTTTTTTTTAATTTTTAAGAAATATTTTTAACCATGTATGTAATACCATATTGGATTTGGGACAGAGAAATAAAAATCTGACTGAAATATATCCTTTTTCATTATTACACAAATCTGAAAGGCTTGGAAAATTGATGGTTTTCTACTGATCCTAATATCTTTTCAAGCATTAAGACAACTCACATGCTTTTTTTTTTTTAATCCAGAACATGTTTATTGGGGTGGTTTCCCATTCATCTTGATGCAGGATGCTTTGAGTGCTGCTTCCGTCTGAAGGAGCATCCTTCAGTAAGCCTTGCTTTTCCTCCTGTAGGCTGGCAGAGGACGGTACAGCAGCCAGCACACCAAACTACTGTTTGTGCATGGCCAAGACGGTGGTGACTTTATAGCATCCTGGGCATTTTACATCCAAGAAATAGGAATTAGGGCTCTGTACCAGGCGCTTCTTCTTGTGTTTCCTCTTCTCCTCTTCTGGAGAGGGATGAAGACGATCCTTTGTGAGAGGCATGTTCTCGTGAGGAGGTCATCACTGCAGAAAAGGCCTCACATGCTTTATCATCTAAGAAAACCTGCCTAATGGATTTTTTATTCCTTTACTATATGATATGTACAAGCCATTTTTTAAAATTATAGGATGAAAAAGCAAGAGACATTCTCAGTTTTATGATGAACTCAAACAGAATAAAGATTGTTTGTATATTTCTTCTTGTATTTGTATCATTTATTAAAGTTTACCTGAGAGCCCTATGAATAGTCCAAGACCCAGTCTAATGCTACTGCCTCTGAAGTGTCCTCCCAAGGATCTCAGGTATTAGGTTTCAAGAGTTAGGGATATTTGGAGACATAAAAGTTCAAAGAAAATTATTGTTATGAAAAAATATGGAGTGAGAAAATTCTAGTCCATTTCTGGTCTTATTGACTTGCCTTATAATTGATATTTCTCATATTTATTCAAATTGGGCTTCCCCAGTGGCTCAGTGGTAAAGAATCCACCTGCAATGCAGGAGATTTGGGTTTGACCCCAATTGAGCACTTAATACATGACAAGCATTCTGCTAAACACTAGCGGTGCAATAGTGATATAGGTGATGACAAAACAGGAGTAACATACATTAATGTGAAAAGGCACTTTTTTTTTTTTTTTTAATTTAAGGAATCCTCCATATACATTTCTATTTAGGCAGAGATGCATAGTCACACAATTTAATGGTGTCACATTTTTGTCCTCTGAAGTGGACTTTTGGTTACATGAATGAATGAAGATATGTACTAAGCTCCTAGTAAAGCTGTAAAGGAACATTTGCTCATTGGTCATAGGATTAGTGTGAAATTGTATCTATGATTTAATGTTTGAGAAACTTCTCATGATGGATGGGGTTCCCTGATTAAAAAGACACTGTAATATGTAGCGAACTCCCCATAAAGCAAGGGGTATGTATACTGGTGGACTAAATTTAACTTAAAGGCCAAAGGCCAGAGCTGGAGATGGGCTTGGCAACCCACTCCAGTATTCTTGCCTGGAGAATCCCACGGACAGAGGAGCCTGGTGGGCTACAGTCCATAGGGTGGCAAAGAGTCGGACATAACTAAGCAACTAACACTTCTCACTTTTTCAAGGGTCAGAGAAGCAAGGTCTCTTTCAGCACACAATGTAATTGCATTTTTTTCTTTTAGGCCCCAACAAGTGGCATTCAGAATCTTAGTTTCTTGACCAGGGATCAAACCATGCCCTCAGCAGTGAAAATACAGAGTCTTTTAAGGCAATGGCATCCCACTCCAGTACTCTTGCCTGGAAACTCCCATGGACGGAGGAGCCTGGTGGGCTGCAGTCCATGGGGTCGCTGAGTCGGACAAGACTGAGCGACTTCACTTTCACTTCTCACTTTCATGCATTGGAGAAGGAAATGGCAACCCACTCCAGTGTTCTTGCCTGGAGAATCCCAGGGATGGCGGAGCCCAGTGGGCTGCCATCTGTGGGGTCGCACAGAGTCGGACACGACTGAAGCGACTAAGCAGCAGCAGCAGCAACCACTAGACCACCAGGGAAGTCCCTGCAATTTCATTTTAAGATGCTGAGCAAGTGAGAGTAAATAAGAGAGTGGTGTGCCCATGATAATGATCTAGGACAACAGCTGTAACACAGCATCAGTAAGCAAACAGCATTAGACCAGTCCAAGACAGATGTAATCTTTAATAGCTGTGTCACGTGACCGTGAAAGAAGCATGGAACCCAGTGGACTTTTTGGAGTTTTTGATTTATTTTTTCCTTCTATGCCTAGAGTATTGACCCGCTCTGTACGGAGTAAACTATATTGTGCAGGATTTTTGAGCAACTTGAAGGATAAGGAAAGGGATGGAAGCCTAAAGAGGAAGTGGCTAGGCTTCTTAAATTAATGGCAGAGAAATGACTAAAGGATTAATTAAAAGTGAAATATATTAGGAATGACGATAATCACAAACTAATGAAATTAGGCTTTACCAGTAACATATTGTTGTCTGTTTATGTGGTTTATCAGTTAGCTTTTTCACTTTGTGATAACATAGGGACAATCATTAAATCTCAGTAGATTATGGCACTTAAGTTTTAGGTCTCCCTTAAATTCCATGTCCCTGCAGGTCAACTGCTCCAGTCTATTGCTCCATGGTATGTCTCTTATTCATTTGGGGATCCAGGCTGAAAGAACAGTTCCTGTGTGGGCAAGGGCGACCACATGGCAGTTCTTAATGTTTCTGCATACACAACACACAATTTGCTTCCACACACAGTTCACTCATTGGTCAAAAATAGTCAACTGGCCAAGTCTGTCTGAGTGAGGTGGTAAATTTTTTCATCCCATGAAAAGTTCATGTAGGTCTCATAGCAAGAGAAGGAATGCACAATCTTCTTAAAAGAAAGGTAGAAAATAAGGGATGGGGGTGGAGTGGAGGGAAATGAGTCGGGAATGAGTGAGGGAAATAATCTACTGCATGTGGAATTTAAACTCTGGACAGCTCAAATAATTAATTTTTGTTTCCCTTTATGTTGCATTGTATTTCTATGAAAAACAGAAATGAATCCCTTCGAGTTAAGGATATACTGTTTCTAATGGAATCTGTAGGATGTGATTCAGGAGAAAACCCACATGCAAAACTGGACCTCCACAGTAGAGCTGGGTGACCTCAGAGCCATCATTCATGAGTGTATGGTGATGGTCCTCCTAGACATTCCAAATCTCCATGTGTGGTTGCCAATGTCAATAGTGAAGATTCTTTACCACAGATGGATAAGAGTGATTCATGAAACAAATGTTGTGGCATATCTCCTCTTTAGTGAATCAACACCAACTGTCCCAACCAGATAATTTTTTAGAATATTGTCCATAAAGGGACATAAAAAATCTATTTCTGTATCTCCAACACCTACCAAAGTTAGCAGATATCCTGTTGGTGGTAAAAAATGAATTGTTCTTAACTCTGACTTTCAAAGAAAGAAGAATGGTGGGAATTTAGTAACTGAGATAAGTGAAAACTTTGTATTTCCTAAACAATTATTCTAAATGGAGATAAGCTATGCTTAATTAACTTACTTAAATTTGTTCTCATTAGCTGTGTAGATAGTCTCCTAATATTTTAAAATATTTCAGAGCGTCGTAGCACTATCCAAAGCCATGACAATCATGAGGATAAAGTGTCAAGGATTTGAAAACCTCTAAATATCAAAATAAATCTGAGCAAAATTTTTTCTCTATAAAATGTAGCTCTTTACACTCTTAGTGGTTATATAGATTTATGACATATACATGTATATATTTTATATACAATGATATATATATATAACCATTTATAAAAAGATTATATTCCACTCCTATTAAATCATACTTTCATTAAAAATAGCTTCATTATTCAAGTTAATTTTTTTTTTTTAACCCTTTGCTAATTGGGTGCAGGAGGAGAAGGGGATAACCGAGGATGAGATGGCTGGATGGCATCATGGACTCGATGGACGTGAGTCTTAGTGAACTCTGGGAGAT